>CM076404.1:31875021-32367972 GCA_038363315.1 Mugilogobius chulae
AGGATAAGGCAGAAGAAGGGGGGAGAGAGGAGCGGGAAGGAGGACAGGAGCGGAAGGAAGGAGCTGGAGGGGAATAATGGAAAGAGGGTAGGGAAAGGGGAGAAAAGACAGAGAAAGGAGGGGGCACCTGAAAAGGAACGGAGAGCCGAGGCGGGAAGCAAAGAAATCGGAGAGAGGGGAAAGAGGGGGAAAGAGGGGGGGGAGCGGAAGAGACGACAAGTGAAAAGGGAAAGGGAAAGCGGACAGAGTCAATACAGTCACAGGGGGGAGAAGAACAGAGAACACGAGCACCAAACACAAGCGGGAGGAGACGAGAGAAGCAAGAGAGAAGGCGGGGAGGGGGAAAAGGGGCGAACAGAAGGAAGGAAGCGCCAGAGGTTGACGGGGAAAGAGAAGATAAGGGAGAAAGGCGGAAAGAAGGCGAAGGAGGATAAGGGCGAAAGAAAGGAGGAGCGGCGGAGAAACTCATAAGCCAAATACCAAAACGGCAGAAAACCGATGACTAGCGGGAGAGAGGAAGAGAGGAAGGAAAAACGGGATAAGGAGAGAGGAGGGAAGAGGAAAGAGATGACGAGGAGAAGAGATCGGAGAGAGATGACGAGAGGAGGAGAATAAGAAGGTGAGAAGGAACGGAAGAAGAAAGGAGGGGAGGATAAGAAGAAATGACTAAGGGCGGAAGACGAAGAGCAAAAGGAGAGTAGGATGGGGAGGCGAGACAAAGAGAAGAAGAGGAAAAGAAAGAGAAACCGGTCGACCAAGAGGGGAGGTAGGGATGAGGGAGTCCCAGGAGAGGGGAGCGGGAGACGTCGACGAGGGGCGGGAGCCTGATCGCCTTGAGCGTGAGGAGCGTGAGAGAGGGAGGAGAGAGCGGCCGGAGAGACGGACAGAGCTGGTCTATAGAGTAGACGCAGGAGGCGAATGAGCAAGACAGGAAGAGCCAGCGCGAAGGCGGGAGAGAGGCGCAGCTACAGCGACGCGAGCTGGAGCAGAAGAAAGAAGAGGAAGGCGAGGATGATCTAGTGCAGCAGACGAGAGGATAGACAGAAGAAAGAGTGTCGACACCTGGCTGAGGGAGAGAGAGAAGAGAGAGGAGAGAAAAGAGAGAGAGAGAAGAGAGTAGAGAGAGACCTGAGGAAGAGAGGGAGAAGAGAGAAGAGAGGAGAGAAAGAGAGAGAGCAGGAGGAGGAGAAAGAGAGCGAGAAAGAAGAGGAGAGAAAGAGAGAGAGAGAGAGAGAGAGAAAGACGAGCAAGAGGAGAAGATGAGAGAGAGAAGAGAGAGAAGAGAGGAGAGAAAGAGAGAAGAGAGATAGGAGGAGAGGGAGGGAAAGAGAGAAGAGAAGAGAGAGAGAGGAGAGAGAAAAGAGAGATGGGAGAGGAGGAAAGAGAGAGAGAAAGAGAAAAAGAGAGAGAGAGAAGAGAGAGGAGCAGGAGAGAAAGGGAGAGAGAAGATGAAGAAAGAGAGAGCGAGTGAAAGAGAGCAGGAGAGAAAAAGAAGGAGAGAGGAGAGAGAGAGTAGAGAAGAGAGAGACAGGAGAGAAAAGGGAGAGAGGAGAGAAAGAGAGAGCGCGAGTGAGAGAGAGAGACAAGAGAAAAAAAAGGAGAGAGAGAAAGAGAGAGAGGAAAAAGAGCAATAGGGGGGGAGCGAGCAAGATAAATTAAGAGAGAAGGGAGAGACAGAGAATGTCAGACAATTCACAAGCATGAGTGTAATCGACGTCAAACTTTAAGGCAGAATTTGACTTACATTTTTAAGTTAAACTCCTTATATTTTTTACAGTGTATCTGCAGTTAGCCTGTCGAATTCAGTCACAGGGTTTATCTGATTGAGATTGTCCCAAAGACAAGAAGACGCAAACATGTTAGCTGCGTTCACAAAGCTAAACAGGACTTGAGCTGCCAGCAAAAATGGCGGGGCAAAATAAGATGAATACAGTAGCTGTTTTCTTCAATACAGTTAAGAACCCATATGTGCAGCTGCAGAACCTGACACTGGGGACCGCTGACACTCATTACTCTCTCTCTTAAATGCGTCCGACTCCCAGTGGGACGGCAGCAGCACTTTCCTGAATAATCCATGCGCTCTCAGCGGGGGTTTAGGGTTAGCGGCACAAACCTTCGGCGTAGAAGAAGGGGCATGGAATGACAGTATCCCCTCGTTCACCATGAACCAGTCTCAGTCTGTGGCACCAGGCCTTGTGCTGCTCCGACGGGCCGCACCGCTCCGCACAGAAGAACACCGGCCCCGCACCCCACTGCTGAGAGAGACACAAATGAGTTGGAATAGACAGACATTGATTCCTTTAATTGAAAAATGCTCAACAATTTGACCAAGTAGCTAAAATATGAGAAGAACACCTGATAAAATGTGTTTCTTAGCTGTTTCTTTGACAGACACAAAGTCAAAAGGGCTTTACAGTGATATAAAAAAAAAAACAGCTTAAAAACAACATTAAACAAATATACAGTCAGAACATCACCAGCAGCAACTGCAAATTTAGGACTCAGCGCTTGTCTACAATGTGTGATTTAGTTATTTTTCAAAGGCATCCACAAAGTCCAAAGAGCAAAGAGACAAAGGCAGTTCATTCCAGAGTCGGAGTCTTAAAACATGTTCCCGGGAATCATCAGCAGGTTCTGTTCACATGACTGAGGCTCCGGCTTGACCTGTAGGGTTAATCAAGTCAATTATATACACAGGTGCCTGAAACGTCAAAACCAAGATTTTAAAGTGAACACAATACATAACGGAGAGCCAATGAAGTCAGTGTAAAATTGGAAGTAATATGAAACTCTCACGACTCAAAAAAATATCACGTGGAACTGAAAAACCTCACGGATTTCTGCAGAATCAATGAGTGAAGCAAAAAAAGCGTGATATTTTTCTCATCAAATGCTTTTTGTGTATCGTTGTATACTGTATATTTGGTATATATATAGTAGTATTCTTGTGATAGCGTGTTTGAAAAGACATGTTATTTAAGCATATAAAAAATGACTTGACTTGAGTGTGATCCTAAGTCTGTGTCAGAGAGAAACGTGAGAGATACAGAAGCGTTGTTGTGGTTTCTCTGCTTTTCTACCACTGTTTACCTGATTTTTTCTCTCTTGTACATGTCTCTCTCTCTCTCTCTCGTTCTCTCTCTCTTTATCTCTCTCTCCTCTCTCTCGTTCTCTCTTTCTCTCTCGTACTCTCTCTCTCGTTCTTCTCTCCTCTCTCTCTCATCTCTCTCATTCCTCGTTCTCTCTCTCGTTTTCTCTTGTCTCTCTCTTGTTCTCTCTCTCTTTATCTCTCTCATTCTCTCCTTCTCTTTCTCTTTATCTCTCTCATCTCCCTCGTTCTCTCTCTCCTCTCTCTCTTTCTTCTCTCTCTCGTTCTCTCTCTCTTATCTCTCTCTCTCGTTCTCCCTCCTTTATCTCTCTCTCTCCCTCTCTTTCTCTCTCTTATCTCCTCTCTCGTTCTCTCTCTCATTCTCTCTCCGCTCTCTCTCTCTTGTTTCTCTCTTCTCTCTCTCTTTTTTCTCTCTCTCTCTCTTTCTCTTCTCTCTCTCTCTCTCTTCTCTCTCTCTCTTTCTCTCTCTCTCTCTCTCCTTTATCGCTCTCTCTCTCTCATCTCTCTCTCTCTCTCTCTCTCTCTTTCGTCATTATCATCAGAACCACACAACAGCGGCAGACGATCGAGTGAGCTGAGCCGTTAAGAGGCACAGAAGGGAACAAAACGCAGGCAAACAATATGAGGAAATAGCTGGCATTTCATAAGCACGATAAAGAAGCTGCAGTATCAGGGCCGCTGCAAGTCGCTTTTGTGCCGAGGAAAATAATCTACGACGTTTGACCTGCTGGGTGTATAAGACAGAAGTGGGGGTCTTATACGTGTGTATCTATTAGGAGCTGCAGTTTTATCAGCTTAGACAGATAAACGGACTTCCTGTTCAAAACTGTAGAAGGGGATATTTTACATTGATAGATTTTTTTGTTGGTAAGCGGACAATAGAAGATGACTCAAACGCGCATAGCTCAATTCTAATACAACTTTTCAGTAAACTAATGCTGAGAGAACATTGTTAAACTCAGGTGGATTTTACTTAGTAGGTATGAATTCAGGTGGAAATCAACAACAACGTCAAACAGTAGCATTGCCAAAAGTGCACTTGTAAAAAAGTGAACTGTAGCTAATATTTACAGAAAACTAAAGCCTACACACTAGAGGAGTTATAGCCCGATATGATATACATGTGCCTCTCTTTGTGTTCAGGAGTGTGGCTCGAGTAACGATTCTTGTAAGCTATTCTCACGTCACTTGGTTAAGTCTGTGGTTAAGTTTTTGTCAGATCGTTTCATCGTAAGGTTCCAACAAGTGGTGCGAGTGTGGGAACTTTTACAAAAGCCAAACAGCATCTGGCTTCACTGTCGGCGGCTCTTAAATGTCGTACACATGATTTTTATTTCTTTAAAAATGTAAACACAGAGAAATAATTCTGTTTTTCATCAGTCACATATTTTGCTAACTTGCCTTATGCATTCTGAGCCTCTAAATTGTTCATCACAACGTGTTTTAGGCTTTTTCTTCTTTCTTTTTTTAATTAAGAAATAACAAATTACAAGTACATTAACAATAAGAAGTTGGAAATATACAGATGAGAGAAAGAAAAGTCTTTAAAGAGACAAAAAAAACAAAACAAAAACAGGACAAATAGTGGTAACAGACTGGACAAAGAAATTGTAAAATGTGTGGGTGTGAGTGTGTGAGTGAGTGCATGCATGAATGTAGTATAAATATAGGGATATACCACATAAATGTATGTATATGCATGTATATGTTGCTTGTTAAGTTGTCAACATCGTCAACTTTTGAAAATGGATAAAAATGGATGTACCATTTCTACCTCTAAATCGATCTACTATGCCATTTGCCCATGTCAAATACTTTGTGAGTTGTTTTGTGGTCTTAAAGTGCATTAAAAGAAGAGCATTGTGAAAGTGTCCACCTGGGACAGGACTACTGTCCCCAGAAAAACACCTTCTCTTCTTGTTCAGCCAGCCTGAGTGTTTAGTGTTTTTGTTTGTTTGTTTGTTTGTTTGTTTGTTTGTTGTTTGTTTGTTTGTTTGTTTGTTTTCGTCCTCTCCTTTCTAGGGTGCATAAAAAAATGGATGGGTTAGAGACAGATTTCTCCAAATCTGAAATATGAAAAGTTAACTGCTGGAGATGATAGATGTTTTAAGCTTTTTTCACAGCTGTTAGAAGCGAGATGTGCTGATCTGCTAACAGTAGTTAGTAACAATGCTAAAAACAATAACAGACAAGTTTGGTGGATTTTGGTGAACAAACGCAACTGTGAGACAAATAATTACACCAATTCTAGCGTGCAGTCGTGTTAAATGAAGCTTGTGTGTTCATACCATTCCTTCAGCTGTCTGGGAAGGACTTAGTTTTACAAGTGTTGCAGTAGTAAACAGGAGGCCAGCGCAGACTTAAGCCTCGGGCCCACTTCTGGTTCAGATTTGGGTCGAACGGGGCCCAGTGCGAGGCGGGCAAAGACCAACGGGAGTCCTCAGAGTGTCTGGCTTTAAGAGCTGTGTCCATCAGCCTGTAAAAGAACAAAAACAAAGGGTGATTCTGTTTACAAAATGTGTTCTGGATCGACTCGTGTCTGTCTCACCTGTGCAGGAATCGGTCTGTCGTGTGTATTGTGTCAGGCCGTCGAGGAGGTCCACCACTCATGGGAGCTTCGGTGCATCTGTGCAGCAGTGTGACAATTGTGTCGATGATTTTAGGGGACGTCCTGAACCCGCCGCCGGCCAGGTGCAGGTACCAGTCCTGGGGCAACACGTCGAAACCGAGAGGCAGTCCTGATGCATCTGTCACCAGGATTATACTTTTACCTATGTAGTCGTCTGGTCAGAAGAAGAGACAAAACAAGATTAAATAGATAATAAAAATAAATAAATATATTGTCCATATTAAATACAACTCTTAAAGTGCATCTTGCAGTCAAAACGTTTAAAATTACATGATATTGTAGAGTTTTATACAGCGCAATTGATGTACAAAGCTAGTAAGAATGCAAGAAAGCGAGAGCTGCTAAAATTGAGAGGAAGACGATAAACTTCACCAAAACAACCAAACGAGATGAAAACAAGATAAATCTTAAGTGAAATCCTAAATATAATCATGTTTACTATGTTTTACTAAAAATGTCTAACCTGTCATACGCACTTTATGTATTTATCAAACTAAACGCCACATTATTCATCCTCACCTGTCTTTAGTGCTGGTATGTTTGCTCGGTGAAGTCTGGCAGCTCCAGGCAGAAGCTCAGTGCAGTCCAGGACATGTATGATCCAGAGAGGGCGCTGTCCCCCTGGTCTGGCTCTCTGCACGTGGGTCCTCTGCCCTGGTTCCCCCTTCTGTGGTTCTCTCTTCTGTGGTTCTCTCTTCTGCAGTTTTCTCTTCTGCGGTTTTCTCTTCTGCAGTTTTCTCTTCTGCAGTTTCTCTTCTGTGTTCTCTCTGCTCTGGATCTTTCTTCTGTGGTTCTCTCTGCTCTGGTTCTCTCTTCTCTGGATCTCTCTCTTTAGTTTTCTCTGCTCTGGTTTGTTCTTCTGTGGTTCTCTCTGCCCTGGTTCTCTTCTGTGTTCTCTCTTCTTTAGTTCTCTCTGCTCTGGTTTGTTCTCTGTGGTTCTCTCTGCCCTGTTTCTTTCTTCTGTGGTTCTCTCTTCTCTGGTTCTTTCTTCTGTGGTTCTCTCTGCCCTGGTTCTCTCTTCTGTGGTTCTCTCTTCTTTAGTTCTCTCGGCTCTGGTTCTCTCTTCTGTGGTTCTCTCTGCTCTGGATCTTTCTTCTGTGGTTCTCTCTTCTCTGGATCTCTCTTCTTTAGTTTTCTCTGCTCTGGTTTGTTCTTCTGTGGTTCTCTCTGCCCCGGTTCCCTCTTGTGTAGATTGTGCGCCTTTAACGCTCATGCACCACTGATGCATAAAGTTTGCAAACTCCAGAGGGTCAAAGTTACCCGAAACTGCTTTGGTTCTCTCTTCTCTGGTTCCCATTGCTCTGGATCTCTCTTCTCTGGTTCCTCTTCTGTGGTTCCTTTTGCTGTAGCTATCATGGCTCTGATTCCTCTAGTATGGTCTGTGCTCTGGTTCCCTCTGCTCTAGCTCCCTCTTCTGTGGTTCTTTCTGCTCTAGTTCCATCTGCTCTGGTTCCCTCTTCTCTGGTTCCTTCTGCTGTTTGTCTTTACTCTGATTTCCTCTAGTATGGTCTGTGCGCTGGTTCTTTCTGCTCTAGTTCTCACTCTCTGGTTCCTTCTTCTCTAGTCTCTCTTCTCTGGCTGCTTCTGCTGTGGTTCCCTCTGCTCTGGTTCCCTCTTCTCTGAGTATCTGAGCGTCCCTAGTCTGGCTATGTCGCTCTGAGTCCTTCTATTATGGTCTGTATTCTCTGCCTTGCACTGGTTCTTTGTTCTGGTTCCCTCTCCGTTAGTTTCTTCTTCTCTCGTTCCTTTTGCTCTGGGTCCCTCTTCTCTTGGTCCCTCGTCTTTAGTTTTCTCAACCTTAGTTCCCTCTCCTTTACTTCCCTCATCTTAGCCCCCTCTGCTGTGGTTCCTTTTTCTCTGGTTCCCTCTTCTTTGGGTCTCTCTCCTTTAGTTCCCTTGTCTTTAGTTTCCTCTCCTTTACTTCCTTTGTCTTTAGTTCCTTCTCCTTTACTTCCCTCATCTTTAGCTCCCTCTGCTGTGGTTCCATTTTTCTAGTTCCCTCTTCTTTGGGTCTCTCTCCTTTAGTTTCTCGTCTTTAGTTCCCTCTCCTTTACTTCCCTCATCTTCAGTTCCCTCTGCTGTGGCTCCTTCTTCTCTGGTTCCCTCTTCTCTAGGTTCCTCTCCTTTAGTTTTCTCAACCTTAGTTCCCTCTCCTTTACTTCCCTCCTCTTTAGCCCCCTCTGCTGTGGTTCCTTTTTCTCTGGTTCCCTCTTCTTTGGGTCTCTCTCCTTTAGTTCCCTTGTCTTTAGTTCCTCTCCTTTACTTCCTTTGTCTTTAGTTCCTTCTCCTTTACTTCCCTCATCTTTAGCTCCCTCTGCTGTGGTTCCATTTTTCCTAGTTCCCTCTTCTTTGGGTCTCTCTCCTTTAGTTTTCTTGTCTTTAGTTCCCTCTCCTTTACTTCCCTCATCTTGAGTTCCCTCTGCTGTGGCTCCTTCTTCTCTGGTTCCTTCTTCTCCAGGTTCCTCTCCTTTAGTTTTCTCGTCTTTAGTTCCCTCTCCTTTACTTCCCTCATCTCAGTTCCCTCTGCTGTGGCTCCTTCTTCTCTGGTTCCCTCTTCTCTAGGTTCCTCTCCTTAGTTTTCTCATCTTTAGTTCCCTCTCTTTACTTCCCTCGTCTTTAGTTCCCCCTGCTGTGTTCCTTCTTCTCTGGTTCCCTCTTCTCTTGGACCCTCATCTTTAGTTCCCTCTGCTGTGGTTCCTTCTTCTCTGGTTCCCTCTTCTCTTGGACCCTCATCTTTAGTTCCCTCTGCTGTGGCTCCTTCTTCTCTGGTTCCCTCTTCTCTAGATTCCTCTCCTTTAGTTTCCTCGTCGTTAGTTCCCTGTCCTTTACTTCCCTCGTCGTTAGTTCCCTCTGCTGTGGCTCCTTCTTCTCTGGTTCCCTCTTCTCTAGATTCCTCTCCTTTAGTTTCCTCGTCGTTAGTTCCCTGTCCTTTACTTCCCTCGTCTTTAGTTCCCTCTCCTTTAGTTCCCTCATCTTAGTTCCCTCTGCTGTGGCTCCTTCTTCTCTGGTTCCCTCTTCTCTAGGTTCCTCTCCTTTAGTTCCCTCGTTGTTAGTTCCCTCTGCTGTGGCCTGTGCGCGCCGATAGCTCCTGTACCACTGAAACATCGTGTCTGAAAACTGCACCAGCGGATCACAATTGTCTGAAATAACCTCCTCCTGATCCATAGTCGCTTCCCTAAGAACCAGAACATTATAAGTTACATAATTTCATAGTATTTTGTCATTTAAAACTTACTTTAGTTTGCCGTTTCTTTGCTTGCACCAGGACTGCAGCACAAACAGACACAGTTGATTTACAAATAATGTTGTAGCCACGGCAACAGTTCAATTGATTCAGAATATTCAAGCAAAATCATACAAAAACATGACTAATTTTAGAGATTATTTTTATTTTATTTATGTGTAATAAACTAGAGCTAATCAACGTTGAACTAATAGTATTTTATCTTTGTAAATGTTCATAAATAAACAATAATATCAGAGTACATTCTAGCAGTATATTCACATTCGTGCGTTGCTTTTCTCGTGCAATGTCTTAAGCAATCGTTACACTGCAAAAAAAAAAAAAAAAAACTAATTCTAAATAAGACAATTAAGTGTCTTGCTAAAGAACACAAGTACAATTGACTTCAGTCTTACCATTGTGTCTCCTAGTGTGTCTCCAGCAGTTTCCCATCAAAGTACTGACCAGGCCTTGTCCTGCTTAGCTTCAGAGATCTTACAGGATTAGGCTTTGACATCAGGTATTTGTAGGAACTATATCGTGCATGGGACCAAAACTCCTGTACACTGTAAAAAGTCATGAGGCTAATGTTAAATGTACTTAAAGCCCATACATTTTTCTATTTTTGACTTCGTTTAGTGTGATAGTCTTTGTGTAAATATTTATCATAGTTTTACAGCAGTTAAGTTGCAAATTATGAAGAAAATGACAATAAAAGTTGAAAATTACAGAATCCCTCCACATGTCGTCAAACAAGAACCAAAATGCAAAGACAATTTACACAACGGACACAGTTTCCTGGAGTTAAACACAATTAAAGTGTTGTAATAATTTGTCACATTTTGTCACACACTCCTGTGTTATTTATGTTGATTTTGATCTAGATGTACAATGTGCTGTCAGTCTGTGGAATGGGTTGGGGAAAACCTTAAGCAGTGCTCAAACATTCATAACTTCAAAAGAAAATACAAAGACTTGTTGCTTTCACAATATAAAGATGAATGATCGAATCAAATACATATACTGTATTGACCCTATTTTGTCCCGCCCACTTTTCTAGGACATGCACTTCCTGTTTAGTTGCATTTAGTCTGTAGATTTCAGTCGATGGGTTTATTTTAACTGTCATTATATTTAATTAAAATTGCCTCACAAGACAGACAAACAAACAGATTAGCTACCTTAACAGAGCTAAACAGGAAGCGCATTTCCAAGCCAAGTGGGCGGGACAAAATAGGGTCAATAAAAAAAAAAAAAAAAGGATATGTATTTTGTTTAAATAGTTGCTTAACAGTGTAAATATTTTTCATTATGTAGTGATATGTTATGTAGTTACATATAAATATATTTATATTGTGTTGAAATATTGATCAAAGTTAACATGTGTATATATATATATATATTTTTTTTTTTCCTTATGCAATACTATGACCCTATTTTGTCCCGCCTACTTTTCTAGGACATGCACTTCCTGTTTAGCTGCATTTAGCCTGTAGATTTCGGTCGATGGGTTTATTGTACCTGTCATTATATTTAATTAAAATTGCCCCACAAGATAGACAAACAAACACGTTAGCTACCTTAACAGAGCTAAACAGGAAGTGCATTTCCAAGCCAAGTGGGCGGGACAAAATAGGGTCAATAGTGATTATGCAGTTTGCATATTCACATGTAAATTTTTGATTGTTTTTTTTTTGTGGTTGTCTGTAAACAGAAATAACCACACGCAACCATATATTATAGAAATGTAACGAATAGGGGTGGGTTAACATAAGCTAGTCTTCTGCCCACTCCTTTTCGAGAGTCGTGCTATTCTGTATTTATGAATGAATATGCAGTAAACAATGTAAAATTTCTTTGGCAAAAAAAAATAAAAATAAAAACAATGAGGTTGTTAAATAACGTGGATTCCCCTCCACACATGTCATATTCATTGGACAAAAGATGATGGTAAACTTCACCAAAACAACCAAACTGGATGAAAACAAGCTAAATGTTTAGTGAAATCTTTATCATCATCATGTTTACTATGTTTTACTAAAACATAGACACTTTAAATCTTTGTGCCGACATAACTTGATAATGCAAGTCAAAAATGTTCAACTTTTAACTTTCACTTTTTAGTCTTTTAAATGAGAGAGAAAGAGAGTCAGAGGATAACAGACAAGAAAATGTTCTCTACTTCCAAGTATGGTTCTATCAATTTAGAGAAGCATCTGGTAGCAGACCTCTCTGCGATTAGCAATAAACCTAAGCCTTTCTAAACCCAACCCAAATCCTAGCCACATCTTTACCCACTATTTGAAAATAAATATTGAAAAACATAAACATAATATTAAGTCTGTGTCGAGAGGTACTTCTGGCCTCTCTGCAGCCAACGTCTTGTCAATTCAAAACTCTCATTTACTTCTTATTTAATCATTTATTGTTTTCCAAATCTAGCTAAAAATGCATAATTGCTATTCCTAAAATCTCTCATAAAGTCCCTGAAACCAGTGAAAAAACCCACAATACATCAGCAATTAAATCTTCTCCTGTTAAAACAAACCAAATCCTGATTCAAAGTAGAAATCCAGACATTTTAAACCAGGCTAAACACACATGCGTTTTCCATTGTATTTCATACGTTCAAGACAATAAACGGAGCAAACCAGTTTAGTCCAGGTTGCTGTTTGACTTACATTTGTGTAATATAAAACTAAAGCAGCGGATCAGATGACAGCGTTGGATTTCTTGTGCGCGTGTTTCTTGGACAGCTCCTCCTTCCTCCTCTTGCTGCTGTAGCTGAGTCGGTGAAGTCTGTAGGTTTTTCTGGCCTGAGTTCTCTCCTTCTCCATCACCTCAGTGTCGTCCAGGATTTCCAGCCCCGGGATCTGACTGATCACGTAAAGTCTGTGGGAAAGTCAAAGTACAGAGCAAAGTTACTTCTAAATAATATCGCTCAAGAAAAAAGTCGAAAGTAGTGGTGGTTAAAGACTTAAAGACTTAAAATGACTTGGAATCAAAATTTTAATCCAGTTTTGAGCTGTTTTAACTGGATAAGATTTAATTGCTTCTGTGATGTTGAGTATTTCACTGGTTTCGAGACAATTTAAACTGGTTATAAAAGATTTGGGCCCAAAATAAGAAACAAAATTCCAGAGGGTTAAGAACAGTTTCCTTAATCCATTGGAAAATAATCTATGTCTCTACAATAGATCGAGGTTAAATGAGTCAAAATGCTTGAAATTAAGTTTAAATCCTAAAATCAAGCAACATTAACTTGTCTTGAAATTCATTTTTGCAGTATACTCAGTGTTGCCAGATGGGAAATGTTGAATTCTTGTACCTGAGCCTCAAAATTATCGTAATTTGCAAAAAAAAAAAAAAAAATTATCGTACAAATTAAAACTGCTTACTATTTTGGGCCAGAGCAGTTTGTATGAGCCAAACACCTCTTTAGACAACGCTAAATTGTTCCTGAAATTACATTTTATTATGTTCCACACACTTAAAGTTAAATAACAAAATCACCTTCTATGGTTAGTGCAGTTCACAGCGAGGTTTCTCCTCTTCACAACCCAAATAAATTTTTTTTATATCACGCAATTATACTTTATTATAAGTAAAATAAGCATTGATTCATTCACTCTTTCCTTCGTCCGATCTCTTCATTATTGCTCAGTCGACATGATTATGTATTTACATTTGGCTTCATCACATTGGAGCAGCTGTGAGGATTATTGGTGCTGTTGACCAATAATATCACAGAACACCACTAAAGCGAAAGCTCTGTTAAGTGTTTGCTGATCCTGGATCAGTTTTTGGGTCATTTAGGTAAGTGGTTCTCAATCTTTTTAGTCACGACCCCCAAAATAATAACCATGAGCATTCGTGACCCCCAAACACAAAATGCAGACCTCCCACAATGTGATAAACTGGTCTTTAGTCTAATGTTTGATATTATTTTGAAACCATAAGCCTTGATAACTTCATTGATAGGTTTGTGAATAGGAATCTACAGCTGCAATTGAAAGGTGTGAAACCTTGTTTAAGATACAATGTTAAACTTCACACATCATCAGGAGACCCCTCAGAAATCATTCCGTGACCCCCTCAAGTTGAAAAGTGAACTTAAGGTGAACTCAAGTCAAGATGAAGAAAATACCTGGTGCTTCAAAATTATCGTACATTTATATTTTAGTAGAATAGCAAAGTTTTAAAGAGACTTACAATTATTGATCGTGCATCGTATAGGGTTTGAAATTTTTCATACAAGTACACTAATTTCCATTTGTCTGGCAACACTGGGCCTACTGAATTTTTGTAAAACTAGATGCAACATCAGATTTATATTCAACTGAGCAAGATGAAACATTTATATAGGCTAATATGTAAGAAGAAACGAGTGAAATCATGTAAGCAGTTCATTCTTCTTTAGTCAAAACTACTGACAAATAAGATAAATATTCTAAATTCTAGTCCTTCAAACCTAGACTAGAGTACTGCTTCTCTTATCCTAAATATTTGATCTGTAAGATCCTGTGTTTGCCCACACGAGGGCGACATTTGACCAGACTTTCTGCTCTTTCCTCACCTGTAATCTTTGTACTGCGTCAGACTTCCTCCGTTGAAGTAACTCGGTGCAGCCTCGTTGTTCATCATACTCAGAATTCTACAAGTATAGATAAAAAAAAGCTATTAAATTAAAACACCACTATTGATACTTTTTCTGATATCGTCCCATCTTACTCAAAGAATACACAATGTTTCTTTAACCAGTGACTTATATTTTTTGCATTATTGACCCATTTCTGAGCTCCTGGTTGAAGAAAAGAGATGATAAAGTTGTTGTTTCGTACCTGATGTTTGGGAACTTCTTGCGGACCTCCTCCACAAACACGGGCAGGTTGTTGATGTTGTTTTTGTTGACGCACAGGGCGGTGAGCGTGTCCATGAAGGGGAACTTGACGTGGGACGTGTAGCAGTTACAGTCCAGGATCAGAGTGCTGAGTTTCTCCAGACGTCCCAGGAGAGCCGGGTTCCAATAGGGGCTCAGTGAAGGACAACGCTCTCACAAAGGTTATTACAGTCTATCTTATCTCTATTTATACCCAAAACTTTCTGCAAAAATGATCACAAAAGTCATAGCCATTGTTTGGAAAAGTATTCAGATTAGTTTTAAAGGAGAACTAATTTGTAAAATCAATTTTTCAAAGTTTTCAAGCTTGTTATAACTGCTTTAACTCATCATTAGTTTACTCAGAGTTTTATTAAGGGTTAGGGTTAGTTTGTGCATGTTTGAGTAATCTTGTATTGTCCTGCAGCTCAGAAAAGCCCTGTCCTCACCTACCACCTATCCCCGCCCACTTGTCTGTATTTAATAGTGATTACTCAAAAAAATCTGATTCATAGTAAAGCATGTGTGGTTCAAAATAATCACAAAGCCACTTTACAACAACAAAAAGTACACATTTAAAGATGCTGGGCTTAAGTAAATGGACCTTTTTCTATTCAATATGTGTAAACAAAATGTAATACTTATCTACATATATTATAGAGGGATTTTCGGTCGATGTCACTTTCCACTTTACTGCGCATGCGTTTTGCAGAAAGAGCCACTCTCCATCTGGTAAGCTGGGGAAACTTCCTTGAATAAAACAACAAAACGGGACGAGAGCAGCTGTTTGGATCAGGTCTGAACCGGTCTGACAGACGTCTGTCTGAAGCTTGAGACAGCGTTTTTCTCGACGTTTTTTCACACTTTTCACCTGAATGTAACTTTTAAGGGTCGTAGGATCGACTTTCATTCACAAAAGTTGATTTAGCAGCAGAACTTTTGTTTTCACACAGTGATAAACTCTTGTTGTTAGCTGACAACTGTGCTTTTTGGCTTGTTTCCACTGTTTGTGCACACGCATTGCCTGTGTTGATGAACAAAAAATCCCTCTATATAGCCTTACAAGACACTCAAAGCGATGTCTCTGAAACCATGTTAAAGACTTTAAAAATCAGGAGAATATTTCACTAAAAGGCACTTGTGTCTTTATCAAAAGATAAGTTTGAGAATCAGTGCTAATGGTAATGCTTACTCCAAATGTATTTTCCTTCACTCACCCTATTAAGAAAAGTGAAAGGATACTCCTGGAGCAGGTTGTAGCTTAAGTCCAGGACCTCCAGAGTCTCGGTCTGGGTCAGGATGGCGTCGTATGGGATTTCTGTCAGGCTCTGGTAGGCAAAGGAAAGCCACTGGAAACTGGGCTGAGTCTGTGGAGCCGAGCTGCTGTTCTGGTCCATGTTCAGTCACTTCTCCAGACGCCTCGGTCAGATGATTATGGCATGATCCAAGCCTGCGAAAAAACAACAACAACAATGTTATTTCAAGTATTTACACAGAGGAAAAAGCACCTCAGGCCTAAAGAAGTGGAGCATTGTAGTAACTCAAAGCTTATATGACAGATTATTACATTGTTCTGATTTTGACTTAGTTTGGTGTCATAGCTTTATAGCAGCTTATGAAGAAGTTCACAAACAAATGTTGAAATTACAGGAAGTAACTTGAGTTTTAAAAACAGAATCTCTCCACATGCGAGAGAAAATGTGAAGACAATTTACACACAAATGAATGCTCTTGGGATTAAACGATCATTTAACAATAAGACCATTTCATCTGTCAAATTATAACATCTGTGTCGTTAATGTGGATTTTGGCCCATTTTTACAATGCGGTTGCTAGGTAGCAGTTGTGGAATTACCTCTGTCATATTTGCTGGACAAAAGACAAACTGCCAAACTGTACAAAAAAAAGCATTGTTATAGGCACTTTTTTGTTAGGTCAGTTGTCATAAATGTTACAGTCTAACAAACCAACAATATTTCATTACAAAAATCCAGTTATTATTGCTCTTAAAAAGTGTCAGGTTAAAAAAAAAACATGACATAATAAAAATGTGTAATGCGTTTGTTCCTCCACATTCTGGAAATACTGACGGGAAACCTCAAGAAAAATGTATCATCTTTTTAAGACTTACAAAGTATTTAAACAGTATTTTTGTGCTAAATGACTAAAAGCAACTAAAACAAATGAAACTACTGCTAAGTCAAAGTAAGTGATCTGAAGATGAAGCTTTTTTTTGTTGTTTTAAAAACACGCTGGACAGTTGCCAACTTGCTGCAGGGTTAGATATAACTATTCACTCTCTCATTTATTCACAGGGAAAATTTACAGTAATCCCCAATTAACCTAAACATACATGTTTTTGGAGGTGGGAGGAAATCTGAGTACCTGGACAAAACCTACTGTGACGTGGGGAGAACATGCAAACTCCACCCAGAGATTGTGAGATGTTGACTTGGTTTGGCCCGGTAGCTGAGCCCACAATCACCTCATAGAGAAGCCAGAGCTCCCAACAACTGTGCACCCCACAGCATCTTTTCTATTGAAACAAACAAAGTAATTGTCCATTTGTGACCTTAAACGCTCGCTTTTAATATCTTATTCAAATTGATTCTTGATCAAAATTACAGTGCACCTTTAATGCTTTTTAAAGCATTAAGGATAAATGACATAAAATAATTTTCTACCTCTCATTTATAACATTAAACAAAGGTTTTCAAAGGGGGAAAGTTCAAGGAAAAACTGCCACAAACACCTTGAAGCAGGACAGCTGTATTTTCCTTGGCAATGGCCAGAGATACACGACACAACACCACTTCACTTATTTCTTTACAAACCAGAACTAAACTCTGTAATGACTACTTGCTAACAGGCTCTTAACAAAGGCTATGCCAAAATCAAAAATCTAAACTAGCCAGGTCTACTAACCCAGAATTAAACCAAAAGGTAAGTAAAAACAAATACATTTTACAATCTATGGATGACGCATGAGGTTAAGTTAGGGTGACTCGACGTCCCTATTTACCTGGGACAGTCCCTATTTTGAGCCTTGCATCCCATGTCTCCTGCAAATGCATTCAAATCCACTTATTATTTGTCCTAGTCCCAGTTGTCCTGATTTTTGATAATTCTGACACTTTTCAACAGTGAAGGAAGGAATTTATTGCTTTATCTTTTGTCAAAGTAGAGAAAACCGCACTTAAAAATGCTCTGACACAAGTTTCAGAAGATACAGATAAGTGTGAATGAGCCATGAACTGACTAAGTACATAAGAATATACTTGTTTATCTGCTATTTTCACAGAATGTTCATTACCCTCTTCTGAAACAGTTTTTAATTTTGGTTTTAATCCTAGGTTAAGTTGAAAAGCACTGCCTTAAAGCATGCTCATTTTAAGACAAAATCATGCAGAAATAGTTAAAAATGTCTAGTTAACTTACATGTCAAGTTACACATTTAATGAAAGAAAATGATAAACTCTACAAACTATTCATAGCAGCTGTTTGATTTTGGCAGCTGGACACTTTATATTTAAATTATTGCAAGATATTTAACCTAAGTTGCTTCAATAAAACAATTTAGCAGGAAATGCACTTGTTATTCTTTATGTTTAAGTTGTAGCAGGACTTACCGAGCAGATGAGAACTCTGTGTTTTCGTGCAAACCGCCGCTTCTGAAACACAGGCTACATAAAATGCCCTCTTTCATAGTCGCTGTAGATCACATGATGGAGATAATCACATTGCTACGTAACCTCTCGGCCCACATCTGAACAAGAGATCTGCCCCGAGGCTAGAAAAGCAACAAAATCAAGTTTAGGAGACGTTTGTGGGATAAATAAACACAATAATAATAAGCTGGTGGTGGATTTAGGAGAAACACTGTGCATTGTGTAACTTTATGGATAAAAATAAACTTGTTTTGTCTTTGTAGCACTAAAGAAATAATAAAAATATGCTTCTTTACATTGAGTGGGCTTGCGTGACCACAAAATGTACAGTTTTTTCTTGGCTTAAAGGAGCCGCTTTTCAATGTTTCTATTGAAAAGCGGCTCCTTTAGCTGTATTTTTTCACATTATTGCATATAACATATTTATCCTCATTCACAATGTTCCAAAGTAGCCCTCTAACTTTCTCCTTCTGCAGAATTTCTACAAAGCTACATAGTGCACCTTTGATAGTGATGTCATTTTAGTTAAGTTTACAGACAACTTTTAACATACAAAGACATATTTTTATTTTGAGTAAATATACAGAATTGTGTTGACCAAGATCCAGCAATATGCTTTGTCCACTTTTAAGGTTTAGGGTTAAGGGTACACTTTATTGTCCAAGTAGGTAAATTTGTCCTCTGCATTTGTCCTTCACCTCTTCAGGAGCAGTGAGCGGCACAGTGCAGCGCTCCAGATGTTCTTGTTAGGCTTGGTGTGGGAAACCAGAGCACTCGAAGGAAACCCACCCACGCATGGGTAAACACGCAAACTTCACATAGAAAGGCTCGGCAGGAGACGAACCAGAAACTTTTTTTTTACTAGAAAGTAAGAGCTAGTCACTCTGCCAGCTGGTTAGCAGAAAGAGCCGCCACTGACTGACACAAGCTGTAGCAACAACAACTAACTACAAGAGTTTATCATTGTGTGAAAACATTAGTTATGCTGCTAAATCAACATTTGTGAATAAAATGCAACCCTACGACTCATAAATATCCCTGACAAATACATTTGGGCTTTATTTTACTTAAGTGAAAAGCAAGCATGTGGTTTTAAAAATGCAAATATCTGCATCTGAAAAACTCAGTCACAACACCTGCCACAGAGAGAGACCAAATATTAGAAAAAAAAAATGGTATCAGCCCATCCCTACCCTTACTACTCTACTCTTTTGTCCGAAGTTTCATCTTGCAGACAGAATAAAATTTGCAATTGCTCTGAAACGTACCTGTACAACAACTGAAACTTATAAAAAGCCTCAATTCTCTTAAAGCAGAACTAAGAAACCTTTTTATCTCATCTCATAATAGTTATGTATGTGTTTTTATGACATTTCAGTTGCCTCCTGATTAGAATCCCGCACTTGTAGTTTCTGAATCTCAGCCAAATCCCAACCCGACACCAGCTCTCCTAAGAAAACACTCTGGCTTTTTGACTTTTTTCTTTTGCCTGGCAGTGTAGAATATATTTGGATGTGTTTTTGCTGTATTATTCCAGTAGTTAAACATACAGAAAAATAATAAAATAAAAAAAATCATTTACAAAGGAGAGCTGCTGAAGTTGCTTAGTTCTGCTTTAAAGACAACAAGAAGCTAGACAATATCAAAAATAATGGTAAAGACTTTGTAATACGATCATTATTACACACACCATGAAAAAATATTTACAAGCACAGTTAATAGCAAAGTCCCACGTGTCAATCAAAGTCATTCACACAGCAGCAGTCCATAATGTCCGTCCTCAGGCTCCTTTTCCTGTGTGACTGTTGTAGTTGTTGTTATACTGTCTTCATGTCTTTACAGAGCAGACGTAGCGGTGGTTTCTGCTCGTCTTGCAGTCTCTGACCTGCCACTTGGCTCGTTTAAACACCAGGACACACTTCTTGTTTCCCTTCGTCCTGGCTCTCGGTGGGGTTTTCCTCCAGTTTGTGTAGCTCACCGGTTCCCCCCCGGCCCACTCCCAGCGACCTCTGCCCTCTCGATCGTTCAGACCTGAAGCACATGGGCATCACGACTCATTATACTTAAAACATACACATGACTTATCCAGCTGCTGCTCGGCTAGTTCCAGTTTGCCTCATAAGTGCTTCCTTCATTCTGTATGAGGATCTAACCCAGTCACAGTCACACTAGAATAATAAAAGCAGACAACAAACTACAGCTAGATAATCACTTGCAGCATGTTTTTATACACCAAGTTAATACTTCACAGAACCGATTTCTACTTTCTAGGAAACCTGGAGGTCAGATATTTTCCAGCTGATCGTTACCAGTTTCCAGTTCAAAGTGCTCCAACTGAATGAACTCGTATTGCATGCATGGCTAAAGTGTAGGTTAAACCAAAGCAAGCTGAAAAATGTTAAATACTCTAACTGATGTTTACAGTTTTTGAGGCAGTAAAACCCATCAGATTCCCTTTTTGTTTTAACTGATGATGATAGTTTACTTGCCTAAACTCTTGGTGCCTCAACCTTTGTCTACCAAGAGTTCTCTAACCTGCATGTTATTGGTTGGTGGGGAAACCGAAGTGCTCGAAGGAAATCATCCAAACTCGTGGAGGAACATACAAACAGAAAGGCCTGGTTAGTGCCAGAGTCAAACCCGCAACCTTCTTACTGTCAGTCAAGAGCACTATCCACTCTGCCACCGTGCCGCTGTAATTGTTGATCCCAATTGTGAAGTGAGAGTTCCTCGACCAGCTCCCAGTTCACAGGAAGTAGTTACCAAATCTAGTGACTTTCCCTCTTGTCTGAAACCCACCATGATAATGTTAAAGTGAGGCTAAATACATGATCAGAGACTGACATCGCCCACAACTGCACCTCAAACAGGCTTGCGAAAGTGGGAGATGCCCAGATGCCATTTAAGAGACGCCCAGTGTGAACAGACAGCGATTGATTGACAGCGCTCTTGGCGAGTGATACAAGTTTTGCGTGGGAGCAATCCTGACGTGCGGTGAGGTTTACAGCTGCTGAGGCTGTGTAGCACAGGTCTAGTCACTTACCCGCACTTCACGATTAATTTTTATTCATATGTATGAAACATTTCCTTTACATAAGCACACAAGCACATGTGCGTATATTCTAAAATTGAAAATGGGAGAAAAAGACACTGACGCATGTTTCCAACCTCATCCGCTTTCCATCTGAGTCCCACTGGTGCTGCACAGCAAGTGACCACTTTCCAACTCTCCACAACTCGATGTAACGTTGGCGTGAGTTGAAAATGCACTGACAGCGTTTGACCATCATGACAGAACAGTCGCGTTTTTGCTCACATAACTGCAAAATGAGCGAAATACATATACAGTACACACAGTTTGACTATCAAAAAAATTGATTCTGCATTTAGTTTCACTTTAAGTAACACTACAAACTACCTGTTTACAAAATAAAGCAGACATGACAGAAAGGTGTTTTCCATGCTCGACAAAAACAGCTACTTTTTAGGGTTTAGGGTTAGTCTTGGCTTGGTCTCGGTCTAGGTCTGAACAAGCTCCAGTGCTTATCTGTCTAAAAATTGCTCTCAGTTGTGTGATTTTAAAATATTTCTTAATCTTAGTGCAACTCACAAATCAATGCAAGTTTAAGAGACAATCCACAATCTTGAGGCAAACCTAAACTAACTGAGCTGCAGAGAGAAAAAGCTGTAATAACATAAAGTGCAAAGTCGTACCAATCCAAAATGGCTTGCGTCCCCCGAAATCCCACAACCAGTCCATGTCAGCTTTGGAGAGCACGCTGGCCAACGTCCCTTTGTATCTACACAAAATAATAAGTAATTGTAAGGGGTTAAAAGTCAGATGTTTGATGTTGAATAAAGAAAAGCAGCACCTCTCTTTGCAGGCTCTGTTAGCGGCGGACCATGTAGATTTCTGCTCAGAGTTCATGTAACAGTGTCCAGCATGAAACGTCCAGCCTCGAGCGCACTTCTGAGCACTGACCATCTGGGAAAAAGCAAACAAAAAACTAGTATATATTTAGTTTGATCAATTGGTTGTTTTATCCGCAAATTTGAGCAGCAAGACGCTAAAAGAAAGCTGCCTAAAACATAATTTATAGATAACTACTTTCTGGTCTAATTTTTCGGTATTATTATATATTTTTTTATTTGAAATACTGCAACTGATGCCACGCTCTAGGGCATCTAGTTGCAGACCTGTTCCCTCTGTAAAAAAAAACACAGACATGATGACTACATAAACATTAATCATTGTGGTATGGTGATTTCGGCTTTGTCTTAACCTAAAACTTCCTCACTCAGCTCATGACAGGGACCACCAAAACAACCATGTACTCAACTCGCAAACACCACAGCAAAGTAAAATAGATGTCTGTAAGAAATTTAAGTTGGAAAACATGTTTATTTTATTAGTTTATGGCTTTATATGACCAAAACTCAGTCAAACAGTCTAAAAAACAGATGAAATATCAAGCAATAATTGTAAAATTACATCTTCAAATCATCTCGCGACTTTAGAATCCACTAATCTAAACAATTATTTGACTACTGTTAATTACCTAAAATTCCCTGACCTTGCAAAATTAGTACAGCAACTCTGTTATACAAAGCTTTTAATAAATTGTTACCAAGTAATATTCAATAATGTTTTACACTGACAGAGATAATTTATAATATGAGAGGTTATGGTTTGTTCTCACTACCAAGTGTATGAACTACTTGTAGAAGTTTTTGTGTAACTGTCTGTTATGTGAAATTATGTAATGGTCTGGATCTTGAACAAAAGCCAAAGTATTCACAAATTTAAGTTGTTCTATAAATACAAGGTCTGGTCAGAATACAATGATAAGCTATCCCAAATCTCGTATGTGTTGGTTTATATTTGTTTCCTTACCATTGTTGGTATCGGTGTCCTTACTGCAGCAGATTTTGTGTTCTTACCTGGTATGTATATTCTGTTTGCTAGCAAATGCCTAACTGTACTTAATTCTGTGACTACACCCATTATTTGATGGCCTTACACCTTTGATGGAGTTTTCTTCCCACTCCTTTTCGAGCCTTAATGAGACAGCACTTATTCTTTGTTATAATTACTGTATGAAAATGCATTTTTATGTTCCCTTTTGTATTAAGTTGCTTGAAACAAACTAAACAAACAGACAAACAAACCTATATTAACTTATCAAAACTCTACTCTACAAGTTTATCTAAAAAACAAATGTGATTAATGAAGCACAGACTGGGGCCAACATCAGTGAAATATCAAAACCACAGTCAACTAAAGAAATGCAAGACAGATAAGTGTAGAAGCTTACAGGTGACTATGACCAGGAGAGTTTTACAAATTTAATTCATCAATCGCAGTTATCAGTAGTCAGAGTAAGTACCGTTTCAGAAGGAGCCCAGGGTTTCCACGATACTCCATTACAGTGATACATCTGCCCTGTGCTCTGGTTAAAATGCAGAAGTCCCATCAGCTCTGGCACACACAGTTTAGGAACGGAGCTCTCAGATTCACTCTGGAGATGAAATATGAAATAATACATTTAAACTGAACAAAAAGTAAATTACAATATACTCTCTCTATACTCACCTGTATGTTGCCTGTCTTGGTCGGACTGCTGCTCTTCTTGTTCTTGGATTTCTTGATCAAAACTTGCTGTTGTGATCTTTGGTTGACGACCTGGATACTGGCCTTCCTGCCTTTTCTTAACGGGGCCGAGTCGTCGTCAACTTGCATCGTCATTATGCCATGATACTGAAAAAGGAAGAATACTTTTGGATTAATCTTGTAAAATGCTGGTGTAGAGGTAATGCACTGACAACATTTTACAAAAAACACCTGATAACATGTGTTTCTCAGCTTTTTGGCTAAAAGTTTGTCTTATGGAGTTCTTGTTTAGCAGAAAGTCACTGAAAGCTTTTCTGTTGCCATGGTGACAGTGCAGAGCTAGCTTGTTTGATAGCAGCAGTTTAAGATTAGACAGGGCTAGTTAACTTTAGTTTCTTGAGGGAATTTGTTCTCAAGGAAGGTACACATCTACTTAATTTGGGGACTCATTAAATCATTGCAGATTAAAACTGGATCAAGGCTAAATCAGATTTAGCATCGTACTAATCCAAAATTTCAAAGCAGTGTTTCTATATAAATATTTTTTTTTTTGGAAATCTTTTCTTGGCACACCTCCCACTCAAATGTGACCAAATACTGTAGGCCTTTTTAAAAACAAAATCTATTTAATGTAAAGTTGCCATTGCCAAGTCTGTTTTTTATTCTGACCTCGCCGCTTTGGGCTTTTGTTTGTTAGTTTGAAAAGTTGAAGGGCTTTTTTTTTTTCGTTTTTGTTTTACGTTTGATTCTAAAAATAAACCCACTAATGACTGAAATACAGACTTTAAGCATATTTTGATGTTCTATACCCATTAGAAAGGTCAAAAATACTATCAAAATGTGCCCAAATCATCAACACTTGTTTTAACACTTTTGGACTTTTTTTATCCCAAAATACTTGATCGCTTGTTGCTTTCTGAAAATCTGGCAACACTATTTAATGCTGTAATTATTGACCATTACAATTTAATGTTTCAAACTACTAAATTGCGATTGTTTTGCTTGCATTCTTTGGTAAAAAAAAAAAAAAAAAAAAGTTCTTCCAAACACTTTAAATTGTTAATTATTTCATAGATTGAAAACTGATGATTTTTTCAAGGAACACCTGGCAACATCTCCAGGCACACTAGTGTTCCCTGGCTCCTGTGCCTTTTGTTAAAAAGACTTAGGACATTTCAGCTGTCCCATAACAAATAACTTAATCAAATTGACTCAAAAATTTCTTATTTAATGAGAAAATGGTAATGAATTTAGCTGTGTGTGTGAGCCCAATGTCTGTTTTATTGAGAAATATGACAAAAGTCCAAATGCTACTGTTATATTTTTGCTTTACTGCCAATATTTACTTGATTTTCTCTCTTAGATGCCAGGCACAGGCTTATTATTTAGCTTTTAAGGGCTCAAAATACAGCTAGAGAGGCTACAATCTGAGAACAAATAAAACAAATCACAGCTCTACTGAATACTGAATTTGTATGTGACATGTAAAAAGAGAATATTAGGTAAACAGTGGCAGAAAGGCAGGATAAACATAAATATTTTAGCTTCTCTCACACCATCACAGATTTTATGATCACATACAGTTGAACATGCTCCCTTTTTCTCCTTAAATGTCTGTTTAATGACGATTATGTTTGCATTGCTGCAGATCCAAACAACTGAGTGAAGCTCTGCGCTGTTACTATGACAACAGGAAAAACTACTGTCAGCTTCCATTTTTAAAGTTAATTTGTGCAAAACAATAACTCCAGGTATAAAAATTAGGCATTGAACAGCAAAGAATTAAGTATGTAAAGTTAAAGAATGTCTGTGCATAACGTCTAAAACATTATGATTTATTGTTATATAATTATGATTTATAAAATTGTCTTCTTACTGTGTAAACTGTGTCTGTTCCATTGTGAAAAACTGAAGACGGCTTAATCTGAAAGTGAAAGAAAATCTCAGTTAAAGCTCGAAATGGTGACGTTGCCGAGTTAAACGTTTCCTCACAGATTTAGGATTTCCCACGGGTCTGATTTTCTTCTTGTGTTGGATGGACTGAGGTCTTCTGAGGCTGTCTCCGCGAGTCCACACCGTAGACTCTGGGTCCAGGGGCAGTTTCTCCACAGTGATGGT
The DNA here is from genome assembly GCA_038363315.1 of Mugilogobius chulae. NCBI lineage: Eukaryota > Metazoa > Chordata > Actinopteri > Gobiiformes > Gobiidae > Mugilogobius > Mugilogobius chulae. The sequence continues at coordinate 31,900,259 of CM076404.1, forward strand.
GCCATGTTCAGGGTAAGGCTGGGTTTCCACTTCTTTGCCTCCTAAAAGGGGAGCGTCTGGGGCTGTACATCCTGTTCAAACACAATAAAATGTAAAATGTATAACTGAGGGTTTATTTAAAGCAAGGATGCACCGTTATTTCTGCAGTTCTGATACTAATTTTGATAATGTGGTGTTAAACTCACATGCAGCTCGATGCAGCAACATTTTATGGATCAAGGCAAATTTTCAATCCCAATATCAGTTACCCTCAGCTTAAAGCATTTATTTTTCATTTTCACCTCTTCCTGAGTCTCTGATGGCGACTTGAGCTGTGTTGATTTTGCCGATGACGGAGCTTTCCGGAGCCACGAGCTGCACCTCAAACACCTCCTCAGCCTCTTCAAGACCGTCCTGGATTATCTTAATCTGCCAGCTCCTCTTTGAGACTCCTGTGAAATAATCCCTCTCATTTAGTCATTTAAATTTTCCAAACCCCTGTTCATGCACCGCTCTTATCTGATTTAAAATAATTCATCCAGTTTAGTGACTCTGCACGCTACTCACCTGGATCAAACTGAATAAGAGTCGAAGGGTTTAAAATGAAATCTTTCCCAGTTGTTGCCGTCACATCTGTCACCTTAAATCAAGAAACATGTCATGAAAATAACATACATGAATGTATTTATATATTTTTAAAGAAAACATGCTTTTTATATATACTTGAGAGAATCTAACCAAGACGTAAGTAAATATTCCTCAGAGTCTACATTTACTAGAGTAAATGTACAGGAATGTGGGGGGATTAAAGTGAAAACAAGACTGTTCTGAACACTGCAGCCCCTGGATCTGTTACTATTAAACACAAACTGAGCCTGTACTTTGATCTAGGGGAGGGGGCAGGGGTGCACACCAGGAGCCTTTTGTTTAGTTTTGTATGTTCCATAAAGATTTTAAATTAATAAAAATGTAAATGACAAAAAAAAAATGCTTGTATTCAGCGCAAAGCTTTAAGAATGGTCTGATCTAGTGTTTTTTTGTTTTGTTTGTTTGTTTGTTTTTTTACCTATTCTCCCATAATACACAATTTTCTGATTCAAAAGTCTTTAATTTAGTATAAAACAGCATTCATTATGAGGAGGGAAATACATCTTTGCATGTCCAATAGCCTGTAGAAAACCAAGCAAACCAACACAGCTACAGGCCAATATTGCAGAGAATGCCAGAGAGCACAGTCACGGATGCAAAGCACCTGCCATATCTGATTTGTCTCACACTGCCACGACCAACAAAACTTGAATAAATCTGTTTACTCTAGCTAAATACCAATTATTATCTACTGTGTATGGGCCATCTGCTACTGGGCCCTTGCCTGATGCATCAGTTTGTGGAAATCCTCTGACATTAGGTGTGTTCAAGATGCGAAAATCTCTGCCTGGATTGCAGACGAGAGCAGGCGGCTGAGGCAAAGAGGAGGAGATTCAACTTGGACACTTGTTGAGCCCGAGAACTGCGAGGCAGCCTCAGATCTCACAGACTCACAGAGCTCTCGCGTTTGTTTGAAGTGTTGCACTGAATAAAACTACCTACAACGTTGTAAATGGAATTCTGTTTCCTTCACGCATCACAGACTCACTCACACATCACCAGAGCAAAGAATAAAGAGCTCATGATAAAGTTTACACACTTTAGATTTGCCTTTGTAAAAGTGACTTTCAGCTCATCAGGATCATGTATTAATGATGCTTGTGTGTGATGTCCAACAGTCTGGGTCTTTTCTGACTCGTGTTAAACATGTGTGATGTTATAAAAGTCCACAAATACGATAAAGACAGAGGAGGAGGAACTGTAGCGCGTCACGTTTGATCAGAGCGAATCAGCAGTCAATCACCGCACTACATTTCCCAGAATGCATCTTGATTTTGTAGTCATCGAGGCAGTAAAGCCGGGAGCAGTTGCTTTCTCCTCGCCTCGCCGATTTGTCAAGTCGACTCGAGACGGATTGCTCTCTCGAGATCACCGGGGCCTACGTAGCCCTGACGTAGCCCCCAACCCCCCTTACCGGCTCGAGCCGACTGCACCGTCTTGACCATCTTGAACACACCTATTGCATCCCTGGACCTTGTTCGCTTCACAGTAGGCGGAGACTTTTTTGATTTAACCAATCACTAGGCCACTTTTTGGTCATTTTGTAGTCCAGAAAGTAGTGCATAAATGTGTATGTTAGTGAATGCTGTCGTTTTGTGAGATTAACATACACATTAAAAGCAACAGTATCATATTTTAAGTTAATATTTTACACAAGGCCAAAGGAGGAGAATGCATGCAGTCTGCTATCACAACTCGAGTTGGTTCTGGCCAACACACTGCTTTGCTTCTGTTCGCTGGTTGGACAGCCTGGCTAACTGGGCCCCAGAAGATCTTATACATCACTTTGTCCTTGTGTTTTACTAGAAACAGCAAATTCAAGTAATTGCACGTTTAAAATATATACACGGCTGGTTGTATGCAATTTATGTTGTTACTAAACCAGTCACTTGAAAAAAAAAATGTGAGTTCTTACAAGAAAAAAGGTTGGAGATTGCAGATTTAAATCATACTCCCGCGTACCCTTGGTTGAGAAACACTGGACTACATTGGTGTGGTTTAGTGAGGTTCTTACTTTTGCAAACACTGTTCGTTTTCAATACTGAGATAATTTTATACCATGTGCTTTTCTTGGCGCATTGCTGGTCTACTGTACTCTAAGGTAAAAGCAAGTTAAGATATTTGATTGTCTAACAGATACTTCAAGATATTTTAACTAATCTAGAAGTGCATTTTTGCGGTGCACAACAGTTTTTCCACCTTGACAGTGACATATGAAGACTCTGCCAGATTCCCCTTTCGTATAATGTCCACAGAAACCGTCCCCTGCTGCTCGCACACAGACAGGCGAGCCTCGGAGAGCTCCAGCCTGGCCCAGCTCAGCTCAAGTCTGCAACACAAAGTCGACGGCAGTGACACAGTTAATCACGTTACAGAAGCAGGTCACAGTTTGGGTCTTACGTGTGAGAGGGCCCAGTGTTCCCGAGAGGATCAGACACACTGAACTCCAGGCTGTCCCGCACAGACTCCATGTCCGGGTTAATGATGTACACAATGCTTCTCTTGTTCAGCTCCGTCTGGGCAAAGCGCGGAGGTAAAAAGCCCCCTGCCAGGGCAAAAAAACAAGACATGAGCTAAGAATGACATATCAGAGGATTCTTGTTGTATATCAGGTCTATTGAAGTATATTTTACAGTGGGCTAGACTTTTCAAACAGTTATGGTTTGTTGGTCAGGTTACAAAACGGCATCATTAACCTATATTTTAGATCCAACATTCACAAACAACTCAAAATTATAAAAGATATTTTTGCCAAACAAAAGCTTCCAGGAGAAAAAATTACGCAAAGAAGCTAAGAAACAAAATATAAGAGGTGTTCTTATCAGACTTTTGCCTCAGACAGAATGTTAAAGTGCGCATGACAGGTTTGAATGTTTTTCAAATTTTTATTTAATTTGGTAGATTAATACCTGGTTGTATATATAAATGATAGTTTTAAATAATCAATAACACGTTTGTGGAGCAAAATGTGAACATATGTTGAAAATACCAGGAAGTAGAGCAGAGTTCTAAACCGATGACATCACACTAGGGAGGCAAAGACATTTTCAATTTTCTCACAAGAAACACATTTTTATGGCCCTGTAAACACACATTTAACAAAAAAAGTGAGTTTTAGTACATTTTTATAGCTCAAGTTAAAAAAAAAAAGTTACATGTAAAGAGTTTGGGCCCAATTTATTAAATGGTTGCTAGGCAACTACCTAGGGTGATGTCATTATTGATGAACAGGAAGTAAATTTTTAATGCTAAAAAATGGCCAAACTGGAATGAAATTTGGACAGTGTTTAGTAAAACCTTAAATATAGTATATTGATCTTAACTACGTCTTTGTGAAATGAGTAGTTCAACCTGTCATGGGCACTTTAAGGAGCATTTTTTTCAAATAATACATGTCTGGGCATAACCTCTATACTTGGGTTACTCCAGGTGTGAATCACATCTTGAGCAAAATATAAAATATGTGTCCTGTCTCATGAGAGCTCCATAGGTTTGCATGGGGAAACTGTGGCTCACTATTCACGGGCCTGTTTCAATGGGAAATTCACACAATTCATCATCAAGTCTAAACATGACACATTTCAGCTCTTCTGAGAAGGCACAAACACAAAAGTTTGGAAAATCACACTTTTATAGCGGATTTTCAAAGCAATTAAAAACGTGTTTATAATGGAAGGCAATGGGGGATTAAATGGCGCTAACAGATCAAGAGAAAAAACTACAAACTGCTTCTACACAAAAACTACAAAATCATCAAAGTCAAAGTTGGGACTGATTTTTATCATGTTCAAGATTGTAATAAAAGGTTCAAATTAATCTGGTTTAGGTTTTCATTTTATAAGAAAAATGGGCCATTTTATGTCACATTTTCACCTCCTCTGAAAATAGAGAAAAGATATAATTTACTTTAATTTTACAGCTGTAAAAAAGTGGAGTAAAAGGGCACTAACAGCAGATTAGGAACTTTTTTCTAACAGAGCCAATAGCCATGCACATAGTTGAATGAATGAATGAATGAATGAAAAGATTTATTTCAAGCAAGCAAGCATAGTACTATGAGCCTAACTTGTAAAACAGAACATAATACAGTATATCAACATAACAATAAAGCCCAATGTTTTACAGATTGGGTTGAATTAAACTTCTACATTTAAAATACAAATCAGTGACACCTGTTGTGATGTTTTCTAGATATCCGAAGTGCGGCGGTCGTACTATGGAGAACAGGAGCTCATGTTCTCTGCTGTGGTCGTCTTGAGCCTTTATTTCTCGAGACGACAGAAAAATCCCATAACGACCGTCTGTTAAGAGTTCGGCTTTCCACAGAGGAAGCAGCTTCACCACCTCAGGATGAGACTGGTCCAGAGATCTGATCTGGAATCAACAGTGCAGGATTTTTGTAAAAATTAGAACACAGTTAAAGCCTGGGGTCCCTGACTTTGTTAGTTGTTACTTTCCCACCAAAAAGCATATTACAAAAACAGCACTTAGTGACAAAATCAGGCCACTGTTGTCAAAATTGAGTTATAATGTATTTTGTTTGCTTTGGTGATTCACTTAGCTGTACTTCACACTTAAAACACAATTTAGGTTTTAAATCTGACAGCTTCATCTCATAAATCTGTCAACATATGATTAATATTGACATTTATTCATTTTTGGATAAAGTGTTACAAGGTTTTTACTAGGGCTGAGTATTGCCAAGAGCCTTTCGATACAATACGTACCTCGACACAGGAGTCACGATACAATACATATCCCGATACATGTATATCACGATACAATTCCCTCATTATGAAACATAAAGATATATTTTTCTTACCAAAATGAGAAAATGTAAAAAAAAAACTATAGAAAGGTATTGTATATTACCTGCAAAAATGTTTTCAACATGTTTTTGAGTGCATGTTAAGAATGAAATGTAGAATGACAAAATGCAGAAAAATTTTATTTTCACATTGTTTTTTTTAATGTTTGAGACAAGTGTCTTATGCATAAGTCACTTTCAGCTCAACAGTTTCAGCCTTAAAGCTGGGTCAGAAATGTAAAATTTTTTATAATTTTAAGTATCCCAATACGCCCGATACATCTTCCTGTATTGATACACGTGTTGCCAACAAGTCTGTCACGATATATCCTGATACAGAATATCGAGTACAGTTCTAATTTTTACCTAATGTCAAAGCAAAATATCTTTCATTTATGTGGATTTTGTCCTATCTTTACAGTGCGGTTGCTAGGTAACAGAGGTGGAATTACCTCTACATACTGTATGTCATATTTTTAACAAAAGACAATTATAAACCTCATCAAAATAGCCAAACGGGGTGAAAACAAGCAAAAAACATATTGTATAATATATAACTCTTAAATATAATCATGTTCACTGTGTTTTACTAAAAACTGTAATCTAAGCCAGTGTTTCCCAATCAGTGGTACGAGGACCCTTGTGGGTACACAAGCACTTTACAGGTGGTACTTGGAATGGACTCAGATCTTGAAAAAGGTGAATTTCAACATCATCTTAATCTTAAATTTGTTAGTTGTGGTCAGTTTTGAATATTTTCTGAAGATTTGGGAACTTTAATATCGCAAACAAGAAAATGCAATGGTGATAACTGACAAAACACCATTTAACATTCTTAAAATCCTGAGCTAAGGGGTACTTGAGAGTGAGACAAAACTTAGGGAGTACTCAGGACAAAAAACATTGGAAACCAAGGATCTAATGTTGTGTTTTTTTATTCGATTGCGACTAATCTTGCAGCCCCAGCCTGAAATACATGAAAGCATTTACATCTCACCTGAATAGTGAAGAACTCAGGTTGAGTTTGTAATTTCTCGTCCAATAGGAAGCCTCGGTTGGTGCTGTCAGAGGCGCTGAAGGCAAATCGATCTATCAGCGCAGGACCTCCGTCATGTTTGTACATCAACTCCAAGTCCTGGATGTTCTTCTGTGTGAAGTTTGAACCTGCGCCGAGAACAACGCCGCCCAACAGCAGGCGGCCGTACTGCGGGGGCTGCTGGAGGAGGAAGGTGATGGCGCCGGGGGGAGTGTCGGGGTCGGACATGGAGAGACTGTCCGGCCCCAGGATCATGGATGAGCCGCGAGGAACTGTCAGGCCTGAGTTTGTAGAGAGAGAGGGCAGAATGCGGTCCACCATCTCCACCAAGATCTCAAAGCTGCCGTTTCTGCTGCTTTTGCCGTTACTCACGACAAACCTGAAAAACAAAACACAAAATATAAAGGTAGCATTTGTTTCATGCAAGTCACATGACCCATAAGTAGAGTGGGTCAAAGGAGATCAAAGAAATTTCTGGTCAACCAAAGACACGTCCCGACTTAAAAGAGAACGCGACTAATGCTCTGAAGCTAAAAAGTATCTTTTGATCTGAGCATTTATTTCACTCTAATTGTGCTCAAAAAGGCAAAATATGTTATGGAAAAACAAGAATTTATACAGAAAATGAATGTTACTGTGTGTTTATCTAAAAAAAGGAAGATTAGACCCATGTTTAGGTGCAAAATCTTTGGCTAATTCAGTGCGATTTGTTGCTGATCAAGATTAATTCTTAGTACCTAAATAAAATAATTAGTCGACTAATAAAAAATGTTCGACTAAACTTGGGCATCCAGTCAAGCTTTGGAGCCGTCACAACAGGCTTACAGTTTTTTTAAAAGTTCAAGAGACTCTGCGCGGACTCCAGATACTTTCCATTGTAAGGAACTTTACTGGACCGCCAGAGCACTCAGCCCTATTTTCTTCACAAATAATTAATTCTCGTGAGAGTGTGCAATCTCGCATGTGCCAGGATCAAAGTAGGTGACAGCGGTGGCACCAAAGAAGAACCAGACTGAGCATGAGAACTGGATCCACACAAGAAGTGAGCTGGACCGAGTTCAGTTTGAGCCCAGGGTAAAGCTCCATCGACTGAATAATCGACTAAACGACTAAAAAACGACAGCAAAACCCATAAGCCTATTGAGTCCAGCAGCCATGTAGCATTGGAAATTTCTACCTAGAGCCTGAATCAAAACAATGATGTTCGTGTTCCTGCAGCTTTTGATTGAAACTGGAGTATTTGCTTTTTGAATGAAGAGCAGAGAGGTATTTGTGTGTGACACATTAGAAACATTATGGTTCGTTGATGTGATTGGTTAAGCACAAATAAGGTCCGCCGCACATCCAATCAGTTTGAAGTATTTCATTATTTCATTAAACGTCCCATCTGTTGTGTCATTTTGATAAAAATGAGCTTTGAATGTATGTTGTTCAAGTATTATTACGGATGATTCAATGATTTAGAATGCTAAATACTGATGTTAGTGTTCATTATAACTTTTCTGACACTACAGAGTGAAACTGGATACTGTGCCTATATATTTAGTGATTTAGAAGTTTTTTTAGGTTGTTTTGTGGCTTTTTCGTTTCCTTTTTTTTTTTTACATTGCTTTGGCTAATTTATTCCAATAGAAGCACACATAATGGATTTCAGTTTATTTCCATACAGAGAAATATGCCTTGAGGCTGATGTTCACTTGATTTATAGCTACAACTGATCATGTGAAACATTGCAGAATGTGACTGCAAGTGATGATTTATTTATACTTCCTCACATGTTGCAGTGTGACAGGATTATTAGATCAGACACCATAAACGTGCAGACTCACTGAAACGTCTCTTCGGCTGCGTTTGCTCGATTGTCATGAACATAAGCTACGATGTTTGATGCGACGTCCATCTGACTGAAGGTGGAGATGCTCAGTCCAGGGTGTCGGACGTATTCGATGTGTCCGTGAGCCGGAGGAGCAGTGATCACGTAATGAAGCTCCTCTGGTTTGTCTGTCCCATCTGTGGCCAAGAGCGCGTTTGTTGTGAGGACCACTCGATCTCCGCGAGTCACATTTACAGGCCTCACAAAGATGGCAATGATTCCTAAAAGACAAAGAAGAAATTACAACATAAAGCTTTTCTCAATGTATCAGGGTATACGCAGGGTCTTAGAGCAGAGGTTCTCAAAATGTTCACACCAAGTATACCAAGAATATGCTTTACAATTACCACCTCACACAGAAAGTTTTGAACTGGGACAAAGCCCACAGATATCTTCGGCCCAAAGAAGGCTTGGAAATACTCTCAGGTCCAAACTTACAACCTTTGTTTTTCAATAGTTCACAGTATAAAATCATTAAGTTAAGAAGTGTATAATTTGACATTTACAAGGAGCAATAGAAATTAGTGCTGCAAAAACCTAGTTGAAAAATTATTTGCAGTTAAGGAAAGCTTTTCTACTGAAAAGTATGTTAAAAATAATTTAAAAAGAAGGCAAAGATCTTTAAGTGCAAAGCTCAGAACAAGAATGTTGCCCTTACAGAAAGAGGTGGGCTGTTTTGAAGGAGTCTGAGTGGAGAATAGGTTGTGTACTGTTTGTGATTATATGTTGTGAAAGATGAATTTCATTTTATGTCCACTGTACAATAGTGCAAGAACTGATTTGTTTAATATGATACAGAGGAAAAATCCTGATTTACTTTGGATGCTTGAAGAAGAAATAAAGTGTTGGTTATATAAAAGAAATCTTTTATGTGGCTACCTTTGTTGAGAAAGCTTGGACTTTAAGACAAGAGGCTTTGTATTCAGAGAGGACTTGGATGTGATTGTCTAGTACTGTGTATGTAATTTTATTTTGTGATGGCCACTCTTCCTATTTTAAAATTCAGTGTCATATAAGTCCCTGTGGGCTGGGCACCTGGGGGCATGACACTATAATGTTCATTCATTCATTCACCACCAGATCTAAAACACAAATTAATCCAATCAATCTCACCTGATATGTTAATGTTGCAGAAGAGCTTAAAACTAATTTAGACAATCTACCTATGACATCACAGACCAGGGACATTCAGGACAATGTTTTCTGAGACTCCAGCTGTGTTTTTGCATAATAAGTATGTGGTTATAATAACAAAGACTGTGACACCAACAGCCATGATGTCACAATTCAGTTTTAGGATACAGTAAAAATACACCAAAATACAGTACTTTGCATTTTTCACTACACAAAATCATGTTAAAGGTTCAGTTTGGTTATTACTTGTTTGTTATAAGTTGTTATAAAGTCTCAGTTCTCTTAAAAAGCTGTTCCATTTCATTTGAAGCTCCCTGCACTATATATACCTTCTGTGTAAAAACATCAAACGTGTCTAATCGAACATGCAGGGCTAAAAATATCGTACCCTTTTCCAGATCCCTGATGGAGATGTGAAAATGCTGAGCTGGCGATCGATTCTTTCCATCCGACAGATAGAAGACAAAGTGGTCGTGTGACTGCTCCTGGTGAACGCCCGTGTGAACGTAACGCAACAGGTTCTGATTGACCGTGTCCTGAGAGCAATTTTGTCCGGCTGTCACTGTCACCCAGTCGTGTCCTTCCTGGAAAAACAGAACATAAATGTGTGACGATGATGTACTGAAGCGCTCTGCTGTGACTGAATAAACATTAGCGCGCTTTGATTGGCCGTAACTGAGGAAAAATATGTTTCGCACAGTTAAAGAGATCACACACAACTTGTCATAGCAGTTCATATATTTAAACTGTAATTTATGGAGCAGCTGATGTTCTGAAAATGTAATATCTGTACTAAAAAACAACTACAGATGCCCATAGGCTATTTAGTCTCATGTGGCTATGCTAGTAAAGGGTTATTCATCATAAGGACCAGAAGCCAGATCAGGTCCCCCAACCAGTTAAATCCGGCCATTTTCTAAGCTTTTTCAAGCTTGGAAAATTAACCATTTTCCAAGCTTTTTCAAATGTATTTGTTCATATTTACTGGTTTATGTTTTAGGTTGGCATTTCTTTAGACCTGGTTTGTGCCTGTCTTTGTATTTGTCTAATTGAACCTGGTTTAGGATTATTTTAATCTTTGTTTAGACGTGGTGAATATCTTGTCTTGCAATTATCAACAGTAAAGTCTTTTGTAGTTTATTTTTCCACAAACATCTAATGCAGCAGATGTTCCTTTGTAGTGTTAAAATTATGTTTTGAGCAGCCACAAATTGTGGTAAATTGCTAAGTTTACACTTCCGGCCCAGAAACCGATGCTCATAGAAAAATTTGGCCCTCAGAAAAACAAAGTTGAAAGGCCCTGTGCTATTACAAGAAATGTTTCTATTTTTCAGTAGCCTATACTATATTTGATACCTGAGTAAGGTCAGAAAGACTGACACATGGTGGAAATAAAATCTTCAAAAGTGAGACAGTTTCTACAAATCAATAAATATTTTTAAAATATGGATAGGATTGGAGTTAGGGTTAGGTGAGACTTTGGCTAAGTTTATGACTTTGAGAAAAGTACAAAGCTGCCATATATGTGGTTCCAGTCTGTAATCGGTTATTCTGATTTGTAGATGGCTGGACAAGATGTGAGACGTCTAGTTGGACGCTTCTCAAATATATGCACGCGTTTCTGAATTTGTGTGCTTGTTTTGTTTGGAAATATTAGATAAGGGCTAGTCAACATAAGGCCCAGGGGACAGATCAGGCTTTCCAACTAAATAAATACGGCCCACAATCCATTTTTACAAACAAAAAAAAATGTATTTGCTCTTGTTTACTGGATTGATTCTTCTTAGGATTTAGTCTTGTTCTAGTCTTAGTTCAGTTCTTTGGTATTTTATTTTTCTACAAAAGTCTAATACAGTGACAAGTGGCAACAGAAAGAAAAGTAGTTGTAAAGCCGCTTAGATGTGACAAACCTTGAGTTGAAGTAATCCTTGATTCGGAGAACTTTCAAAAATGTACATGACTTCAGACGAGGGAGTGTCTCTGTCCTGAGCAAACAGAACAACGCTGGATATGAGTCTCGTCTCTCCCGCCGCCACTTCAAGACCGTTATTCCTAAATCAAAAAAAGATTATAACATTACAAGAGTTCCATGTAGAATATTCAGAAATCTTTGCTCGCAAACAGACAAAGCTGGTCAGTGGACATGAGGTTTAACAGGTTTACCTTATGACTTGAGGCTCTTGATCATTGACCGGCAGCACTTGCACCATGATTTGTCTGTGTAGCTTGTGTTTTCCATCCGTCAACTCCAAAGTGAAACTGTCCTCCATGTTCTCTGAGTCATCGTGCAGGTACATCAGCCCCAACCCTGTAAATGTTCAGATAAAACCACATTTTGACAACATAATGTCACAATTTAGATTCATGTGCCAACTACAATCATCTAAATAAACCTCACTTTACTGTACATGTTCTGCATTTAAGTGTATCTAACATTAACTTTAAGTGTACATTTCCAGAGAGATTAAATGTTAATGTTTGAAAGTTTCTTTGTAGATAATAATTTCTGTGTTAAGAAATTAACACAATGTAGTATTTTATAACTCTTAGCCAAAGTTTTACATTTTATTATTAGAGGTGGGACAAAGTCACTGGTTTGCAAGTCTCAAGTAAGTCTCAAGTCTTTCACCTCAAGTCCCAACTACAAGAGACAAGTCCAAGTCAAGTCCCAAGTCAAAGAGAGACAAATCCAAGTCAAGTTCCAAGTCAAAGAGAGACAAGTCCAAGTCAAGTCCCAAGTCAAAGAGAGACAAGTCCAAGTCAAGTCCAAGTCAAGTCTAAGTCCTCTGCTTTTATTTCAAGTATTTTCAAGTCTTTAAATCAAACTATCTAATACATCTTGTTTTTGTGCAATTTCATAGATTTTTACAAATGAGATCAATAAAATGTAAAAATTACACAACTTCAAGTCGTCTCAAGTCACCTATGTCCAAGTCAAGTCCCAAGTCTTAGTCCATTTATCAAGTTGAGTTACAACCAAACAACTTGTCATTGCCCATCATTAGCCGCAGGTGACTCTCTGCTCCTGGTGCATTTGGCTCCTCTGAAAGTGCTTTCTTCACTGGTCCATCTGTACCTAGCCTAATGTAATCAAATATAGTCAAACGTGGGTCGATAGGTCGGGGATCGTGTTGTTTCCAATTAATCTGTTGCCATCTGTTGTTGTTGGGCAAATGTTTATATTTTCAGTATTTATTAACGAAACATGGGTTGAGGGTTAGAATTAGAGTTGGAATTTTGTTAAGTGTAGATCTTAGGTCTTTAGGTTTAGGAGTTGCCAAATATCTGCATCTAGAAAGTGCTGAGAAAAGTCTACAACCAGACGCCTCTCAAAAGTCTGGACATTCACACAAGTCTTTGTTGTGCATTAAGCAGCTATGTTATGAACACTTATAATAATACCAATGTCTTTGTCCAAATGACTGCATCAATAATACAGTAGCTGTTGTTTTTGCTGCTGTTGTTGGTACCGTTTGTCATCTCGGCCATGGTAAAGTCCACCACGTGAGGCTGGACGTAGGTGTCTCCTCTCCCATGATCTGCTTCTTCATTTAAATGTCGTGTGATGGTCCCGTGTTGAGGAGGAGAAACCACACTGAAGAGCAGAGTGTTTTTTGGCACGTCCATGTCCACGGCGTTTAACACAGACGAGTCCAGAGGCTTCATTCTCCCTTCTGTGACCTGGTGATGATACAGACGGTCATTTAAAGTGCACATGACAGCTTAGACGACACTTTTCAGCTTAAAATTAATGATGTCTGCTTGTTTACAATTTTAAGGAAGCAAAAATCAAGTACATCACATTTAAATATTTCTGTTTGCTTAGGTTTAATGGAAGCAAACATTTTACATAGCAGCATTAATAATTCACATTGTAATCCACCTACAGTGATGTTGCGAGTCATGAACTCTGGGGCTTCGTCGTTCGTGGGATTTATAATGATGTAAAACGACACTGGAGCAGAGACGCGTTTTCCATCCGAGACGCTGAGCATGAACTGGTCGGCTGTGGGCTCCATCCTCTCGTGTCGGATTGTACGTAGTTCACATGGCCCTCGATTAAGTCTTTGTACAGGAAAGAAGCTGCATGGAGACACAAACTGGACATTAACATTTTCAAGACATGACCAAGTCACAGTATATAGAGCTCCTGCAGTTGTCGTCACGTTATCCCAGCCTGCACCGGGTAACTCTGCCTTAGCAGTGAAAAAAGCAGCTGTTTTGCTTTGATTTTAACAATTATAAAACTTTAGCAGAGTGTTATTGGAGATTATACAGAATGAACATGGTAAAAGGACTTTTTATAAAACCAATGAAATAACACAGACTGAAATAATCTATGAAAGGTTGAATGATTAATTTCACTAACACAATGTCACTATCATTATTTTTTAAGATTTTTTTTGAACAGTTTCCACATTGCATCCTCATTTAGCCATTTGAAGGATAAAAAATTTAATTCTTACTTGGTTTCCTAGCGACCGTGTAATAAACTGGGCCCAAATTTCTCTAATATAAAAGTGTTTTTTTAAACTTGAGGCCCAAAAATATGTTGGAACACGCTCAACATTGTGTCCAAACTGCACTTGGAGAGACCTATTCATGCATTTGTCTCCAGTAGGTTGGACCACTGCAATGGCCTGCTCACTGGTCTCCCAAAAAAGCCGCAGTACATCCAGAACACTGCAGCTCAAGTCCTGACTAGAACCAGGAAGTACCATCACATTAGTCCTGTGCTTAGGTCTTTGCACTGGCTCCAGTGGCTCAGAAAATAGACTTTAAAACAGTTCTCCTTGTGTTTAAGTCTCTCCATGGACTAGCACCAAAGTACAACTCTGACATGTTAGTGCCTTATGAACCATCTGGCACTCTGAGGACGTCAGGGACCGGCCTCCTGCTGGTGCCAGAGCCAGGACTAAACATGGAGTTTTTTGCAGCTAAAATCTGTAACAGTATTCCTGAGATTTTGAACACTCTATTAAGGCGTACAGTTATTACCTATACTGATGCCCATGTTGCTCTTCTCAAAGCCAGGGCTGGGCAGGACGTTTTCTATGTAGCCAAACTGAGGAGAGGAAACCAGGCTGACGACTAACTCATCCAGAGGTGTGTCCGCGTCTGAGGCTTTTAAATGAGAGGTGGAAATGGAGGCAGTCCCACCTTCATCCACCACAAAGATGTCTCCTGCAAAAAAATAAGACAAAGTAAAAGGGTCAGTTATAGCTAAAGCAGGCTGCACACTAGCGGAGTTTAGGATCTTTTGTGATTTTTAGACGCGTCAAAAAAGAACAGGCCACAGACATAAGCACATTTACAACGATTATTTGTCTCACAGTCGCATCATGTGGCAGAAGAACAGAGACAACACAGACTTGTGCGCCACGTGATCGAGCGACTCGTTCAAATATAATATAAAGAAGTAAGGATTTTACAAAAATCCTTACTCTGGTCACGCCTCTCCACACTCGAAGAGAGGCACATAGGGCTTAAAATCGTGCCAAAACTCCTGTTGTGTGCCGAAGCATTTAGAAGACAGACTGTGCCATTAGCTCCATCTTAGTTCTTCTTTACAAATAAACACTTGCCACAAGATCAAGTCCTGGCACGTGATCAAAGACAGTGACAACAACAGCACCATAAGAACACAGTTGCTATTCTCTGTGAAAGCTGTGAGAGGACCACTTCGACGCTCCAACACGGCAGTCAGAGTAACATTATGCTTATGCAAAGTGTGAGAGCACCTGCTGTCAGTGCAGGAGGCTGGTTGTCGACTGGAAACACAGTGATGTGCAGGTCATAGACAGGCAGACTGTCCCGGATCAGAGCAGAACCTCTGGACCTGCTCCTCCCGTCACAGCACACAGAGCTCTCAGTTTCTCCGTCCGAAATCACAAAGGTGATGGTGTCTTTTTTAGGTTCGAGTCCAATCTCAAGACCTAAAACACAGATAATTTATTCAGTTATTCTCACATATTCACATCTGTAAATCTGTCTTACTAACCGGTGTGCCTGTATGTAATGATCCCAGCAGAGACGTCGGCCTGAGTGAAGCGGTCCACCACCACGCCTCTCCGCAGAACTACTCCGTGATACGGTTGCCGGGCGATGAGGAGGACCAGGCTGCTGTTGTCCGTGTCTTTGTCTGTGGCGTAGATGAACTCGGAGGTGATCACGGACTGGTCTCCCTCTGCACAGGTCAGCACCGACTTCAGTCCCGCCGCCAGCACTGGGACCTCATCGTTCACCGGGGTCACCTGGAGGTCACAGGACAGGAAGTACGACATACTTTCACTTTATTTTAAACATTAGAGGTTATGTTATGGTTACTTACTTTCACCAGCAGAGTAAAGCTGACTGGATTTGTGCCGTCTGTGGCTGTTAGCTCAATGCTGTCCTCCAGAGTTTCAGAGCCATCGTGAATGTACCTTTAAACACACGTGACAGAATTATATAACAGTCTGTTTTCTCATGTTTTAGCATTTGGATTTTACTTGATTTATAACTGCAAACCTAATTTTGATGTTTTTCAGGTCCTGCACAGAGAAGCTTTGTCCTGGAGTGAGTCTGGAGCCGGAGAGCTGCAGAAAGCCGTGCTGTGGATCACTCTGGAGCTTCACTGTGAGGGATTCTGTGTTTGAGTCAACGTCCGACAGCAGCAGGTGTTGTGGTCCGACCCAGCTCTCGCCTCCCTCGTCCACAGACAGACTCGCCGTGACAACCTGAAACACGGACACATGTCTGCTGTCGCTCTAGGGCCAAAGTGTGCTAAGTTGTGAAGCGATGGAAGTCATGACCACACACAAGCCTAGATAATCATTATTCAAAAATTTTTACAATAAAACGCAAAGTAGGGAGGCAGATTTACGCAGCGTCTGGAGTGATGCTCTTGATTAACTGGTCAAAATGTGCAGGTGCTGATTATAACACACATTGTGGTCTTAATGAAAGTGTAGGTTGGACATCACTCGAGAACAACACTGTATCAAATTTATTTATAAAGGACTTGTGAATAGGCTGTCTGAGAACCTCACAAGTCTGTTGAGCTTTAAATCGAACTCTAACTAATACAAGATCTCGGGATTGACACTTGAATCTAACTCTTCTAGACCTGAAAAGAGATGTTTGGATTTTTTGTATCCTATAAATGGAACAATTTTCAAAAACATGCCAAGTGAGACACATTGGTGTCACTACCTTGTTTTATTAATTTGGTGACAGAGATTTTTATTATAACTGCTTGTTTTTAATGATGATTTTAATAAATTTGTTGTATATGATGAGGTTTGATGTTGCTTTTACTATGTTATTTTAAACAGGGCACTCATGACGAGAGCCCTGAGAGTTCATAATCTATGTTCATGAGATTTGGGTAATGACTGAAAGAAAAATATCACAGATATCACGTCAAGAGGAGCTAAGGTGAGCCAAACATCTGTTTCGGATGCCTCCAGGACAAAGCCTCCCTGGGGAGGTGTTCCAGGCATGTCCCACTGGGAGGAGACCACGAGGAACCAGAACATCTTACAGGTATTATCTCTCTCGACTGGCCTGGGAACACCTCAGGATGCACTGGAAGAGCTGGAGGAAGTGTGAGTGGAAAGGGAAGTCTGGACCTCCCTGCTTACACCATTAACTTTTTGCATTACAAAAAAAAACTGCATTTGAATAATACAGTATTAAATTTAGCTGCCAAAAATGTGTATAAAATATTATTGTTATATGGAATATTGTGATGAATGATGCTATGATTCATGGCAAGTCACACTTTGAAGTTTGTTTGCTAGCTTGCTTTTCAACTCTTAATATTGTCTTGAATAAAAATACTGCTAGAACAATTGTTGCCATCAGAAATATTATTGCTCAATTTCATAATTTCGTCCACACTGTGGCTTGTGTGTGTGCAACTGAAAGCAGTATTCTGAGCGCCAGTTTCCCTCAGAAGAAACAGATCAAAATGATAATGTTATGCATGTTTTTGTTTTTACCTCTGGCGGCTGGTTGTCCACTGGTAAAATGGTAACGTTAAAGCAGATCCCAGTCACAGTTTTGCCCCGCTGGTTGGTTACAGACAAAATGAACTGGACGTACTGAGGATAAGGACCAATATCAATGATCGGAGGCATGTAGGCTACTTTCATGAAATTCACTGCATGCTGGAAAACAAAGGAAAAAAAAAATCGATGTAAAAGTGTTTCCACATTTATCCACAAATGATAATAATTAGTTTGTTTGTTCAGTGTCACCTGCGTAAAAAGCCTGAGCACTGGTGCACTGGCGTCTTTGGTAAACTTTGGGATGCTGTCCACCAGAAACAGGCGTCCTGCATCCACACTGCTGCTCATCCACAATACAACACAGTCCAGAAAAAAAACAATTAGTTTACAACTGTAGCTCAGCAGAAGCAAGTCGCGTAAACACCTGGAGCCTCAGCCTCTGACCACCATCAAGCGTTCCCTAACCTGCATGTTATTGGTTGATGAGGAAACCGAAGGAAACCACCCAGAAATGGAAAGAAACGCTACACAGAAAGGAGTACTATGCACTCTGCCGCCATAGTATTTAGTTGTTCAACAGCTGTTTAGTTTACTTTTTTGTATTGCTTTAGCTTATGTATTCCATTAAAAGTTTAGCAGACATGCAACAAACAAGGTGGATGTGCCATTATTTCCATGGTAAATGTTGTTTTTTGCTTCCTGAGCTTTCTTTGAAGAAAACACTTGAGGCAGAAGTTCTGTGGAGGCTTTGTCATTCCCCAATCCAAGTCATTTGACGAACTGGAGTCAATCATGCTAGTTGTTAGCTTAACTACATTTTCATTACTTAAACTGCCAGAAACGACAAAAAATGTCTCTGTCAGTTGTAATTTTAGATCGCCATTCAAATGAGATAAAAAAGTCTGTTAAGAAGGTTTAATAGCATTTCTTTTTTAAGTCACGTGAAATCGTGTAATTTCTACAGTCATAAAAAACATTCAAATTAACTTTAACTTTTCACTGGTTTCATTTTCTGTTTTCACAAACGTTAAGCTCATAATTAACTTAAATAAGCACATTTAAAACGTTAATGATAAATATAGCATTTTCTATGTAGCTTGTCCTTGTAGATGTTGCCAAAGTCAAACAAACGCTTGAGCTGAAGCTTGGGGGCATGCGCACATCCACTTTTGACTCAAATTTGGCACTAACTCCAATTGGGGAACTGGCTCATGTCCACCACAGACAATAATTTAAGGTCTATGGTGTTCACAATTTGGACACTGGTCAGTCGAAACTAAAACTATTGTGTTACTGATTTAAAAATGTAACTAAGTACTAGATTACCAGGGAAACTATCCAGCCCAGTCTCCGGAAAAACATAGCTTTGGATTTAATGGATAAGTTTAGGCTTTAAGTTACTAAAATGGGTAAGTTTAGGTATGGGGCTTGGGGTAGGTTAAGATTTACCAGGTAAACCCAAAGAAAATGTCGCCGCTTGGCTTAAACCAAAATTTGTAGGGTACGTTTTCTCCTGGGTCTGCGTTGAAATGATTACACTTGTTACCCCCAAAAAGTAATTTAACCGGTCTACCGCGATAGATATATTATATATATATTTACAGGTTTTTTTTTGGTTGTATGACTGTTTTGTTTATATTTTTACAATTTTTTCTTTCTCTCTCATGAGCTCGGGAAGAAGTGAGTGCATGCTCCACATTGTGTGTCACCACAGAACTAGTGTTTTGTTTTTTTTACTTTAAAATATGAAAATATGCTGCAAGTCCATATTTCAGTCATTAGTGGGTGGATTTATTTTTGTGATTCAAGTCTAAAATACTGCCAAAAATCACCTCTTATAAGAGATGAAAGTGTTTAATTTCATTGAATGGCGTATTCTCATAGAGGTTCAGCACACTTGATGCATAAATGGCAGATTTCCATGGAAACAGGGACTTGCCAGCTGTGACAGAAAACTCTCATGTGTGCATATTCTCTGAGAACACTGGTCTTACTTGTGCGGGCCGCTGTAGAAAGGCGGAGTGGTGACAGTAAACGTCAGCTCACTGTCTGGAGAGTCCGGGTCGATAAAGTGAAGCTGTTGTCGCGTGATGTGGACCACGTCTGTCTCCTTGACGACCAGACAGCGGCCGGTGCCAGGGACCTCTTTCGGGGGCTGATCGGGGACGCGCTCGACATGGACCATCACGACCTGCAACATCAGAGCATTCTTCAAGACACTAAAAATATAAATATAAATAACTATACGCAAATATGAAAGACAAACCAAATTTTCAAGGTAAAAATCCATAATGTTAATGTTACCTACTTGAGGCTCTGACAGGTTTGGAGGGTCATGAAAATCAGACAGCACCACCTCAAATGAGTCATCAAACACTTCAGTTCCCACATGTCTGTAGTAAACCAGCGACTGAGACAAGTCCTTTTGCAGAAAATGGCTGACAGGATAACCTAAAGTCAACAGAGACAATCATCAGTATAATTTGGTTGTACAGTATTTTCCGGAATATAACTCACACTTATTTTCATAGTCTGACTCTGGGTGTGACTTATACTAAGGTCCAACTTAAATTTATAAAAACATTTGTGAATAACTATTAATATATTACAGGTCATGACTGGATTCTCTCAAACAAATGGACAAATGCGCTCTGCTGTTCAGCAAGGGAGATCGCAACACTGACGTCTGCGAGGTACAGCCACTTGCGTAAGTGCGGAGCCACTATTTATAAAAATGAAAACCCAGAGAATGTAGTTTTATTAGCTGAACTCAGGCTTACGAGACGTGCATAGGACTTCATTCAACAAAAATAACGAGACAGAAAGAGTCTAATTTCAAGAAGATTAGTTCTCTTGACCATGATCGCTTGAAAAACAAACACTGGTGTTTGTCTGGTGACTGGTACACAACCAAAACTCGCTGCCTGCATTTCTGCACATAATATCAAGTGTGACCACTCGCAGATCAACAGCAGAAGCAGCGCCAAGGAAAACTTTCTTAATGGTGGGGTAGCTCAATTTTACACTGCAAACACAATAATATAAAAATAAATCCATTGACACATGGTAATATCCACATGTATTCATTTTGGTTGCATTTATGGCTTATAAACATTTTTACAAACAACAAAGTGAAACTGGAGTGACCGCCCCAAGCTCAGCCAATCAGAGGGCAGCATTCAGCTCCAGATTAGAAATAAAATTCTTTATTATTCAGTTCAGACAGTACTCAGAAGTCTCATTTTTTTCACAAAGTGCTGCATTTACTACATACTTTTTACTGGAAAGCACAAAGTTTATTGCCTGGGATCCAGAATGACATTTCTCTGTATATTTACACAGAGAAAATGTCAGTCTGGTCGCCCTCCCCTCCAAGGGCGTTTCCTTCGAAATCCAGATCGTACCGTGCAATGAAAATCGTTTATTTCAGTCACGTGGTTTTTGCTAACAACGTCCCTGCTGTGCGCAGCGAGCATGGATCTAGGCAGCGCGGCGGAAGGATAAACAACATGGCGCACCGGAAAACCGAGAGTTTGTTCCATTCACCGGTAAATGGCGTTTTAAATTACCAAAAAGACATCGCGTCAATAGTCGTGTTCAAGATGGTCAAGGCAGTGCAGTCGGCTCGAGCCGGTAAGGGGACCGCCCTTACCGGCAGATGACAGCGCAAGAGAAATCCCAACAGCTTACGGCACTAGAAGTATTTATGCTCTTCTCTGATTGGTTCCCTCCGCTGTCTGTTAGGTGAGCTTTGTTCCGCCCTAGAAATCCAGTTGACTCGGGGGGCGACCAGACTCATCCGCTGGTGCAGCGGTGAGGCTGGATTCTCCAGGCAACAAAGTTTACACATTTACAATTAAAAAAGTTAGCTACCCCACCTTTAAGGAATAAATAAAGAACTGTTTTTTTATGCACAAAAAGACAGAAATAACATGTGGAGTTTGGGCAAAATAAACTGGATTTAGCAAAAAAAGATGTGTGGAACTTTGCTTCAGGAAAGAAATACACTCCACAAAACATAGTGCAGATGATTTTGTGACACTTTAACAGCCGATTTATGCAGAGTTCAGTCATTTTTTAAAATGCATCTTGCAGTTTTGCCTCCTGCCAGCGGCCCTTAGCCTCTGTGATTTCTCTGTGTCACAAAAAGGCTCAGGCATGAGTAGAATTGAAAAACGGGTCTCGCGTTCATTCTTGGTGTTGGATTATGTAAAATGAATTTCCCAAAAAAGTGCGACTTATGGTCCCGTGCTATGTTTTTGTCTCTAGTGTATGCATTTTTTGGCTTGTGCGACTTACACTCCAAAGCGACATATAGTTTGGAAAGTACTGTACTTAAGGTATACAGTGTCATTTTTCTGGTAGAACACGGTCTCTACCAGAAAAGATACACTGTTCACCTTAATGCCTGATGCCATTGTGGTATTATTGTTTTGCCTAGAATGTTCAAACACTAGACCCTATCACCATGTTGTGAAAATTAAGATATTTTGTGTGTATAAACCTATCCTGATTCATGCTAGAATGTTTTATTTGACCGAGAAAGGTGGTAATAACTTACTCTTTATGTTTAAAGACCCAACAGCTTGATAGTTCACAACCATAATATAACAATGTTTCGTTCATCATAAGCTGCATTTTTATCAAAGTGCTAGGAAAATCTCCTTCTTTACCTACCGACTATCTCTTATAAAGACTTGCCTGTATTTGCTTGAAGTTAAACATGAGTCATAGTTAAAATCTACTGCTTAAAACAATCACATTTTACAACTCTCCTACACCTACTCCTACACCGATACTGTAAACTCTTATTGGTGTAATAATGTAAACCTGAGCAGCACCTGTGAGGCCGGGCCCTGGTATCTTCATGAGCTCTCCGGCCTGTGGAGCTCTGGTGATGTTGAACAGGATGTAGTCGTGGCTGGAGTCCATGTCTGAGGCCTGGAGGGTGGATCCCGGCAGCAGAGCGGTCTGGCCCTCCGACACCTCCAGCAGCATGTTGGTGATGAGAAAAGGAGGGCTGTCGTCTTTGGGCAGGATCTTTATGGGGAACTTGTGTCGAGTCTGGTGCAGGCCGTCCGTGATCCGGAAAATGATGAAGTCTTTGGTGGAGTCGCTGTCGTCGTGGTGATAGCAAACCACACCGTCTTTAATGTCCTTTACTGTGAACATGAAACCTTTTCCACCTGGAAAATTAAAAAATCATTAAATTCAACAAGAACATACAAACAGGATAAAAAAGAGTTTTGTGCATTTTTCTTGTCACAAGGGAAAGGATAATTTGGTTAAGATGTCTGCCTAGTCTTCTATTAGCGATCCAACTGTTAACTGTTAAATATGATCGATTCCTAATGAAAGACGCTGAATCTATATAATCTGCATCAGAAAGTAGAAAACTGCTGTGCTGTAACTCAGCTTTTGTTGGTTTAAAAATGAAAAAGACACTCATCCTCATTGTTTTAATCATGTAAATCTCGTATTTTTTATTCTAAAGATTATATTTTGTTGTAGTAGCTCATATACATACTTAGCACAGAGAAAAACAAAACATGAAGACATGAAGTTTGATTTAGAAAAAGGACGTTATGTCAAAAGTTTGCACTGAAATCTAATGAAAACAAGGAAGTTCAAATGCTTGAAAAAAGAGAACGGATTATTGTAGAATAACTTTTTTTTTTTTTTTTAAAGTAGACACTTTTAGGTCTCATTTGATGCACAACATGTCATGATTCCAGTTGCACAACATTTTTTGTGGAGCTGTGAATATTGTTTAAAGGGGACCTATTATGTCAAATTCACTTTTCTAAGTTTTTAACCTTGTTATGATGGCCTTCCTTTTTACTCAAAGTAATATTTGAATTGATTCATTCATGTTGGAGTAATCTTGTACTGTTCTTCAGCTGCAGCTCAAGTGCTCAGAAATCCCTGTTCTCACCTACCACCTATCCCCTCCCACTTGTCTGTATTTACTTGTTATAATTCAAAAGATTAATTCTCAAAGTGAAGCATGTCTGGTTCAAAACTTTCCCATATCCACTTTCCAACAATAAAAAATAGTTTTTAAAAATCTGTTGCTTTTCACAGTTACATTTCAAACTGAAGAGGCGGGGCTTATCAGTTCTGCAGTTTTGAACAGGAAGTCAATAGAGCTGTTCCTATTTTTAAGTCGTTTTAGATCAACTTTGTGTTTTACAAAGAACAAAAGGTAAATTACTGATGTGCATATGTTCTAGTTTCTTACTAAATAGTATTTAAAAACACAATAGGTCCCCTTTAAAATTAGCAAAAAGGCCTCAAAGGGTCAAAGTGACAATAGTGAAAGAGTTAAGAGTATCTATAGATTACACAAAATATATGTGATTTTGCGTTAAATCAAGTTTGGTCGGTTAGTATGTTAATGAAAAAGAATTTAATCTCTATTTCTTTGCAAAGCAAACTGAAAATTAAGTATGGCCCTTGGAAAAAGAGGCATTTGTGAAGGAAAAATGTTGGTGGTTTTTCTCTGGATTTTAACTGGATTTAAAAAATATATATATAGATTTTTCAGTTTCTTTCACTGTTGCGATGCTTCAATAATTCAATTTCAGATGTTTGCCAAACAATTAAATACATATAGAGTCCCACAGTATTAGTATGAGCCAGGTTAATATAATTTGGTTCTAGTTATTATATTTGTTTACTTTAGCAGTGTTTTTACCTCTGACAGTGAGGCGACCGTGCAGCAGACCATCCACAGTGATAATACGAACAGCATTTAGATTGTTGTTGTCCACAATCTGCAGCTGCTCCCACGTGATTGGACGAGACTGACCCTCCAGCAAACTTAAGCCTGCAAATCCATACACTAAACTCTTAACAAACATGCTTCAAGATAGTGTATACGAGTTTATTCTTCAAGCAAGCATTGATTACCCATGTTCCAGGACATTCTGGGCGCGTTGGTGTCTGCATTCCTAACAGACACGTGGACTGTAATGGGCGCGCTCTTCTCAAAATAAAAATCATGGACTTCAAATTCTACCTGCAGAAAACAACATCCACATTTTAACGAGACATAAATGCAAAGAGGTTAACACTGTATTAGGAAAAGCATGCCTCATAATTCCTGCGCTGGACGTGGGAGGAGTTTGGAGGCTGAAAACCAATAAGCATGTCGTTGAGATCCAGCCAGGTGAAGGAGGAGACGGGCCGGGTGTGGTCTGACAGGTGCGTGATGAAGCCCTCAGATGGGGGCGACGTCACGTTGAAGACCAGGAGCTGTTTGGGGGTCTCTTCGTCCTCCGCGTCCAGGGTCCCGGTGGACAGAGGCGTCAAGATGAACTGGTCCACCTCCAGGATGAACATGGACATGAAGGAGGCTTTGGGAGGCTGGTTGGGCATCGCTCCGAATATCCGCACAGGAATCCAGGAATGCTCCGTCTGAAATCAAAGCACAGTATCAAGGATATAAATCAAAGTTTAGGACCACAAATACACGAAAGAGACAAACAAAAATGTAACAGGTATACATGTTGACTGAAATGATTTTATGCTTAATTTTTATTCTAATTTTACATTTTATGTTTTTGTTTTTTTGTTTCAAAATCAGAATCATTTTTTTGTCTGGAGTCATGTCGTGAAGGCAGAAGGCTGAGGAAGAATGGGATGGAAGTGTTCAGGGGACGTCCAAAACACATGCCCGATCCACCTAAGCTGGCTACTCTCACTGTGGAGGAGCTGCAGACATAAGGACATTTACCACAATTATTTTTCTCACAGTCGCATCATGTGGCAGAAAAACAGAGACGACACAGACTTGTGGAGTGCAGCAGCGAGCGGAAAACAGTGTCACGTGATTGAGCGCAGAGTGTGCGTGGTAATAGTGAAATAACAACAATGATGAAACACCAGTGGATTAAAGCAGGTTTATAAGGTCACAGGAGAGCACATTGTGGGCGTAAAATGAAAAAGTTTAAACAAACCGTGTTGGCCATGTTTTATAGTCTAGTAAAGTTTCTTCTCACATAATTTAAGGAGCAGGTGTGTTGTAGATGACATATGTAAAGCTTGTAAAAAAGAATCTTTTATATACAGATGATGAGACAATGTTTCTTCTTTATTTTACACTTTAAGATTTGCCGTCACAAGGCAAATGCACCAGATACTTCTGTTGTAAAGGTCCTCGCAGCAGGTGCACCTCACCATGATGCTCCTGACAAAAAATAGTGACAGAGTTGCAGTGACGCACAGACATAAGAGGAGAAACGACAAAAAATCTCTTACGAAAATTCTTACTCTGGCCACGCCTCCCCGAACTCAAAGAGAGTAGTAGTTTGTAAAAGGCTTAAGAGACGGTTGCTACTTGGAACCAACCGAAAACATCCGGTTCTTATTTGTCACCAAGTTTTGTATTTTTTTTTCCGTTCCAATTTTCGGTTCTTCGTCATTTTAATTACGGGGTTAACAAGCCACATCTACCGCCCCTGCCTGATACGGAAGGTGTGCAGCGGGATGTTTTGGGCATGATAACCACACCTCTTGCTTACTACATTCAACTTTAGTTCTCGCTCGGTAAGTTACGCACTGTTGTTTTTGGAAAAAAATGGTTTGGCTTCATTTTGTTCATGTAAATGGCACAAAGGCTAGGTGCAACGTGTGCAATAAAATAATTGCAAATTAAGACGCAAGACGAACAATCTCATCAAACATTTGCTCGTCAAGGGAACAAACTTGCGTGCCAATTGACAAGGTAACTTGGCAATGCCATTCATGACGTGTTGTTATAGACATACTGTACAGTACACAGAAGACCGCAAGCAACAGTAACATTAGGACATAAGTCAGTTTATGAAATATTTTTGGCAGTCTTTTGACATACAACTCTTTTAGTCAGCTGGCTGGGCTGGGTGACTACAGCCCTCCAAACAAATATAGGAGTCTACCTTGTATATACTGCCACTGCGCGTGTCTCTGAGGTCCAGCCTGATCTGGATGTAGTCTACGTCTGGAGAAGGAGGGTCGACATGCTGGTACCTCAGGCCCAGCACCAGGAAGTCATCACAGGGAACTTTAGAGAACCTCACCAGCTTCAGACCCCTCAGACAGTCCTCAGATTTACACATGGCCCGCTCTTTGTTATCTAAACAAGAGAACAGAAATAAAACATGTTACAAAATGTGAGAAAATCAAGCCTCTTATCTGCTTGAAAAGTCAATATTCCGTGGAGTTATGGCTGGTTATATTAGCTGTATTTTGAGTTTTACAGGAGTACTTTCTTACCATTGACTCTCATGTGTTTTAGCCACTCACTGCTGCATAATATCTATATGACATACTTCTACCAAATCATAGCATTATATAGCTTTCATCTGACCTAGCTGCTGGCGGAGGTGAATGAAGCTCTCGGGCTCGTCTCCTCTCTTCTCGGCCTCCTGCGGTTCTCCGGTGACCAGACGTCCGTGGGCGGGCAGGTGGTTGTCATGGTTAGTCAGCTGGACGGTGCATTCCAGGCTGGACTTCCTCTCGTAGTGGAAGGACACCACATTCCCGTCCAGAGCGTTGGAGAGGCTGTAGAACTCCGGGACCTCCAGAGACTTGGGGCCCAGGCGGATGATGCTGCATTCGGGCTCGACGACGTCCACGTGGAGAGTGAAGAGCTCCATGTACGTGTCAGTGTCTGTGAACCTACCGCAAAAAGAATATTGTAAACACAGTAAGGCTGCAATAAGTTAAGGATTCTGCACACTATAGGAGTTTAGGCGATTATTTGTCTCACAGTCGCATCATTGTCGCAGGAAGAACAGTGACAACACAGACTTGAGGAGCGAAGTGAGCGGAGAACAGTGCGTGTGTCACGTGATCGAGCGCAGAGAGTTTCATGTGCGCCTTTATAAAAATTAACAATGAAACGCGAGTGGATTAAACCAGGTTTATAAATGTCACAGGAGAGCGGAGGGTCATTAGAGGTAAGGAGCTCCGTGAAATGAAAAAGTTTAAACAAACTCTGCCATGTTCTAAGCCATAAGGCCATAAGGAGAGAAACAACAAAAAATCTCTTACGAAAAATGTTACTCTGGCCGAACCTCCCCGAACTTGTAGAGGCAACATCAGGCTTAATATTGGGCCAAAGCTGCTGCAGTGTGCAGCCGACTTAAGAGTTTTCTACGAATTTTTTTAATTTCTCTCCTTATGCGTCACTGCAACTCTTTTAAGACTTTTTGTCAGGGAGCATAATGGTGAGGTTCACTTGCTGCATGAGCACGAGGATCTTAAAGGGACTGTACCTGATTTTTGCATCCTAAAAATGTAAACAAACAGAAATAATTAATTTTAACCTTTTTCCTTCAGGCTACATGATTTCCTCACGTAGCTAATGCATTCTGAGCTTCAGAATTGTTCATCATGATGAGTTTAAATGTTTTTTTCACAGCTTTTAACAGCAAGGTGAGTCACTATGCTAACAACAGTTAGCCACAATGCTAAAAACAAAAACAGAAAAAGCTGCACACAAACGGGATTTTATTAGACATAGACAGGACTTTGGGGACTAATTTCTACCTGATTAGATACATTAACAAGGCATCAGTGCTAGGGGGAAATTGCTTTTAAGTTATCTTGTTGCAAAAAAATCGAGTACAGTCCCTTTAACAACAGAAGCATCTGCTGAATCTGCCTTGTGAGGACGGCTTTTAAAATGTAAGATTAAGAAGAAACATTCCCTTATCATCTATAATTAAAGGTAACACTTTGTGCTTGTAGTCAAAGTGTGGGATTCTTTTTTACGAGCTTTACGCACGTCATCTCCAATGCACCTGCTTCTTAAATTAATAGCATTAATAGCAAACACAGAGTTTGAAGAAACCATTTCAATTTACGCCCAATATTAGTCAGTGTAAGTCAGTTGTCCCCCCTGCATAGACTGACAGGAATACCAAAAAACAAGTATTCTAATGAGGTATCCAGGAACCCCTTGATCAACTAGTTTCTGAAACAGTTTTCCGTGATTATTTCCTATCAAATGCTTGGATGCGTGTAAAATATAAAGTATTTTATTTCACACAGTCAAAAGCAGCACTCTGATTGGCTGTGCTTGGGTGGTTTATTGAAACTGGACGACCTTCTTGTAAAGAGGCTTGAGCACTAACTGTTGCACCACCATGTCGGCCAAAATGTGTTGATGAACACCTTCTGAGGCATTTTTTCCTTAAATTTATATGAGCAAACTACAGCAGAAGTTTTATACTGACAGCTTTACAGGGCACATATACAAAATACATTTTAATCCTGTTCTAAATTTGCTTCCTCATAAAATACCTGTAAAGTCGCAGTTTGACAGTGTCCTCCTTCAGCAGTGGACAGCCGTTGTGGACGTACTTCACCTCATCCGTCAGAAAGTGACAGTCAAACACCTGGAGAAAAAAAAATAAACTATTATACAAGCTACAGCAGTGGTTTTCTACCCTTTTTGTCCAGAGTTTCCCCTGAGCTTGGCTTCACACTCCAAGTACCAATACAATTCGGCTTAGGGCTTATTTTAGCTAATTTAACGTATAAACCTTTACACACCTGATTATTGAAAGTGTAATTCAGGTATTTAAAGTGGACAGCATGTTGTAACTGTGAGTAAATGACCTGAAACATGTTCTTGTGTGTTCTTCAGAGAGAGTGAAGTTATGTCTGACCTGAGGCTGCAGCTTCCCCACGCGCTGAGTTATCGGCTCGTTTAAAACCACCTCCACCTTGCATGCATCTCTGTGTCGGGGGATGTGGAACTGCAGGTCTGTGTCCTGGAGGTACACAGACTGACCCCGTGTCACCTTTACGCCCCTGTTAGTTTTAACGAGCGACCCCAGAGCGGAGGAGGCCAGAGCGTGGAGCAGGAGAGGAAGCAGGGCCCAGGACAGGTTTGGTCTGAGAGAAAACATCTTCATCATGTCCAAGTCTTTTCAGGGAGAAATGGAGACGTTCTCAGCAGCAGGATACATACTGCCTTTGGTAAAGTCTATGGAAAAGAAACACAATGAATTAATTACAGTTTTTGAGTACATTTACTACTATTTACTACAGAAAAAGAAAGACAAAATCTTTGGGGATGTTTTATGCCATAATGTAAACAGAATATGGTTAAAAGGTCACATTTTCTATAGAAAAAATAGGATTAGGACCTCTTCTTGGTCAAATAGGTTTATTTGTGGGTTCGATAATTTTTAGCAAGATACAATAATTTTGAGGCTCTGGTACATTATTTCAACTTTTCCCATCTGGCAACACTGCTTTGTGAGAACGCATTGACATTTAACTTTAGGTTAATGCTTCGGATGCTTTTTCCACTCATTTTACAGTTTACGCTTCTTGTGCAGTAAAGCACATTTTGGGCAAAGAACTTACTCACTGTGATTTCAATAAAACCTGCTAATCAAGCCCAGGTGAAAAACAATGGCCGCCGCTATAGCGAGTTAGCCTTTAGAAACTAGCTTAAGTTAGCCTTTAGCAGCAAGCTAAGTTTTGTTTTTGTTTTGTTTTTTTAGCAGCTAGTTAAGTGTCTGTGAACTATTCAATTCACTAAAACAAAGTTAACATCATCAGTTTTAAGATTTCACTAAACACTGCACACAGTTTATCTCAGCTTAGCATTTTTTAAGTTTACAAATGTACTTCCTGTTCATAGATGATGACATCACACTAGGACGACCATGTAAGAAATTGGGCCAACACTTTTCACAAACTTTTTTTATGTAAAACTATATATTTTCTACTAGTGTTTTTATACTAAATTAAATCAAAATGCTAAATTCTATACGTTTTAAGTTAGCCTTTAGCAGCTAGCTCAATTCAATGCGTCTCCTTTCAAAACCAACTGAGTTGAAGCTAATACAACTTGCGAAAGTTTTAAGCTATGTCCTATTCAGATATTGTAATAGATCCTGTAAATTAGACTTCCTCACTCATGTTGTAAAATATATGCCATTCTTGAATAAGTTTAAAGTTAGTTTAGTAGTTCGTCTTTGAGCATTGTGTCTTTTGTGTCGTTTGGATGTTAAAGGGTTAAAATTTAAGTGGTAGTAACATGTTTTAGCTCCACTGTTAAACACTGAAATATGACCTAATGCATGAAACATTCTGTGTGGTTTGAAACCACACAAAATGTTGGTTTGACTGATATTTTCTAAACTTAAATGTTCCATTTACTAAACAGTACATATTATTGTTTTGCTCTCCAGCTGTTGACAGTTATCGTCACAAAAACCACAAGAATGAACAACAGAACAAACAGATGCATAAAGTCACAGTTAAATCTGGTCTAAACTCGCTCTGGTGGCTCGTGACGACCGCCGGCCCGTAAACCACTTCATTACACTGTCATTAAACGCCACAAACAGGAATAATTGGAGTTTAGAAGTGGCTTGAGGCGTTCGAGGCCTCATGGGGAAAGGGAATTTGCTTTACTTTAAAAGCTCTTTTGACAGGTTTCCATGTTTTTCTAATTACGACTTAGCTTGGTGGTACAGTTCTTCTTGTGATAAATATGAATCATAGTTTTACATCAGACAAGTCGCAATTGAAAATGTAAAATATATACAAACTGACTATTTTTTTTACAATTTCACAAAATAAATGTGTTGAGAGATTTCTTTGTCAAATCACAAATCATGTGTCATATGGTTCGGTGCCTTTGGAAAATGTGTCGGCTCTCTTCTCTGCCTCCCACTGCAAATACATGGAGTTTCTGGACCTGCTCACATTTTCAACCCGACACAGCTCTCCTGAGAAACCCTAGATAGGTTTGTTATGGAGTTGATCTGAAACACAGGCCGGGGGAGTGGTGACCAGACCCACTCTTTGCAATTTGCTGAAGAGTGAGCTCTGGATCCCAGAGCTCACTCTGGCAAACACAAGAGAGGTGTAGGGGGAAGACTGCTTAGTAGTTGCTAAGTTCTGCTATAAACTTTCATATCTGGAGAACACAGTAGGCCATGTGACCCTGTCTCTGGTCAGTGTTCTGGTCCTAGGGTGACACTGGGGGGTCCTGAATCCTTGAGCATAAAAGCACTGAGGTTGGGCTAGTGCACTGCGTAAGTGCTCAAAGTTGTAATACATCAGACTACAGTCTGTTTGCAATCGCCTGGATGTGAGCCATGATGTTTTGTAAATTCTCCTGCACTAGTTGGCCGGAAGTTACTGTATTATTGTAATTATTTGTACGTATTTTACATAAACTCTTTGTTTTGCTGGTACACATCAGATGAATGTTGTACACTGAAAACAGTGCCATCAAGTGTTACAAACCGTGCAATACATAGATGTAGGCTCATAACAGAACATGTGCTGTTACAAGGGCAAAGGAACTCAGACATGCGTTTGAGAAATGGAGGAATGTCTGAACTGAACTGGAGATCAACAAAAGAGCAATCATCTGGTGATTGTTTTAATCAGAAGCTATGACAGAAACTCAGTTATGAATACCAAAGTTTCTAATATAACTTTCCTTGTCTCTTTAAGAGTTTGCAAACTGGTCAATCAGTCAAAAACAACAAATAAAATAGTCAGCATCTACATTTTCATTCTAATAACTTTGTTTTCTCACTTGAGAAAACATACAGAAACAAGAAACCTTTAAGCCGTAAGATTCATTTTCAGCTGAGTAAAGACTAGTGCAGTGCCACTAAACACCAAAGATGGTGCCCTTGTTTTAAAACTTTGCCATTCGCGCATTGCACCTTCAACTGCTTTTCGTAACAAATGATCACACTTTTTGTTTATAATATTTTTCAATGAAATTATTTTTTAAAATTATACAGTATAGCCTGCAATAGAGAAATTATAATTTTTGCTTTTAGAATAAGAGCAATAGTATTCAGAACTGTAGTATTTCTTTTTATGAGTGCTCATGACTGTTCCTGAACTTTATTCCTCCAGAAAGACATTTTCAGTTAACCCATTTAATCCCACCGGTCACAATTGTGACCGAAAAAAAAATCTTCATTTCTAAGGCTATAAAAATGTTTCGGAATGATCTATCAATGTATTTCCAACAAATATTAAAACAATAAAGGGTCTCAAAGAAATATGTGCAGTTTCACATGTTTAGTGTAAACTATCACATGACCAGAGCTGTTTACATCCGGTTTACTCCCAGAGAAGAAGATGGCAGCAAGAACGCTCCCAAAGAAAGAGTTAGTAAAGTATCTTAATATAAAGATAGAACATTCATTTTTGGTACACATAATGTTTAAGGTCTCTAGTGTTGATGTATTAAATTACAATTACTCAACTTTATTCAATGTGGTCACAGAATCACAAACATCTCAGCGGCAACAATAGTGACCGGTGGGAACATCCATTGTATGTACATGTTAACACACTCAGGCCAACCTTTCTACCTTATTTTGTGCTGCCATCCAAGTTTTTACCTAATTTCAGGCACATACCCCCTACACCACACACCCAGACACCCCCCCACACACAACCCACCCCCTAACCCTCCACCCCCACACACACCCAGATCCCAAGAAAAAGTAGGTCTGCTACCTAGCTTCCTGCCTATACTGCAACTTTCCTTTTAGTAAATACAAACACATACTGTGCATGCAAACATATGCATGCTAATTAGTTTTACCCAGTTTTTATATACCCTGTCATTCATACACACACCCTCACACACCCTACACACCCCCACACAACAGAAAGGTAGGTAACTACCAAACGTTTTGCTTTCTTTTAGATTTACTTTGATTGAGGTTCCTATTTGCTGGATAAAGAAGAATTTCCAGAGAATGCATGCAATATTGTAGCCATTTCTCAAAATGAGAAGGCAAGACAAGGCAAATGTTTTGTATAGCACAATTCATACACAAAGCAATTCAAAGTGCTTTACAAGGTAAAGAGGCATAAAAATTACAATACAAAACAAAACCACATTATTAAAAAAAAAATCATCATAAAATGTACTTTAAAGAAATAAAGAGTGCAGACAAAGCATTTCAGTCATATGCACAGATAAAAAGAAATGTTTTGAGCAGAGATTCCAACCATGTCACAGTCGAGGTCCATGTTTAGCCCTGACTCTGGTCCATCTTTAGCCCTGACTCTGGTCCGTGTTTAGTCCTGACTATGGTTCGTGTTTAGTCCTGGTCCAACTTTAGTCCTGATTCTGGTCCAGGTTTAGTCCTGACTCTGGTCCACGTTGAGTCCTGACTCTGGTCCATGTTTAGTCCTGACTCTGGGCACCAGCAGGAGGCCGGTCCCTGAGGTGAGATGGTTCGTGCAGCACTAACATGTCAGAGATGTACTTTGGTGCTAGTCCATGGAGAGACTTGAACACAAGCAGAACTGTTTTAAAGTCTATTCTCCACTGGAACCAATGTATAAAAACTGGGTAAAGAAAGAGGCTGTCAGCAGTGACTGTGATAGTGATGAGTCAGACATGGAATATGAAGGGGAAACAAGCGATTTGCCAACAAGACTGTTGAATGCATATGCAGAAGTTATGCAAACAGAGCATAAATAGAATGATGGTCTCCTTTTGATCAAACCTCAACAACCTCCTTGCCCAACCCAACCTTCTTTCCCCCTTCAAGCAAATTCACCCCACCCCAACAAATACCCACACACAAACACCCTACCTACACCACACCCGCACACATGCACACACCCCAACACACTGCACAAGTCAATCAGACCTGTATTCAGTCTCAGTATTACTGCTGCAAATTGAACCTCTGTTCACAGTTTGCAAGAAACTGTGTACCCAATAGGTTTTTCTAGAACGTTGTCCCAGTTTTCGATAATGGGCCAATTCACACTGTCTAGGGGGCCACATATGGCCCGCGGGCCATCATTTGAATAGCCCTGGCTTTGAATACTCCTTTGGAATACTCCTTCCCCCACTCCCCACAAACATAGAAAAACACTGCACAGGTCAATCAGACCTCTAATGAGTTTGTCCAATGGTTAGTACAACCCATTATCCCACCGGTCACAATTGTGACCGAACATAAAACACACTTTTTCACACATTTTCCCATGAAAATTTCTAAAAATTCTGATTGATTGTTTCAAAGGGTCACTAATGACACATGATTTGGATATTTTTGTGTCTGGGAAAAATTTGGGAACAAATGGGTTAAGAACAACTTTTATGAAAGCCAAAAAATATTAAGAGATTAAGAAATAGGTCAAATTTGAATGTGTAAATGTGTCATGAATAAGGCCCATTGTTATTAATAAAAAAGCAGTATCTTGTCTACCTTATAGAACATAAATACAAACTAAGTCCAATCTGGAAGAAACATCACCAAAATGGTCAAACTGAGAGTTAAATCTGCAAAATCTTAAATATAATTGTTTTTACTCCGCTTTGCTAAAAACTGTGGAGGAATAATTGGAGTTTTGTGTGTCGTGAGGCGTTCGAGACCTCATGTGGATCGGGAATTTGCTCTCCTTCGCTCGGCTTTATGGAAAACAAATGTGATTCTTCCCCCGGAGCAAACACAAGCTCTGTGGTTTCCCCGTGACCTCTGACTTTATAGACTCACCCCAATCATGTCTGCTGTTACTGCGGAAGTCTTTTAGTGTCTGATCAGTAACAGCTCTGCAGGGCGGCGGAGTCATTAACCTTCACATCTTTTGACCCACGAGTCACGTAAACTACACTGATGAGGCTCTTCTCCACGTCAGGAAGCTTCAAGTGGAATTTAGAAAGGCTTTTGAATGCTTTTTCTCAAAAAAAAAAAAAAGAGTTTGTTGCAATTTTAAGTAATAACCAAATTGAGCATCTAACATTACATTTTTGTGTTGTGAATGATTGCACACTAAAGGAATTTAAAAATGTTCAAAATTTTTGGACGTTTCAAGCATATAAATTAGTAGACTTATCAACTCTGTTCAGCCGCTACAGCATGAACACCAAGCTGCCATATTTCTACCGGTTTATATGACGACCGCAATGACAAAAGCTGCACTTTTATGGATAAATTGCACTAAAACTGGCATTTTTAGTCAAATTATCAGGCTGATTTGTGTGTTATCAAGCTTACGCCAATGACGAAAATTTACAACATTGACCTTTTATTCTCTGCGGCAATATTGGGCTCTCTGATGATCGTGCTGACTTTGCCTGCAGTCAAATTGCTAGGTTTCACTCACGTGACCTTGGGGATGTGCGAACTCCAGATTGGGGGCAAGGAGTGATTTGCTCCCGTTCAAAACACAGCGGAGTGAACGACAAAGAGTACTTCAAAGCCTTAAATGGACTAGAACAAACCCAATATCAGGAAAAATGACTGTACATATCAGATATGTACAGATACCCTGCAGTTTGAAAAAGACGGACTTTTCATACAATCTGAAGGATTTACATCAGGTAATTACCTGCGATGAGGCAGATGTCCTTCTACTCTGAGCCAAATGAAACCTTCAAATAACTCGAAGTTTACGATGATTCTGTTTCTGATCGGGTCAAACACTTAGGATCCAAGGAAGCTCTAAATGGCAGTCGTCTCGTTTTTGCTTGTGTGAGAAGCAGCTTAATACGAACGCAGAAAAACTGTCTCTCATTAGACAGGTTAGCACAGCCCTATTTTTGTTTATTAATCTGGACTATGCCTTCATAAAAGAGTGATATTGTTGTGAGGAACTATTTTGTGGCGTAGTAATACCGCTGTGATAAGGTCACATACAGTTAAATGGCTGTTTCGAGGCAGATCTGTACGAATTCTAACTAAACATAAACTGTGGATCTGAAGCACTGCCACTTTCTTGTTTAGTCTTCTTACATTCACGACTTTCTCACTTCAGTAACTCCACAACAGACAAGTAAAATACTGTTACACATACGTATTACACGCTCTATGGTGAAACGCAGTTTTAAACGCGGCTAATTATTAACTATTTAAAAAATCTCACAACGCTTCTTAACTCAAAAATGTCTTTTAACGAGGCTCTTACCTCTCCTAAATGTGGTCGGTGGGTTTGTACCAGCTGATAATCTCTGACTTATTCTTAACTTTAATTTATTTCGGGTTAACGCTAACATCTATGGGAAAATACATGGGATTCCGCGGCTGCGTTAACTTCCTGCCCCCAATTGCATTTCGCGCTGTTTCCGTGACGCCATCTAAAACCCAGCAATACATGATGCAGTTTCACAGATTCAGCAGCAGGGGGGGTGTAGTGTGAGTACAAGGACCCAGAGGAGGTCACATGACCAGGAAATACATGTGCTCTTTTGTTGACGATAAGCAGCGCAGTCGGCTGTGTTTACGTGATCAGCTACTTCTAAAGGACCGGCTTTCTTTTCAAATGGATTACTGTCAAAACATCTTGGGCTAAAAACATTGTTCAGTAAGTTTAGAGCAGATATTTGATCTTTAAAATGAAGAAAAGACAATACTGCTGGATTAAGACTCTGAGGAGAACGACACATGCAGCGAGTCTCGAGGAGAAAAAACAACAAACTTCCTCTTCTGTGAGCGATCCAAAAGTGTCAGAGTAAGTAAAACTACTGCATTTCTTCATGTTTGGAGGGTTAAATATAATCTATGTTCCATGAAAGAGGCTGAATCTATGGAATCTGTATCAGAAAGTTAGAAAAGTGCTGCTGTCTTCTCGTCTGTAACACAACTTTTGTTGGTTTAAAGATGAAAAAGACACTCGTCCTCATTGTTTTAATCATGTGAAACTTGTATTTTTATCCTAAAAACATTATTTAATTGGAGTGGTTCATATTCTTTCACCCAAAAGTAGAACAGAGGAAACAACACTGACATGAAGTTTGATTTAGAAAAAGGACGTTATTTCAAAAGTTTGCAGCTGAATTTCAAATGCCTATAAAAAAGAGAACGGATTCATATAGAATAACAATTATTCTTTTTAAATAAAAGTAGACACTTGCAGGTCTCATTTGATGTACAAGATGTCATGATTCCAGTTGCACAAAGCTTTTTGTGGAGCTGTGAATTTTGTTTAAAATTAGAAAAAAGGCCTGGCAGGGAAGGAGAGTCAAAGCCATAATAGGGCTGGCACTGAAAGAGTTATTGATGATTTTGTATTATAGTTTATAAATAGTTTGTATTATAGATAGAAAAGAGGATATTTGGTCATTATATTGTTAAAATATGCACACTAAATCAGAAATTTCAACATGACATGATGAAAAACCTGTACATAAATTTTTTTTCTTACATTTATGTGAATAAACTTTAACAGAAGTTTCAAATCAACAGCTTTAATCTTTTCCTCTTCACCTGCAGCGTTTCGCCTTGATTAACTTTTAATACTTCTGTAATGATCTTAACTTCAACTAATTTGATTAATCTACACTGTTATTACTTTTCGAGGGCCTGTGTTTATGTTTTGAAGTTTTGGATGTGGTGTCGCTGCATTCCTCCTTCCTCATGCGGACACCTCAGCGC
The DNA here is from genome assembly GCA_038363315.1 of Mugilogobius chulae. Lineage (NCBI taxonomy): Eukaryota > Metazoa > Chordata > Actinopteri > Gobiiformes > Gobiidae > Mugilogobius > Mugilogobius chulae. The sequence goes on from CM076404.1 coordinate 31,938,120, forward strand.
GAGACCTCACAGAAAGCCTCATAATCAGCCTGTGTGTGTGGACTGTGTGTGCAGCGTGTTGGAGCTTGTCTCGGCGAACAATGGAAGTGTGTGAGGTGAGGAGCGGCACAGATCATGTTCAAGCAGCAAAAACAGGAACGTAATGGTCAGAGCGCATCCTGGTGCTGACAGCAGGTCCTTCAAACGTCGGCAATCTGTCAAACCATGGATCAACTCTATTAAAGGAGAGCTATTGTAATGCTTTGGTATATTTAGGATGAGACGGCAGATCAGTAATTCACATTTTGTTCATTGTAAAACACAAAAATTATGTAAAATGGCTTAAAAATAGAAGCAGGGCCATTGACTTCTTGTCTAAAACTGCAGCTCTGTAATGTAACTTTCATAAGCAGCAGACATGAATTACTATTTTTTGTTGTTGGAAAGTGGCTACATAACTTCACCCTCTGGTTTTTGCTGTACATAAACCCTGTTTGACCAATCCCACAAGTCTCTTCTGTTCTTGTAATAAAGACGCTTCCCCTGTCCTGCTCAAAACTGACAGGAGCACGATCATGCGTCTGGTCATTCTCAGCACAGATCACAAAATCAAAGACTCTGGGAATAATTTGAACAACGATACATGTTCTACATCTCATAAGCTGTCAGTCAATCTTTATTTTGCGTAGAGTTGCTCCGATCAGGATTTTTGAGAGCGATCACCGATATGATCACTTGACATTTTGATACTGATCATTGCCGATACTGATCAAAGTCTGATGCAGTATGACACACTGCTCACACTGCCTCCAGTCCACATCCAGATCCAGATCCGGATCCGTCTGGGTCCGGTGGTCACTCACACTGCCTCCAGAATATGCATGCGTATGTACGGACTCTGCTGGTCTCGCGAGACCACGAGTTCACGGGGATTCACGCTCAATTTTTACACAACAAAATAACTTAAAAACAATTACCCCCTAGCACTAATATCTTCTTAATGTATCTATTCAGGTGGAATTAGTCTGGAATGTCCTGTCTATGTCTAATAATGTCCCATTTGTGTCCAACTTCCATTAGGTATGACTTATAGACCTGAAGTGGTGAGAACTGTGCGGAAACAAGTGCATGAGTCTATCACAGACAATATGCACTACGTCTTCTGGTCTCATATAGATATAGGTCGCTACATCCTGTGGTGTAGTTGCCAAAGTGACACAGTTGTTTACTCCAAATACAATGGACATCAGACGTGAAATTTCTGAAGCAATCATCATAAAAAAACTAGAGCTGGGCAGCGATTAAAATTTTTAATCGCGATTAATCGCATGGTTGAGCTGCGATTAATCGCGATTAATCGCGATTAATCGCACTTTACACACAAAGTTCCATAAATAGCTATTTTAACCTATTTTTTCTCCAAAAGATGCTTTTTTTTTAAGTATATTTAAGGGTCTTCATTTTGTACAGTGTACAATTCTGCAAATTTTGTGGTGATTTGGCTTAGATATATAATTTTAGCTACTCATAGAACTATAGTTACATTAGGTAACGAACATTTTGAAAACCTGGTTCAGTTCTGGGATAGTCCTGGTTCAGTCCTGATGAAAACCTGGTCTAGTTCTGGGATAGTCCTGATTAAAACCAGCTCAGTGCTCACTAAATACACTGTGGGAAGTGAAACAAGGCCGTTTTTAAAGTTTTCAAAGTAAACATCACAAACACGTGTGTAAAAGTTCGTGCATCGCCGCTGATCGAGCGCCGAATCTCCGTGCGCATATTTAATGAGATGTTAACGGTTTGAAGTCTTTAACAACACGTAGCTCCGTGGTTCTTGGGTCTTTTTGGATGATTTAAACACTCAGACGAAGCTCAGACTCGTCTCTGTCCCGCTGTCTGTACAGCAGAGCTCACTTCCTTGTATTTAAAGCGCTAGCAGCGACGGAGCAGATCCTCTGTTTGTGGACTGTTTATGAGAGCGAGAAGGAAAAAAAAGGCGCAGCGGCAGCAGTGCGGGCGCTTTCATTCATGCTTTTTTGGCTGAATCATGTGACCTGCGTTAACGCCGACAAAATATTTAATCGCGATTAAGCACGTGCTGCGTTAACGCCGCGATAACGCGTTAACTTGCCCAGCCCTAAAAAAAACAAACTAAACATTTTCTTTTGTCATCTGTTGTAGACGCAAGGACGGTTGTAACAGCAGGAAAAGTGCTGCTTCTGAACTGGGTTTTCATAAGGAAAAGTTGTAAAAGTGAGCGAGCAAAGGGGAACAGTCCAAATAAATGTTGGAGGGCCGGACTGCGACCACTGGTGTAACAAGTTCTCATTGCAAGTAAATTTCTTGAAAATAAATGAAAAAATATACAAAAATGGAAATAAAAAAGGAATGTATTATTTTGTGTATTTATTGCGAAATTTAAGACCACAACAACTAAATCAATCATGAAAAATAGTGATAGTGAGATTACCTCTACTTTCAAAAATGTTTCGGGCCGTAGTTTGCCCATGTCTGTTCTAGGAAAGGTGCTTCTCACATCATTTAAGGAGCAGGTGTGTTGGAGATGACGTGCAAAATGCTCGTAAAAAGAATCCCGCACTTTGACTGCCTAAATAAAGAGATACATTTATTTACAAATGATGAGGCAATGTTTCTTAAATATAAAATATAAATCTTACTGATGCAAGTTGGTATTTAGTTTTTTGGACAGTACATTAGAATTTATGCACAAGTAGTTACATTTGATAAAATAAATAAAAAACAACACAAAGAAGTCTTATCTTGTTAAGCTGCAAAAATCCATTCATTCATTCATTCATTCATTTTCTACCGCTTAATCCCGTTAGGGGTCGCGGGTGACTGGAGCCTATCCCAGTAACTTTGGGCCTTAGGCGGGGGAACACCCTGGACAGTGGCCAACTCGTCGCAGGGTTAGACAGACAAACATTCACTCTCTCATTCACTCACTCACAGGGAAATTTACAGTGATGCCCAATTAACCCCGAAAACCCACGGTGACACGGGGAGAACATGCAAACTCCACCCAGAGAGATCGACCTCCTTATTGGGAAGCCAGAGCTCTAACCACTTGGCTACCGTGCACCCGTGCAAAAATCCATAAAAAGTAATAATTTAACCAACCCATTCATTGAAAAATTACTCAATAGATTAGTCGATTAATCAAAAAAAATAATCAATGCATTAAACAATGAGCTGTATCTATGACGTCATTGCGTGTTCAGTCTCCGTAGTGACAGAGCTGAAGTTCTGTTGCCTACTTCTACGTTTGTGGTGAGAAAAGGCGCCATGTGTAGTAGGTTTTTCAGAAGAAATGCCTCCCTGGTGGAGGAACTGAGAGCCAGACTCAGTGCAGCAGAAGAGATGATCCAGGCTCTACAAAACGAGGTAATTCGTCATGAAGAGGAGAGAGTTGCTCTGGAGGAGGCCAACAACACCTCCCAGTCCGTCCAGCACCAGAGAACTGCTCAGCTTGAAGCACAACTTCAGCAAGTCAGCACGGAAAAAGAAGCTCTCCAGGTGGCTATGAGAAAGACGACTCAGACCATGATGAACTCTTACTCAGAGATGGACCAAAAGCACAAGGGAACCTTAAAAGGAACCCGAGAATTTTTTAATGTTTGTTTTCGAGTTTTCCTTATATCATCAAAGATATAAATACACACAAAAATAATCTGAAAAATCTACCGTTTTATTAAACTTTTACGAAATATATTTTCACGGAAGACGCCATCATTGTTTACAACGCAGTGCATTATGGGTAGTATGACGTCGAATCGTGTAACTACGAGGAAAGTTATGAAAGCTTACCGCATTCTCCTTGTTTCCTCCCGAGACGAAATCACAACCAAAAGCCACTCAATGTACCATTTTACAATGTGTTGTCGACGAAAAACTACTGACGCTCCTGTTAACCAGATCAACGGCAACTGTCGCAGCTGTTGTGTGCGTCTCACGACTGACGCTCACTGCGCCAGTGCGCCACACGATTCTGCGTCATCACTTCAAGATGGCGGCGCCCGTAATATCAGGAAGTTGTTGTAAACATAACAATTTTACGTCAAACGGCGAATATTTGTTTACTTTAAGTTCTACTTTTTAGTAAGTATACCTACGCGAAGTATTTTCGATCTATTTATGTAAATATTCGGGGTTCCTTTTAAGAGAGCAGACAGACACCATCCAGTTCATGGAGAAAACAGTGAGAGAACACCAGGACGAGAAAGAGAAAAGGGAGCCAGATTTAAGTCAAAAAGAAGAAGAAAACAGAGAGCTCTCAACATCTTTGATAGAGCTGAAGCAAGAAGTAAGAGAACAGAAGAGGACCATCAAGTTCATGGAGAAAATCAGTACGAAAGAAAAAATTGAGGAAAACTTAAATCAAAAAGCTGAGAAGAATAGACACCTCTCCACATCTTTGAAAGAGCTGGAACAACAACTCAGCCAACAGAAGACGATCATTGAAATGATGGAGAAAACTGCAGCAGATAATTAAGCCGAGAAAGAGAAAATGGAAGACCATTTTGTAACTGTTTTAGATCTAAAAGACGAGGAGATCAAACAGCTCAATGCATCAGTGGAAGAGACGGACCAAATACTCTGTGAAAAGGAGACGGAGAGAAGACAACTTCTGAGGAACATTGATGACAAAATTCAGATCGATGAGCAGAGAATGCAGGAAGTTTTAGATCAGAAAGAGCAGGAGAATAGGCAGCTCTCCACATCTTTGCAAGAATTACAGCAACAACTCCAAGAGCAGAAGATTGTCATAGAGAAAACTCAGGCAGATAATCAGATTGAGAAACAGAAAACAGAAGATCTCCAAACTCAATTAGGTCAGAAAGAGGAAGAAAACAGAGAGCTCACTACATCTGTGCAAGATCTGAAGCAAGAACTAGAGAACTGAAGAGGATCATAAGGTTTATGGAGAAAATCGAGGCATAAAACTATGAGAAAGAACAAATCCAGGAAAATTTAGACCAGAAAGAGCAGGAGAACAAGCAGCTTTCAACGTCTGTGAAAGAGTTACAGCAACAACTCCAAGAACAGAATATGGCCACAGAGAAAATTGAGGCAGAAAATCAAATTGAGAAACAGAAAATGGCAGATCTCCAGACTCAATTTGATCAAAAAGCAGAGAAAAAACAGCTCTCCACATCTGTGAAAGAGCTGCCACAAGAGCTTCAAGAATAAAAGACAACGATAGAGAAAACCGAAGCAGACAATCAGATCGAGAAGCAAAAAATAATCTCTCCAAACTAAATTTGATCAGAAAATGGAAGAGAACAGAGAGCTCGTCACAACTGTGAATGAACTGAAGCAAGACCTCCGAGAACAGAAGAAAACCATCAAGTTTATGGAGAAAATTGAAGCAAATAATGAGGCAGAGAAAGAGGATTTCCAAACTGAATTAGATCTAAAAGAACAGAAGAACAAACAGTTGGAGGAGAACATACAGAACCTTGAGAGAAAGATTGAAATTGACCATGAAGAGGGATTTCCAGTCGGTGGTGAAGGCGGTAAAAGATGTGGAGAGGAGCATGAATGAGCAGACGAAGCAGCTCCAACACGATCTCAAACTAAAAGAAGAGTTGAACCAAAATCACAACCTGGTTCAGGAAACTTTGAGACAGCAGACAGAGAAGAACCAAGAACTTCAGGAGGAGGTCTGCAGACTCCAAAGAGAGAGTGAGGAGAAGAGCCAGAAGGAGAAGGAGCTGCAGTATGAACTCAGAGAAAAGCAGAACACCATCCACTTCATGGAGAAAACAGAGGCAGATCACCAGGCTGAGAAAGAGAAAATGCAGCAGGATTTAAAATCAGAAAGAGCAGGAGAACAGAGAGCTCTCAACGTCTTTGATAGAGCTAAAGACCATTAAGTTTATGGAGAAGATCGAGGCAGATAATCAGGCCGAGAAAGAACAAATGGAGGCAGATTTAAATCAAAAAGATGAAGAAAACAAACAGCTCTCCATAACTGTCAAAGAGCTGCAACAAGAACTTCAAAAACAGAAGACAACCATAGAGAAAACTGAAGCAGACAATCAGATTGAAAAACAAAAAAATGAAAGATCTCCAAACTCAATTTGATCAGAAAATGGAAGAGAACAGAGAGCTCGCCTCATCTATAAACGAACTGAACCAAGAACTCCGAGAACAGAAAAAGACCATTAAGTTTATGGAGAAAAAAGAAGGGAGTAAATGTGGTAGAAGATGTGGAGAGAAGAATAAAGGAGAAGACAAAGCAGCTCCAACGTGAGTTCGATCTAAAGAGAAAGAACGCAGAACTAGAGAAGACCATCAGAGGAGAAGCATCTTCAAACCAAACAGAAACAGAGAACCATCAGAACCAACAGCGTCAGTAGACGCCTCCTCAGCTCCTAACACCCAAATCCAACTAAAAACACAACCAACACCTTTAGTTTAAGCTAAAGGTTTAAAGGCACATTAACCTCGGCGGGCTAGAATGACCACATTTTAACAAGCCGAGGTTGTTTGTGTCCTTATTCACTGTCCAAGGAGAATATCCTGGTTTACTCTGTCTTCAGACTATCGAAGGCAGGTTTGCGCAGTATTCAAATGTGTTTTTTTATTTGGGTTTTGAAAGTGTTTTGGAGCAAGGAGTTTAGCAGAAGAAACAGGAGCGTCTGATTCATTTCCAATCGGTGATGGAGGTGATCAGACCATCCCCACAAAATCTTCCTCTGAAAAAGCTTCGGCTGCAGCAGATGTAAAAGTTCTGTATTTCAAAAGTCCAAAGCCAGCAAAGTTAGCTTTAATAGCTTCATGTACCATCTCCATGGTTACAAGAAAAACAAACAACTCCATTCACTAAATCCTAACTTGTCTGTTGAACATCACAGGGTGGATGAAATCCAAAGAATCAAATTATTTTCACTGCAACGTCCTCTGCTGCTTCAGGTGTGAAAGTCTGCCATTTTAGTAGTCCAAAGCTAGCTTAGGTAGCATTAGCTTTTGCATGGTCTCCATGGTAACGAGAAAAACAGATGTCTCCTTTTCACAAATTTGACAGTACTTAACTCATGTTTGTTGAACATCAGAGGCCTAACATCTCAGCTGGTTGAAGTCCAAAGCTGTCGTGCCAAAAACTGAGCTAAAAACCAAAAAAGTTTCAAAAAGGTTAGTGCTAGATAGTCAGGTCCGGAGGGACAGAAGTGAGCTGGTTGCCATGGTGATGAGATTATAACTGTTGCTAAACGGGCCTAAACTGTTATATTTTTTATCTTAACCTTTACCCAAACCTTCTCCCTAACCTTACCCATCACCCTAACCCTTTTCCTAAACTTACCCGTTCTCCTAACCTTTATCACTGTCCCTCTGAACCTGACTATCTAGTATTTACCTTTCAAAAAGTGCTCAGTGCCTCCAGAGAGACAACAAGAAAAGACAACAAAATTTGAAACAAACGAAACGAATTCGGAGTGGCCGTACCGATACACGGCGTACAGTCCAGACACCGGACTGGACTGTACGCCGTGTGAGCCATTCTCTGACTTTTCAAGTAAAGACTCCTGTGGCTGCACCGGAGTTGGACTGGATGCAGTGTGAGCCCAGGGTAATGTTTATGCGCCTGCGCAGAAGCTTCTGGGCATACGCACATCGACTTTTGACTCCAATTCGGCACTGACTCTGACTGGGGAGTGACAGGACCTATACGTTTTTAGTCTTGTTGTAACTGCCATCTCTCATGAATGATTTCTGTATGTTTAAAGGAGACCAATTGCCATTTTTACGTATATTTAGGAAGAAACTATAGCATAAGTACATCAATAATTCAATAATTCATATTTTGTTCAATGCAAAACACAAAAACTTGTTAAAACGGCTTAGAAATAGAAACAGGGTAATTGACTTCCTGCAGAACGGATAAGCCCAGCCTCTTTATTGTAAAAGTTAACTTTAATAAGCCACAGATGTAAAAACTCACTATTTTTTTGTTGTTGGAAAGTGTCTACATGACAATTTCGAACCTTACATGTTTTACTCACAATCCTAATTTTTGAATAAACACAAGAACAAATACAGACAAGTGAGCAGGGATAGGTGGTAGGTGAAGAGAAGGGTTTTCAGACCACTGTAACATGCATGAATCAATCCAAATACAACTTTGGGTAAACTAATGATGAGAAAACACTGTTGTAACAAGGTTAAAAACTCAGAAAAGTAGATTTTACATAATAGGTCCCCTTTAAGTAATCTTGTAGTATCCTGCAGCTCAGAAAAGCCCTGTCCTCACCTACCACCTATCCCCACCCACTTGTCTGTATTTAATTGTGGTTATTCAAAATATTCAGATTAAAATAGTCACATAGACACTTTACAACAATGAAAATTACTACTTTAAAATCTGCTGCTGTTACATTAAAGTCTTGGAGTTAAGAGGCAGGGCTTGTCTGTTCTGCAGTTTTGCACAGGAAGTAAATGGACCTCTTTCTATTTGTAACTTGTTTTACATCACTTCTGTGAACAAGATGTAAATTACTGATCTACATATATTACAGTTTATTCCTAAATCCTTTAATTTAGACATGCATTTATTTCTAGCTGCAACTGTCTTGACCAGCAGTGCCCAAACTCAGCTCCATTGGTCCAATTACATTTGAAATTTAAACGACAGTCAAAATACATTGTGTTCTGCAAAAATATATTAATAAAATACAATTCACTAACTTATTGCAATTTAACTTTATAGATGTTACATAAAATATGTTTGGCCCTCGAAATGTTGCAAAAACATTCAAACTGGCCCTCTAAGAAAAAAAAAATCTCACTTTTGGCCCATGGAGGAAGAATGTTTGGGCACTGCTCAGGACAAAACTTAAGTGTGTCAAAAAAAAAAAGTGTAATATTTTTCTGCACAATCACCAAAATTGTTAATCCCATTGTTTTGTTCTGATCAGATTATATTATACTTGTTCCAAAACACGTGGTTTATTTTAGCTTTGTCAGTTCTTTGACATTTTACAGTTCTTTTGTAATTGTTCCAAGATGCATTACTAAAATACTACAAATAATTTCAACTAATAAATTATTTTAATTTTATCATTGAAATACAAACTGCAAATCTAATTACAGTTGCAATTGTGGTCAGAACAATGAATATTACAATTAACAACTGGCCCTATTCACATTAGTATAGAATATGTACATGTTGTAAACAATGTGATGAAATGTCTCAAAATAACATTGTAATAGAAAACTGTTTGTTTGCTTGTTTGGTTGTTTATTATGCTTCTTTTAATGAGCTGGTATAAGCCTTTAAAAATAACATTGATTCAATGTAGGATCAATGGAAATTTCAATTCAAACAAGATTGAATATACATTGATGTAATGTTGGTGGGTTATAGAAAATTCAACGTTGACAATTGTAGTTGAACTGATGTTATTTCAATGTGCAGATACGTAGATGAAAAAATGAACCATTTATCAAACGTTGATCATAATGAGCAAGATGATGTTGATTCAGTGCTGGATATCAACGTTGTTTCAATCAAATGGCCTGACGGAAAATAAACGTTTCAATGCCATTTTGCTATCTGCAGTTTTGAACAGAAACTCAATAGACATGTTTATATTTCTAAGTCATTTTTGATTAGAGTTTTACAATAAACAAAGCGTGCATACTGTATGTTGTAGGAAAAGCACAATATAAAAGTAACTCTCAAAGACAAAAAGCTTTATCAAACTAATGTTTTTACACATTACACTGTGTCTGTAGTGTGTTGTTTTAATGGGACAGACAGAGACGTTCCAGTGAAGATTAAGAGAAACACTGTAGCAGCAGCACAAACAAAGCCTGCAGCAGTCTGAGGTTCAGCTCATGTTTGCACTCAATCCTCTTCCTGTTTTACTAAAGCTTCATGTTACAACCAACTCCCATTTTATCACAATAAATTACAGACTTGGACTGTACTCAGGTACAGTTTATTTACTTTACTTTTCTCCTACTTAAGTAATTTTGTTGGAAGTAAATTGTAGAGCTGCAAATACCTATCTGTCTTTCCATTAAAGGAGCCCTATTAGTTCAGCTCTAAGTCTTTAATCTTGTTATAGCGGCCTTCTCTCATCATTAGTTTACTCAAAGTTTTATTAAGAATGATTCATGCATGTTTGAGTAATCTTGTATTGTCCTGTAGCTGATGACTGAGTGCTCAGAAAAGCCCTGTCCTCACCTACCACCTATCCCCGTCCACTTGTCTGTGTTTAATTATGATTATTCAAAATATTCAGATTCATAGTGAAGCGTGTGTGGTTCAAAATAGTCACAAAGCCACTTTACAACAAGAAAAAATACAAATTTAAAGTCTGCTGCTTGTTACATTAAAATCTTACAATACAGAGGCAGAGCTTATCAGTTCTGCAATTTTGCACAAGAAGTAAATGGACATTTTTCTAATTCAAAGCGGCTTTGCACCAATTTTTCTCTCAATATATATGACAGGGGGTTTGTACAGTGATTTGAACATCTGCGCTGTTCCTTCAAATATGCTTGTTTCAAAGTGGCTTCAGCAAATAAATAAATATATATATTAGAGGTGGTTAGAGCTGTGCAATATAACGAATTTTAGATAATATTGTGAATGTGGTTTTCAGGATTTCCAAAAATTGAATATCGAGTATATCGTTTATAGTTAAAATGGCCACAAAAAGAACCCTGTAAGAATAGAAAATAGAGAAAATGATGCCAGTAACTTTCAACTTAGGATATAAATGTAATATGTCTACACTTTTGTGAGTCATTTGCAAACATTTTACATTGTTCACGTGACATCCCAGTATTTTCCAGACCAATAATACTTCACACTAGGGCTGTCACTAACGATTATTTTAATAGTCGACTAGTCAACGATTATTTTTTTTACGTGATCTGCTTAACACATTTTTGCTTACATCATGCTTTAAACCAGTGCTTCTCAAACTTTTTTTTGCCATGCCCCCCTTGGAATAGAAAAAAATGATCCACGCCCCAACCCCGTCTGCAAAAGTACAAAACTGTGTCTGTGGTATTTAGGTTTAGCTGCATAATTTTAACACCTAATTATATTTAAAAATGGCTAATTTGTAGTTCAATTAATGAACTCAATTTTACATAAATATTTCCACTGTTCATCAGTTTTAATAATTTGTAGGATCAGAATGTTATTTCATTTTGTTTTAGGCTGAACAGAAATTTATAAAACCAAGTTTAAGCCACTCATAGAACTATAGTTACATTGGCAACAAACATTTTCAGTCCTGATGAAAACTTGGTCCAGTTCTGGGATAGTCCTGGTTAAAACCAGCTCAGTGTCACTAAATACACTGTGGGAAGTGAAACAAGGCTGTTTTTAACGTTTTCAAAGTAAACATCCACGTTCATAAAAGTTCGCGCATTGCCGCTGATCCAGCGCTGATTCTCCGTGTGCATATTTAATGAGCTGTTAGCGGTTTAAAGTCTTTAACCGGACGTATCTCCGTGATTCTTTGGTCTTTTTGGACGATTTAAACACTCACACGGAGCTCAGACTCTGTCCCGCTGTTAGTACAGCAGCCCTTTCTTCCTTGTGTCCACTGCAGTAACTACAGCTGAAAAGATCCTCTGTGTGTGGACTGTTTATGAGAGAGGGAGAGAAAAGGGCACAGCGGCAGAGCGGGGCACTTTCATTCATGCATCGCGTGCATCGAGTTGCGTTAATGCCGACAAAATAATTATTCACAATTAAGTACGTGGAGCGTTCGTCTCCTGTTTTTCCTGCATCAATAGCCTTTCTTTTGACAGGATCCTGTCCATGTTGCAGCTCCGCTCGCTGCTGCAGCTGTTCTCTTTTCCTGCTTTTCCTGGTTTATTATTGTAAAATGGAATGAAGCAATAGCAAATCTGCGTCGACGATTTTTTATAGTCGACGTTGTCGACTATGTCGACTAATCGTGACAGCCCTACTTCACACAGATGTTTGCAGCACAAATAATTCTTGTTCAAAGTCAGTTTTTGTTGTAATACAAAAGTGCTCAGGTCTAGTCACTGATGGAAATCACCAGATTCAAACAGTTTGAAATTATCTTTTAGATATTTCATGACAAAGTACAGTGTTATGAATCAGAAATCTTGTTCACCATCTAGATTCATGACATTATTGCATTCTACAATTTGAATGCAGCCTATTGACGTAATAATCGTCTGAGTATCGTTATCGAGGTATGTCAAAAATATAATATTGAGATATTAATTTTTGTTAACCCTCTACCGCATAGTGTTGCTTTTAGGCAACAAACCACTTTTTTGGCTTAGACACTGGCCCTTTAAGTTTTTTTTTTATTTTTGTTTTTTATAATGTTAGCAGACATGTTTCTGTCCAATAAAATCAGAGGCTGAAGTGGGTGTGCACATTTGACTGAGTCTGAAGCAGTCATTTCTGGAAGCAAAGTCACATGTGACACAGTGCTAGGTAACGGTAAGATAAATAACACTTTTCTCTGGGTTAAATTGGAATAATTTGATAAAAAAAAATATTATAATGTCCAGAAATATGTCAAGATGCACATTTGATTGTTTACATATAATTTTTACTTGTATGTTTTGCTAATACTGTGTTTTAGGTATGTTGCCCTAGGGCAACATCATGCAGATGTAGCACTTTTGTTGGGAAAAATAGTGCTAAAGAAGAGATGTGTTGGAGTGAATAATGAGTATTATTGCTTGTAGGAAATGGACATAAAAACATTTTATGAGTCCAAGAATGAACATGGAAGGGAAGTTCCATCCGACAGTGAAGACAGTGAGCTTGAGGACGAGAGTGATAGTGGAGAAGAGTGGCTCCCTGAATCAGGTTTGACACTCAGTGTAGGTCAGGGGTCAGTCAGGGTTCTGTAAGATGTGTGTTGGTGTGTGTGTGTTGGGATGAAAATGAGGACGAGGATGAGGTGTTTGAACCAGAGGAAGACAATGGCTAGAGAACACCCCATAATGCCAACTTCCCCGACTATCCTGAATGGCAAGGAAGCCTTCCGAGATCAGAAGATTACTTCAAGATGTTTTTTTCAGACAATATCCTGTCAGTGATCACAGAGCAGTCAAACCTGTATGCTATACAGTGCAATCCAAGCAGGCCTTTAAACCTCAGCACTAAAGAACTTGAACAGTTCATAGGTACTGTAGTCTACATCAGTGATTCTTTACCATAGGGCCGGGGCCCAAAGTTGGGCCGCGAGCACCTCTTTGAGGGCCACAAAAGCAGTAAAGTACAATACATTTAATAGGAGATTGGGCCCCAGGTTACTTTCTACATGAATATTTGGGCCTCGGGGTCAAAAAGGTTAAGAACCCCTGGTCTACATGTCACTGTTTGGGTTACCAGCCACTCGGATGTTTTGGTCCAAGGCCTCTCGGGTGCATCAAGTAGCTGATACCATGAGTCTGAACAGATGGGAGGCCATCAAGAAAGCTCTCCACTTCAATGACAATGAGGCAATACCAGCAGGAAGTCCAGATCCACTTTACAAAATCCGACCACTGGTAGACCATCTTATTTCAAAGTTGTAATCCATCCCAATGAGTGAGAAGCTGGCTGTGGATGAACAGATAGTTCCCTTCAAGGTAAAAAATAACAACAAGCAATATCTACCAGCCAAACCTAAAAAATGGGGATACAAAATACTCATTTTAGCCAGTTCTGAAGGTATTCCACATAACTTTGAGATCTACACAGGGCGTATAGTGCAACTCCCTGAGCTGGTAGATATAGGTGCAAGTGGGAACGTCATTTCTCCTAAATTGGCTCTTTTTTAGGTAAATTGGGTATTATGTTGAATAAAACTTTTTCTGATACATTTTAGATTATTTTTTCCTATTCCATTCAGTATTGAAAACCTTGGTGTTTTAGTACCCTCATCGCACACTGTTGCCCTGAGGCAACAAACCCAGATTTTTGTGGGGGGGCGTGGGGGGTCAAATGTTATAATTGATATAATGTCAGGGACCCACAAGCTCTCAAAAAGTATCTTGAAATATTTTTTTCCTCCTAAAATAAAAAGTCATGCAGTAGAGGGTTAATATAGCCCAGCCCTAGAGGTGGTGACCACCTAAAGTTTCTTTCTTTTGCAGAGGGAAACATGGAACCACTGTTTTCCCAGGATTAAATGACAAATTTGACTAGCGTTCTTTTATATTAAAAAACGCTTTTCTTTGATCATTGTTACCTTGCTCTTTTTCTTATGAATAAATAGGGCTAGTGGACTGCTGAGAATCACACTCTGAAGAAGGCTGTTGTGAGTCGCTATACGTGGGAAGCGGATCAGCACGCTTTTAAAACAAATATTTTAGCAATGAAATAGCCCAGATTAATAAAGGCTTTTTAATCTGATGTTGAATGAAGAGCGCCTTGGGTTTGCCCCCCTTTCTCTGCTTGTTTTTGCATTTAGGAATTTTTAAAAAGACAAGATTTTGCACAAGTTCAATATTTTTCCTTTCAATTATATTCACTGGCTACGTCTCCCAACTCTGATCATTTCACGTTTAGCTCAAAGAATGAACAAAACCACCACTGAGTTCACCTTAAACTGACCTTATCTGACCAGGAGAAGTTTTACATTTCCTCTGTGACATGTCAATCGCCCGGAGCTCTTCAGGGTCTGTTGAGTGAGATCCAGCGGCTCTAATAACAGGCTGCCCTCATGTTCCCAAAGTAAAGACCGGAGGTACTACAACTACACGCTGATACAAATGTAAACATGAGGGTTTGGAGCAGAAAATTGCCACATTCTCAACATGTTTAAAGAGGATATATTGAGTTTATTCCCATGTATTCACTAGTAATTAACAATGACACAAGTCAATCAGCTTTTAAAGTAAATTTATACAAAAATAAATAAATAAAAAAAAAGGCTCAGATACAGTATATAAACAGGTCCATTGACTTTCTGTTAAAACTGCAGAACTAATAAGCCTTTGATTCTTTCTTCTTTGTTGCATTTTTTCATTGTTGGAAAGTGGTTACATGACATTTTGGAGCTGGATTCCCAAGGTTCAAATTTGGGGGTCGGACCAAATCAACATCTTCTGATCTCTCTGAATGGAATTTGCATGTTCTCCCCTTGTACTAATTATGGGTTCTCTCCTCCCACCTCCAAAAACGGGCGATGTGTGTGTGCCCTGCCTCCAGAAAGAGGCTCATAGACACAAACAGAGGAAAGTTGAAAAGCATTGTTGTCAGCAAATTACAAGAGTTTATCACTGTGCGAAAACAAAAGTTCTGCTGCTAAAACAACATTTGTGAATGAAATTCGACCCTAGTACGATCCTTAAAAGTTACAGTCAGGTGAAAAAACGCAGAGAAAAACACTGTCTCAAGCTTCAGGAGACAGACGTCTGTCAGACCGGTTCATTGTTGTTTTATTCAAAGAAGTTTCCTCATGGAACCAGACAGAGAGCAGCTCTTTCTGAATGGAGCATGCGCAGTAGAGCAAAAAGTGACGACAATGTAAAATTTCTCTAGTGACTGAATGATTGTCTGTTGCGACGAGTTGGCCACTGTCTTTCATATACAGCCAACAGCCTGATTAGTAGTCGAGTTTCATTTCAATTCACTTTGTGGAAACCATCTGACATTGCACCATTGGGATTGGTTCACTCCACAGTTGGCATAGAACAGACATTTTTTGTCATTGTCACAGAGTACATCAAAATTACTTTTTAGAGTGAGTCTAAGGGGCCGCTGCGCTAGAATACATACAAAAACACAACAACACATAACAAACACAGTACACGTGGTCACGTGATGGGATTTTTTGTGAGCTTTAGCCAATTGCTGCACCTGAACACATCAGTGTACTCCTGGAAGTATAGAGCGTTAATCAAAAAATCGAGAGATTGAGATTGAATCGAATCGTCTAGTCAATTATGTGGTGGTGGGTTTTGAATCGAAAGATCGAAAACCAAGCTAAAAGTTAAACAAAATCGAATAGAAAATCGAGATCAATCAAAGGGAGGAAAAAAATTGTGGTCAACTTACAAATTAAAGGAACAAAATCTAATTCTAAGGTCATTTTGACACAAGGTCAAAGGAAGAGAACAAATAGAGGAATTATTTGTTTATCAACATGGGATCAAATCATTCAATAGTGATGTTTCAATTCATTTCTGGGTTTGATCCCGATGTGTCTTTTCATTGCTCTGTTTTGAAAGATTGGAAGAAAAGGTAATTTTCTGTATCTTTTCAGTCAGAGGAAGTAAACAGCAGGAATATTGTCATTTTATTTTTATCGAGATAGGTTTTGTCTTTCTGTTCCTTTCTGTTTCTAGAAACTTGACCCTGAAATGACTGAAATACTAACATTTTTAGACCTTGTGGTACGACTACTGACCTTATCCACTAACTGCCCTCAACAGCTTTTCAGGTTTAACATTATTTTTACAGAAATGGTCACTCCTCAGCCTGCTGCTAGTAACACATCTGGTTCACTTCGGCGTCTCTCCCTTCATCATGCTCCTTCCCAAAGCTCAAACCGCAAATCAGCGCCTGTCCGACGTCCCCAGCGCGGCCCGGAGAATGTGATGTGTCATGTAACAAGTGCCTTGCTCCACAGCTGGGAATGTCTCTACCATCCACTCACAGCACGGCCTCCTCTTCTAATCTTAATAATGACAGGGTCTCCGGCAGCCAGCAATTTTCAACAAGGGGAAGAGGCAACAGGAAAGACCGTGACATGGTTTTGGCTTGAGTCCAGCAGCAGCAGCAGCCTTGTTCTGGATGAGAAACAGGGCTTCAATAGGTTTGTCTGCTCTAAAGTGAAGCCAAGTTCATTTTAGAAAGGGTCAGAGTGTGTCACAGCGTAATGCCAAAACAAACAGAGATGACAGCCAGCGTTAACACGACTCAAGTGTAATTATTAGGTGTTTACACTGAGATTACAGGACGGACTTAAAATAATAGAAAGAGAAACATGTTGCGTAAAGGCTATAAAGGATACTTGGCCTGGTTATAAACATTATTGTTGAATATTCAAAGCTGATTGAAGAGTTACAACAGCAGAAAAAGTCAAGAATCTAACAGAGAGAAAAGCATCAATCCTGAGCCTTTGCGTCCATGATTTTCAAAAGTCAAAATAGTCTGTAATTGTCAAGTCCCCATGAAGAAAGATGCGTCCAAGTTTAGCCTTTATCAGCTAGTTCGATTCACGTGTACCATGTGACACACTGTCCAATCGGAGCAGGAGTTTGGTAAAGCGAGTCAAAGCTAAAGATTAAAAAGCTAAACAGAAGACTTTTAAAACAGGAAAAAGTGATCTAAAACTAGATTTGCCATAAAAATCTAACCTTTTTTTAAATCTGTAGATGTTCTGTAAACTAGGGCTGGGTATTGCCAAGAGCCTTCCGATACAATACGTATCCTGATACAGAGGTCACGATACGATATGTATCACGATACACGTATATGCTGATATAATTTCCTCAATATGTCACGTATCAAACGTTGGACTAAAGAGGCAATTGAGATCCAGAAATGTACCCCAAGGACAGTAAACAGAGTCGAGGGGGCCTGTCAGCTTTCAGTTGCCTCCTTAATCCAACGATTGTGTTTGTTGTACATCCCAAATATTTTTCATCTTTCAAGGACCTGGAAGGCTGTTCTGGAGAAGTCGGACTGCAGATGGTGCCATTCCCCTTCCAATTCATGTAGGAGAATGGCGCCAAAATCTGTAAAATGACATGACATCCTAACACCTCATGATGTGAGGAAGGAGACAGCTGAAACATGTCAAGGTATGAAAACACACCTTACTGGTCTGTTTATGTTTCATTGTGGTCAATAGAAAAAAAGATCTCTCTGGGCTGTGAAAGATAAATGCAGTACTCATTCACTCACACTAGCACAACCAACAACAGTATTAAATAAGCAAAGCCCTGTCCAGTTATTTAAATAAATGCAAGTTAATTCTGCCAAACAGGCCAAAACATGAATGTCGGCACCACCATGTTTGCTTTGGTTCACTTGAGCGCATCTGCTGCACTGTGATTGGTCCGGACACAACGACTGTCTTTAACCTCAGGGTGGGGGTCTCTCCAGATCAATTCTTAAGATTATCTTTAGAGAATCCCTTTAAGCCATGTCAATAGATACTAACATTTAAACTAAATAGAAGTAGTACCTTTTGGATGGAAAATAACCTCAAATGTCACATGTATCAGAAGCCATAAGTGGAAAGAAGAGATTCTAGAAGGTCAGATTGTTCAGAGGGCTATAGTCTTAGGACCGGACTGAGGCTATACTGACTACAAGTGATTTATATCCGATTTGCACAAATTATTACATTTACTACTTCCTAGAATTCAACTTTTTTGTTCTTAGATATGTCCAAACCAAGACTAAACCTATTATGTTTGGAAAAGGAATTCTGTCTTCTTCTTAGTTAATCTTTATTTTTATTGTAATAAGACTGTTGTTATAAGCTAGGTGCTCATTTACACATGCAATAAAACCTACATTGAAGAGACACAAGGACGTTTAACAAGAGCAGAGAAAGAAAAAGCAACACAGGAAAACTTAACATTCGCTATATCAGACCACTGCAAAAGAGAAAACCACATTATGGACTGGGACAACGCAAAAATAATTGGAACAGAAGAACACAAATACAAACGATGGATACGAGAGGCTATTGAGATCAGGAAGCGAGGCACAAAGACCATCAACAGAGACGAAGGAGCTTTTTCTTTGGCTCACACATGGGACTCACTTCTCCAGAGACCACCAGGCGAGGGCAGACGTGGTCAGTCTGACAAATCTGTCAAACTGGCCACGTTTGGGAAGATTCTATAAGAGAGACGTCACAAGACCAGACGTCACCTCTGACGAATCTGGAAGTCCTGCCGCCAAAACCTAGTCTACGTATATTTGGATTACATCAGACGCAATCTACATCTTAAACAAGACAAGACCACAAAATCCGAACCGAGACTAAACTAGGAATATAAGGTCTTAACCATTTAAATAGCTTAACAAAATCTGGATCAAATGATGCGAATACCAGAGCTGCACAAAGAACAAACCAATCAACCATCAAGCAATATGATCTAGTCCATAATTTATATTTTAGAACGCTGGGCCAAAATATACTGCTATTCCATTTGTATAACCCTGGAATGTAATGTATATGTGAGAGTATTTTAAACGTCTGCTAAAATTGCCCCTTTATTAACCGTTTTTTAGCGTGAACTGAGCAGAGGTCTTATTTTTCATTTCTTTGGGCAGTTTGTATTAAAGTTAACATAAATAATATTAGTCACTAAAGTATAATGTAGAGGTTCAATACAATACAAGCAAGAATAAAAATATATTTGAGAAGTTAAATATTTGGATTGATTCCTGCATGTTTAAGTAATTTTATTATTCTGCAGCTGATGCTCCAGTGCTCTGAAAATCCCTGTTTCCATCTACCACCTATCCCTTCCCACTTCTCTGTATTTACTCTAAGAAAACTTAACAGTCAAAATTGTAATGTAGCCACTAGGGATGGGACGATTCACTTAAGTCACGGTTCGATTCAGGCTTCGATTTTGCAGCCACGGTTTTCGATTTTGTTCTTTTTTGTTAGTTTGTCCATAACTCTTATATCTAATCTTTTTACCTTAAGACACAAAATAAACCTTCATAAATTATGTTTAAAATATAGCCGCTGTTTGTGAGTTAGAACTTGTGTTTTTATCAACATTTGAACAGCAAACAGTCCATATTTAGTCGTTAACCCATCAGTTTTTAATGCAACATAATAAAGCACATTTAATCAGGTCTTGCACAAGTTCACACTTTGTTTCTTTCAACATTGTGGCTTTTATTGTATTATTGTGTGTATTATACAACTACAACGTGTGTATCTAAGTCAGTGACTGCATGAGTAAAACTGATCGATTCTCGCTGCATAAGTTTTCAATTGATTTTCCATCCCTATTAGTCACTTTCAACACTTAAAGTAAGCTAAAATCTGCTTATAAGTTCTACAGTTTTGAACACCACGTCAATGTAGCTGTGTATATGACTATTACTATGTCTCCTTTAATGTTGAGCTGCTACAAAACAACTTTACAAAGCACAGTTTCTCTAAAAAGTTACTTGAGTAAATGTAATAGTATTCCTCATCTCTGCATAAAAAACAGACGTGTTCTTACCTGATAAAAGCTCACATCGGCACCGACCGTCTCTTCTTCTTCTACCTGTCCGCTCTCCTCAGCTTTCAGACTGCAACTAACTCATTGACAGAGTTTGGCTTGAATCCCCCCTTCGGTCCCAAAACTCCGCCCACTTTCCCAGGAACATGAGCAGAGCAGCAGCAGGAGGACAGGACACGGGACGCCTCTTCCTCTGCTTGTTTCTGTTCTGGGAGTGAAAGAGAAGGAAAAAAAAATCTTAAGACAAACACAGGGCTGGAACATCAAAGTCTCCTGCAAAGTGCCTGGTGGTTTTAGTAGCGGCTTTGTCATTATTGAGCAGAAGATAAGAGGCTGAGGTAAAGAAAAGACGAGAGGAGACAGAGCAGGCTTTATCAGCTGCTTGAAAGGTTCTGATACAGAGCAGGGTGCTTAGCTATTCCCCTCAGAACCCAAAAACACTTCATATATTCTCCAAACTTTTAGGAGTAAAGGTCTGTGAAGGTTTAATGATTACATGCAACAGAAGTAAATGTTTATCGTCTTGCCAATAAGGACACAGATGTTCAGTGTGTGCGTTAGTGTGGTTATTACACTTCTAAATATAATGCATTTAACTCTTAACCCTTATATGTTCCTTTGCGTAAAGTCTCTATTTCTAAATGTTAAACCTTGTTATAGCGGCCTTCTCTCATCATTAGTTTGCTCAAAGTTATATTAAGATTGATTCCTGCATGTTTGAGTAATTTTATATTAGGCATTTTCGCACATGAAAGTACCAAGAACTAAGTCCCCACATTTCCTTAGCCCCTGTCCCCATGTTTGCGTTCACACAGCAACAATTTGTGAAAGTAGGGCTAAATAGCTTTAACATTAGCATCATTTTATATTTAGTAAGAAACTAGAACATATGTAGATCAGCAATTCACCCTTTGTTCATTGCAAAACACAAAATAGATCCAAAACAACTTAAAAATAGAAACAGCTCTAATGACTTCCTGTTCAAAACTGCAGAACTGATAAAATGTAACTATAAAAAGCAACAGATTTTTTATTGATGGAAAGTGGCTATGGGACAGTTTTGAACCATATATGCGCCACTTTGAGTCTTAATCTTTTGAATTATAACAAGTAAATACAGACAAGTGGGAGGGGATAGGTGGTAGGTGAGAACACTTGAGCTTCAGCTGAAGAACAATACAAGATTACTCAAACATGCAGGAATCAATCCAAATACAACTTTGAGTAAACTAATGGTGAAAAAAGGCCATTATAACAAGGTTAAAAACTTGAAAAGAAAATTTGACATAATAGGTCTCCTTTAAAAAAGTGACACTGTTCTCACCAGTGTAACTTTTCTTTTCCTCATTCGAAAAAAATATATAGGTATTTTTAGGACCCTTACAGAATTGTCTCAAATCGCACTTAGCAACTGACTAAATAGTAATGTTTCAATACAGGCATGGAATTGAAAGTTACAGGACAAGTTGAGGTTTGTTTTGTTTACCAAACTTATCCCAAATAATGTATCAAGACATTAGTCAGACAGACTACCTACACATCAAAAAATTATTGTGAGGAAAACAACATGGGGACCCCAGAGGACCAGTATGGTATGCATTTTTTTACTCAAATTACCAACAATTTTCAATTAAACCAGTTCAATGTTTAGGCCATTTGTTGAAGAAATAACAAACTTAATTTTGGGCTAAACTGAACTCAGAAACAGGGTTCATAAAACTCTAGTCAGGAATTATAACTAAAGGAGAAAATAAGCAAATAAACAGAAAGTCAGAGGACAGACTTTATGTTTGCACTTGGCAACTTATTAGGCCCATTTTAATTTCTGCATGCTAAAATTTTGTTTAGAGTCAGACCCACATAATTGCAGTGCTTCTCTGTTTCAGTTAGGACCTGCAACTGCAGCAGTCATTGACTAAGGGAGAGACAAAAAAAAAATGAAACAAAATCTGCAAACCTGGGTCATAAAAACGTGGACACTCCCCACAGTTTGAGAAGCGGTGCTCTTTTTCCAGAATCTCAGGAGCGAAGAGGAGGCCTGGGTGAGAATTGTTTTTCGAGATCTAAATCAACTTCCAGAATATATAACTGTGATTATCTGTGACTGTAATAAACTACCAGTTACCTTCATCAGCGGCGTGTGAACCCAAACATGTGTCTCTGCTTTGGTCGTCAGTCTGGTTTCCTTTGATCAAACACGTGCTTTTTATGTAGTTTATTTACTAAACTCTTCTTTGCACTGTTTAGCCTCGAGCGCCGCCTGCTGTTGTAGACAGGTACTGCTGAAGTCAATGAATGAGAATGGAGAAAATGCAATTATGCAAGTTTTTTGAGCCATTGTCAGTGAACAAAATTCACAAACTAATTGCTTCGGGGCTAATGTGCAACATAAAACACATAATTAATAAATAATAGAATCAAATATTCTTTAAAATACACGGGGGGCAAGGAAAAATTAAATATGAAAGCAGGCTTAAGTAAAATTACAAAATGTACCAGGTGATCAGAACAATAATGCAAAATGGAAAGGCAAATAGATGAGAAGATGCTGTCATGACTTGGTAAAGGGAAAGTGTGAAGTGTGCAAGAGTCCAAAATAGTCACATGTTTTTTAAAGAGTCCATCTGCAGAGAGAAAGAAATGGACCGTAGCCTCCTGCCCGAGGAGAGTGGCTCACATATACTCCATATTCAGTGTGAGAAGGGTCAGCTGCTGTCTAACCTGTTACCCCTTGGGCCCATGTCCTAGAGACGTACATGTCCTGCAGAGATGGAATGGAAGGCTTCACCTTCTTTGTGTTTGTCCCTGGCTGTGGCTCTAGCGTGCTATGGAGATGGAGGTGACACACTATCACTTTGAGCTCCAAGTTGTTGCTGCTGCACCAGGACACCCGCCGATCAACCTCCCTCCTGTGAACAGAGTCATCACTGTCAGAGATGAGCCTGATGTCATCAACTTAACAGAGTCAAGGCTGAAGGTGAAACAGTTGGTGTAGAGAAGGCCTAACTTAAGGCCCAGGTGCCCAGTTTGCTCCCAAGAGATCTTATCTGGCCCTCAACCCATCTTCTAAATAGACATATATACATATTTTTCCCTGAAGAAGGTCCCAAGTCTTTTAATTCACACTTTTGACCACCACCAAAGCACTAATTTTTCTTCACTCATACATATTTTCCTTGTTTGCAGGATTCATTCTCGGTTAACCTCAGATCTGATTTGGTCCTATTTTAGTTTTGGTTTAATTCTGCTTTAGAGTCGACTTGGTTTTGGCCTAATGCTGGTTACACTTTGTTCAGACCTAGCCCTTGTCTTGTTTAATGTTTTCTCGGTGCTGGTTTGGAAATTTTGTAGAGTAATACACAGAGGTTGTAGCAGTAACATTACTAAAACAGATTTTGTACAATGGATATTTTGTACAATTCTACATTTAGGCAAAATTTATCACGTTTTTGCAAGTATCCAGCCTTGATTCCACAGTTCTGCTTCAGTATAAAACAGACTCTTTATTACCTTTCACTTCTGTCACACTGCTTGTGAGCTCTCAGGGGCAGCTCAGGACATTCCTCTTGTGCTTCTGAGCTGCAACAATGGCACAGCTCTATTCATCCTGACAGCTCCTGTGGCTACAAAACCACTTTTCCCTGGACCAATTGGCTACACTTCTGAACTCTCTTTATACAGTCAAAATGTCCAGAAGAAGTTTTTTGAACCTGTTTTTTAACTTGCTGCTACTCTGCCTGTTTCCAGCTCACTACCACAGACAAGCCGAGGGACACAAGATAGAAAACAAAGTCATTCTGGAGATGCTTCATATTGACAAGATTACAGCCAGTGTCCAGAGTAAACCTCATCCGTACATGAGGCGGCTCTTCCGGCGCCTGGGCTCTCTGCAGGGACACGACCTGGACCGGACGGAGGGAACTGTGGTGCAGAGTGTGCGCATGATGAATAAAGGTACAAACTTATCCTGCAACAGAGAAAAAACACATGAATACAACATAAATACTTTAATCACCTTCGTTTACCAAATAATAGAAATTATCAACATACTATTTGTTCATTTAAAATATAATTCAGAGCATTTTTTCGAGGGGGACCATAGAAAATCTTTGGACATCCAAATTTACGTCATCCTGACCCCCAGAGAAATAGGCTACTGTAGAACATTCTAGACAAAGTAGTAACAAAGGTTAGTAACAAGTTTCATAGTTCATCTTTATGTGTACAGTTTATTGCCAGCATTCATGCAATTCTGTTTGATCAATAAACCCTTTTATATAAAATGCAGATGCAGATGGTCAAACACCAAAAAAGGCAAATGGATAATTGTCTTGTATCTTGTCTTTAGACCCTCCTTCTGAACAAAGAACCCCTTGTCTCCCCAAAAAGGGAAACTCCGAGAAGAACCACATTGAAGGAAAGATCTACTGACCAGAAGCAATATGTGGACTTGAGTATTTTGATGACTTAAGACTTGATTTGATAAAATGGACTAAGACTTTGGGACTTGACTTGTACTTGAACATCAGTGACTTAAGACGATTTGACACAAGTTGTCCTTTCTGTTTTGTTTTGTTTTTTGTTTTTTTTTTGTGACAAGAAATTTGTTTTAAATGAAATCCTTTACAAAAATCGAGGAAATTGTATATGTAAGCTGTATTTGGTAGTTTGAAACGACTAAAAGCAGAGGAGTTGGACTTGACTTGGACTTGAGTCAAAACACTTAATACTTACTTGAGAATTGCAAAACAATGACTTGGTCCCACGTATGCCACTAACGAACATCTACTTGCAGACAGAGTTTAAGTCTGTTGAAGCAGAGGGAATCGACTCATCTAGCAGGATGAGGACGAGCTAATTCTGGAGGAGGTGAACAGACGGACTAGTTGTTAAATATTCTTTACAGGGAAAGCAGGAGAAGTGAGAGGATAGGGTCCCCAGTGTATTTGTTAAAGCAGCCTGACTAGAACTGTGGGTTTAGTCTGTGTTTCTATTAGCTAATTAAAAAAGGAACGTTTGAAGCCTAATCTTAAATGCAAAAACTGTGTAAGCTTCGACGTTTGATATGAGCAAGAGCTGATTCTATAACTGAGGTACTTTGTAACTAAATGCTCTGCTTCCATTCGTGTTTTGTGAGACTCTGGCCTTCAAACTGATTTTTATTTTTTCCTTCTCTTCTTCTATTACATGTAGTTCCAGACGACACCCCACACGGATGGATCTGGTTCAACGTCACCGCTGCGCCTCCGTCTGTGTTCGCGTCAGAGCTGGTCCTGTTCAGAAAGACTCTCCACCCTCACCCTCTGAACGTGACCGTGACTCTGCACCACCTCAGCCTGTCCCGGACCGTCCCACACCTCTCTCGTCCGGCCCTGGAGGAGAGACCGCTCAGCCTGGACCGGAGACACTCATCCGGATTCGACGTGTTTGATGTTTCAGACGCTGTGAGGTCGGGAGGAGAGATGGTTGGGTTTAAGTTGAGTTACAGAGATGAGAGTGGAGGCAGTCTGGTCCTACACGACGCCCTGACGCAGAGGTTGTACTGTTTGGACAGAGGAGCACTGAGGGAGCCGATACTAGTGCTGTACCAGTCGAATTTAGAGCTCAACTGAGGTCTGCACAGAGGTGACAAGTAACTCAAGTACTATACATTAAGTAGTTTTTGGAGTATCTGTACTTTACTTGAGTATCTGGTGACTTTTTACTTTGACTTCTTACATTTTTCACAAAATATCTGTACTTTTTAAAAACAGGTGAGTTACTTTATGAGCTCATAATCAGTTGTTTTCCTTTTAAATATCGGGTCAGACATGCTGTGTTGTCGTGTATCAGAGGTTTGAGAACAAGTTAACAAGTGAAAATTGTCAAAAACTACGGTACATAATTTCGAACAACTATATATTTATCCCATGATAAAAGTTAGATTAACTTTGCACACTGGAAAAATTGTATTTCTAGATTAGCTAAATGTCTTAAAACCTGGATTTTAATCTTTATTTTGTACTTTATTTTGTCTGGTTTAATCTGATTAAATTCATTAGGTCTTCTGTTATAGTTATGTGTTGGTTTTTCTTATGAACAGACCTCTGTTTGTATTCATACCTTGACAGTTTGGGCTGCACACTGTAGCCTTTTTGAGAAGTATCACTTGGTGTTCCTGTGACGTGTCTGGTCAGCCATTTTCCTACTTGGGACAGTAGAACAACAGCGCCATCTGCAGTCCGACCTCTTCAAAACTTTGTCCCAGGTGTGAGAGAGTTGGTACGCCCCCTCATCCCGATTTACAGTCTGGTGGGCGCTTTTTCAGATTTCGATGCCTCCTTGATCCAGCGATGGTATTTGTTGCTTTCGGTGTCTGTGACTCTGGCGTTCTTCCTGTCTCTTTCTCACATTCAGTCAGTTTTGTGTTCTTTTTTTTTTTTTTTGCCTGGTTTAGATGGTTTTACTTGATGGATCTAAATTATATGACTTGTTTTGAGATGATTTTGTCTTGTTTCAATACGTTTGTTCTTCATTCAAGCCATATTTTTTGCTAATGACATAAGACATTTTTACTCACTTCAGCGGCAAATTTCAAGCTCAAATCTCTTGTAATCAGTCAAAAATGTCTTGAAACAAGTAAAGTAACCTGGAACATTTCTAGTCTTCTAGTAGTTTTAACTGAGTGATTATAACTTTTTGCAGAGTGAGTTAAACAGTTTCAGCAGGACTTTGACTTTTACCAGAGATGTTTCTTACACAAGTAACTGTACTTTTACTTGAGTAGTGAACATTAGTACTTTTGTCATTAGTTTAAAGACACCTATTGTGTTTCTATGTTTTAATTAACAGGTGTTGATCAGTAATAAACATGTTGTTCTGAGATTGGATAATGGCACCGATCCAAGAAAGTTTGGGTTTTGGTCTCACAATATTAGTTCATATTGTGGTTGTGCCTTTAACTGGACGTAATACGACTATTTACTGGCTAATATTGATCTAGTGTCTCATAATGTTTGAAATTTAGTACCAAGAAGTTTATAAATTGCTATCGGTACAATAAACAGTAAAAAGTCACAACACTATGTGACATATTTTCTAACAAATTAACTGAGTTTCCGTTCACTTCCTGTTTAAAGCTGCAGAACTTTTTAGTGAAAGACTGAAATAATCAGAATTTTATTTATTTGTTTTATGATAAAACTCAGAAAAGTGGATTTTACATAATATCTCCCCTTTACGACGGAGTATTACTTACAAAAATCTGACATTTTTTCTCAGATTTTTCGACATTATTCTCTGAATTTTTTCACTTTATTGTCACATAAATACAACTTTTGTAAAATTCGACATTGTTCTCAAAAACTTCAGAGAAAAATCTCGAAATGCTTCAAGTTTATTCTCGTAGCCCAAGCTTTTTTTTTTTTTACTTGGCCCTAATACTTCGTCGTACTCCTTTAAGGTGCCCATGACTGGACACATTTTTGTGAACACAAGATGTCATGTTCTCTTTGGGAGTACACAGTTGGTGGAAGCTTACCTTAAATAAATTTGTCATTACTTGTGACAGCCAAGAACAAGCTTTCATTCAATTAAATTCTGCATTTTAAAGCTGTCATATAACAGATTATTACATTTTTCTAATTTTGACTAAGTTTGGTGTGATAGTCATTGCAATAAATATTTATTAAGTTAAGCTGTAAATTATGAAGAAATTGAAAAGCAAAAATTGAAAACTACAGGAAGTAATCAGAGTTCTAAAAGAGAACAACTGACACAGTTTCCTGTGAGTTTAATAATCATTTAACACAATTAAAGTGTTGCAAAATATTGTCATTTGTCATATCATAACATCTGTGTCATTTATGTGGGTTTAGGCACATTTACAATGCAGGCCTACAAACCTCGTAAAATTAGTCAATCTAGGTGAAAACAGACAAATTGTGAAATTGTAAATATCATCATGTTCACTGTGTTTTGCTGAAAACCTGTAATATGCACTTTATTCTTATTTATTTTTTATTGTCCTCATCTGTTCACGTGACATCACAACACAAGCCAATAATTATTTAACACAGATGGAGAGCAGGTGAAATTAAAATGCGTATTTGACAATGTGAACGCAACCTGCTGGACTATAAATGTTGCAGTGGCATCTAAAATCTGGGATAAACACAATTATTTTGGAAGATCTCAAATTAATCGCCCTGACATGATCCAGTTGTTTTATAAGTGCTGTGTGGCGCTCTCTGGTGGACAAACTTTAAAATTACAGCTTTAAAGAGGCTGGAGCAGAGCGGAAGTGACCCTCCCTCTCTTCGCTCTGATTGGTCGCTCTTTCAGTCTTTCAAGTTTGCCAACAACCAATCAGAGACGAGCGTTGGAAGCAGCAGATGCCTCGTCTTCTGTGGGCGCAAATAGCTCGGAACATTCAATAATTATACATTTTTCTCGAGCGAACGTCGTTTTTCTCGGTCCGTACGCCTCGGTGTACGTGTTTTTCACGGAGCTAAACCGGCTGTCGGCTCGTGGCGGCCCGGGATCGGGAGTGAAATGCTTCCCCGGGGCGCTGAACCTGCTCCATCCATCGCACAAAGCCTGTGAAGCAGGCCGTGTTTTCCTCCCTCGGTCCGGCGCGCTGACGATGAGCAAACATGTCCGGGAACCACTACCAGGGCCACGAAGTCAGCTGCTGCATCAAGTACTTTATTTTTGGGTTCAACATCCTTTTCTGGGTAAGTCTTTTCCGCTCTTTCTCCGCGCCTTGGCTCCAATTACGCGTCTGTGTGCCAAAAGGGAGGAGGCCCTAACCGTGGCCCGTTATCTTTCGCCCAAATGTGTCTATTATCTTACTCCTTTTTTCTTTTACGCTTATACATTTGTTGGAATAACGTGAAAGAACGGAAACAGCTGCGGCCGCCCCTCAGCTGAGAGCTAATCGGCTTTTTGCAGTGAACTAAAGACAGCTCAGCGCCTCGGTATCAGCTCCTGTATTCATCATATTGAACGCGTGATAATATATAGAGCAGTGCGCGGAAGGACGGACAGACTGTTGCCCACACACGAACAGGAAAAACCCCGGATAACTTATCTTTAAAGAGAGCGTGGGAAAGGGATGCCATCCGTCTGTCCGAAATGCGTCATTACGCGCTCGGAATGTGGCCAAAACAAGAGAATGGGAAGGAAAACTGAGACGTCAAATGCAGTTTTATGTCAGAAATAATATATATTTTAATTGTTTCATGTGTAAACTATGGTTTGATTTGATGCTTTGCTTGTGCCACTGCAGTGAAAGAGAAAGTGTGGCTGTTTCCAAGCGTAAACAAAGAAAGAAAAGCCTCTAGAGAAAAACAAGTGCGCAAAAATCAATAATAAAAACACAATGAGAACTGCTATACACTCTGGTTTTCTTTATCTTAACAATTACTCTTAAAAGACACTCAAACAATACAGGGAAAACAAAACAGGCAACCTTATTTTGACCTAAAGACAATGGCCTTGCAAGAACAATGCCACTATCTTCACGTCACTTCACGTAAACACATGTGTCACGTGTCTGATCTGATTGTGGTGTCTTGCAGCTCCTGGGCATGGCCTTGGTCGGAATTGGACTGTGGGCCTGGAGTGAGAAGGTAAGACTCAGAAACATACCCTTCTTTTAAGACGGATTTCTGTAAAACTGCTAAAACATGTTCTTACTGCTAGGCTTTCTCCCCTGAGCTTAAAACAATGGCTTATGAGCTGGAGACCTTGTCAATATTAAGCTTTTTTTAATGTTTGTGCTGTAGATTTTTGACTAATGAAAGTACAGTGATAATGCTGATGAATATGATAGTTTTCCATGTGCAGGATAGAGATAAGTTGTTTATTTTAGAAGATTAAAATACATTTGACTTTGTGTATTGTGGACGATAATAGACGATAATAGAAAGTCTGTTTTATAGGATATATCAGTATTAAGCCTTTTCCCACTGTTGGAACATTTTTCAGTTCCTAGTACTTTTTTTTTTAGCTCCAGTCTCCATTTTAGGCATGTTCACACAAAGAAGGAACTATGAACTGGGGCCACACTTCAGGGACTTTTCCAGCTTCTGCTCTGGGTCGGGTACTTTCAGTCAGACCAGGAACTTTTTGGTGACACAAACACATTTACAATATTAGCTTTGTTTAGAAACATGTTTTACATGTTCTCACTTTTAGATAGGGATGCATTGATCCAGCTTTTCAGTTCTGATACCGATACCAGTGTAAGGACTGAGATTGCTTTTCTTTCTTATCAAAACATAAGCCATTTGGTCATATAGTGTTATGTAACTGTTATAGCGCAAGTTACAACTTAACTTAATTTGAATAAATTGTTCAATAAAAACACCAGACAGTAATTTAGTCGCATTATGTCCAATTAAAGGCACAACTGACAAATGTTATCGGCTGAAACGATATCATGGAGCCGATACTCGATCCAGATAAATTTCCTGGATTGGCACCGATATCCGATATTTTTAGATAAACTTTCTTTATCCTTAAAAAAAAAAGGTAAATCTGTAACTCCCACAATAGTTATCTAATTTGTAAATAGTAGCCTAGGTATTACTAGGAATTACAGTGAATGAATTACAGGTATTTTCGTTTTATTGTTCATTTCAGTGATGTTTTGTAAATATTAGTTTTATGTGGAATCAAAAAAGACAGCTCTTGTTTTGTCCTAACACCACTTAATTAATTATTTAAATGTCCCAGACTAATTAGCCCCTTATCATTCCAGACTTTTTTCCCTCACACGCCTGACTAAAATTGAAACTAAAACTGTTTCTGATCCTTTGGGGCACAAGCAAATGTCCTGAGTCTTTGTGAAACAGAAACATTGTAGTTTTAGCTTCTGAGATTAAGAGGCTGAGAACTTTCTCCACACAAAAGAAAAACAGTCTAGTTTCTGACAAAAATGTTTTTGGTAAATATAAGTTAAAGCTGCTGTTTACAGTTGAGGCATGAAAGACTCTAGATAACATATGCCACATATGTTGGGTTTTGATAATTATTCTGCAAAAGCTGAAGGTAACTGAGGTAAAAATGAGTTTTAGAGAACTAAAATTACTCAAAAAATGTAGGCGGAGCCAATACAAAAGTCCTATTAAAATATTTGAATGAGAGATTTTATTTTATTGTTGTTTAGAGTAGAGTCTGATTTATTCCAGAATGGCTGATTTGACTCTAAAAAAGAGGGACACATTGTTCTTTGTATCTATATCATTTCCTGGTGCTTCACAGTTTGTTTGTTTTTTCAGATATTGAACAAAAAGGAAACAAGAAAAGCGGTGCTAATGCTAATGCTAAAGCTTGTTAGATCCACTTTCACAAACTGTTGCCGTGTGAACACAAATATGAGGACAGGGTAGTTCCTCTGACTAAACAGGGACTGGAGGAATGTTGGGACTAGTTTTTGGTACTTTCATGTGTGAAAACTGAACTTTATTCAACCAGGAAAGCCCCACTGAGATTCAGAATCACTTTTGCTGGGGTCCTGGGAGAGGGGAAGTACTTTTGGACATGTTTTTAGTGGTAAGAGAAACCAGCCAGAGGAAACCTACTTAGACACAGAAAGAACATGCAAACTCCACATAGAAAGTTGCCTGGAAATTGAACCCAGACTCTTCTATATATTTAAAGTGTTGCTAATGGTTAAATAGTATGTTTGATTTGATTTGATAGAAATAATCATAATAACTACAGCTTTATAACAAGTCTATAATCTGTTATTAGCTGTTTATCTGTCCTCTGTCAGACTAAGTTAAGACTCCATGTTTGTCCTCTGCTGCAGGGTGTTCTGTCCAACATCTCGTCCATCACTGACCTGGGCGGCCTGGACCCAGTCTGGCTCTTCATGGTGGTGGGAGGGGTCATGTTCATTTTGGGCTTCGCTGGATGTATCGGAGCTCTGCGGGAGAACACTTTCCTCCTCAAATTTGTAAGTTCAGCATCTCTTGTGGTTCTACAGATTTTAAAAGAAGCTTAATTTTTTTAAAAAGCTGCTTGTGATTTGTAGTTTTCCGTCTTCCTGGGAATCATCTTCTTCTTGGAGCTGACCACCGGGGTCCTGGCCTTCGTCTTTAAAGACTGGATTAAAGACCAGCTCAATCTGTTCATCAACAACAACATCCGCGCCTATCGAGATGACATAGACCTTCAGAACCTCATCGACTTCACTCAGGAATATGTAAGTAATAAGCTAAACGTGCAGCAATGTTTTAGTTTATAAAGCAGCAGATTTTACCCTACCTTTTTGAGCAGTGCAGTGAACTAAAAAAGGGATTCAGTGATTACCTTTGTTGGTTTTAATAATTAAGTATAACGACTTGGGCACTGTAGGAAAGTTGGGCACTGTAGGAACTTTTTGTTGGTCTTGCAACCTTTTTATCCCCCGGTCCCTTTTCTGGCGACCGGAGGCTAAGGACCAGGACCAGGAACCAAGGAGGTCAATGTGGGGACCAAATTAGCTCCTGCTCTGGAGCAAGTACTTTTCCCTTAGACCGAGAACCTTTCAGTGACGCAGCAACAGTGACATTGTTGACGACGTTAATGCACATCAACGCCAGGATCGTTTAAATAATTAAAGCTTACTGATAGCGGTGAGAGATGGACGAATGCAGAAGTACAAGCTCCGTTCAAGTGCCTATGACAGGTTGAACTACTCATTTAACAAAGATTTAGCTAAGATTATTTTTTTAGGGTTTTACTAAACATTTTTTTCCAGTTTGGGCATTTTGGGACCATGTAATAAATTGGGTCAAAACTATAACCAGGGTTCATACAGATTGTATATTATAATTTTCCATGACTTTTCCATGACTTTTTCCAAACAAATGTGAACATTTCCATGACTTTTTCCACACGTTTCAATTAAAAATGTCTTTTCTTTAACTTATTAAGAATTAAATACATTCATTTTACAGATTTCTAAACATACATAACAAATCAGTTACAATATAGCCAAATTTCCAAAGGAACCTTTTTTAGCTCCTGCTTTTTCTATGTTCTCCTGACCAAACAAGAGTGGGACTGTGTCGGTGAAAAGTTCTAGTCCTCCCAGGCTCTAATTTTTGGTCCCTGTGATGACGGGACGGCGTTAGTTTCGAGCAACATTTGTCGTCTTTTTGGCAAAACTTTTCCATACCCAGTAAAATTCAAAAATTTTCTAGGGCCTGGAAATTTTCATTTTCCATGACTTGTCTAGGTTTTCCATGTCTGTACGAACCCTGTATAACTAATTTTGTTTGTTAAAGGTATGTTTACCAGGCCATAAAAATTGAAAATGTTTTTATCTCCCTGGTGTGAGGTCATCAGTTTAAAACTGTGCTCTACTTCCTGGTATTTTCAACATGTTTTTCAAATTTTTTTCCCAAGCTTGTTCTTGATTAACGTAAAACTATCATTTATTATTACAACAGGTGTTAATCTACTAAATTTGAAAAACGTAAAAACCTGTCATACCTGTCTGTTACGCAACAAGAAGACACAGTGGGACTTTGAGAGCCCAAAAAATGTACAAATCTTCAACAAGTTAGCTGATGAACTAGCGCAAGTTGGCATTAATATCACACAGCATAGCAATGCCGCGAGAAAATAAAAAACTGAAACAGGACTATAAGGAAATCAAGAACCACAACAGCTGGACTGGGGAAAAATCAGCGAACGGTTTCCCATCCTTTTTGGCATCATTCAGCTTACATTGGCAATGTAAGTGTCTGACGTCACCGAATGTCCCCTGGATCCTCTTTTGAGCAGTGCGAATACTAGCAGGTACTTGGCTCTGTGAAAAAAGGGGTGTAGAAGTGTTTCTGATGCCTGGTTCTTGGCAATTTCATGTGTGAAAACGCCTGTCGCTGCTGCTTGAGAACAAAGTCATAATGTTGTATTTCTTTCTCTATTTAAAATGTGGAACCTTTAGTTACCTTTCTGTGAGTGTCGTGTGACCTGCTGTGCTCTGTCCTGTTGATTTAGCATAATTTGGTGTAAACATTATGGTGGTGGTTTAGGTAATTATTAGGTGTGAAAGAGGGTGATCTCTTTCTCTAGAGTGTTACGTTGTGCTTGTAAAGATTAACCCATTTTTCAATCATCACAAATATTTTCAGCCACGGTAGGTTATTCATAGAAATTTTATAACTCAAGGTATACCACACACGTCTAGCATTTTAAGTGACGTGACTGCCGTGCGTGGGCAGTGCCAGTGTGGAATAGGGTGTGACGTCAACTCAAGTTAACAGGCTGCTGAAATTAGCAGAGGAAACAGCGCTCCAGCAGTTCTACCCATCTAAAGAATCAAGAGGGGGATGTTTTAAAGACGACCGAGAATTTTTGTATTTATGTGGAAAATTTTAATTCTTGAGAGTTGCCTAATCTCAAAAGTATAATTTTTTAACAAAAGTACAATTATGCATAATCAAAAGTCCAGAGAGTCCAGAGCCTTATTGTAGTCATTGTGGGAGATCTTAGTCCATATTGTCCATTTGTAAGGTTTCCCTCCATTTCCATCTGTCCCAGTTCATTGTTCCTCAGCTCATGCTATGTCAGTGTTCCATCTGTTCTCCCAGCTTTCTCCTCCATAGTCTGTCCCATCAGCTCTTCAAACTCAGACCGGCAGGGGCGGGAACAGGATATAATATTAACGACATCAAAGCTTGATGGGTGTTAAGCGATGTCTCAGTAGTGAGACAAAAGGTTAGTTAACACATTGCCTACAGAAAGATTCAATCATTCAAGTAAGACAAAGGTCTGCAATCACCAGGTGTGAGAAACATTAGCATTTAGGGTTTTCATAACAGCGGCCTACTGTTTTTGGGGTTATCCTTGTGACTTCTAAGACATCAAAGGACAGAGTAACATAAAGAATGAATCAAGATCAATCAAGATTTCATAACAGCTGTTGAAAAGTTACCCCTAAAAGCGCTAACACATCCAACATGATCCTGCATCTTCAAAACAATTATTCCTCGCCATTTGTACAAGTAAAGGTAAAAAAAAAAAACACAAATGATGCGCTCCATAGAGTGTCACGAGTGTCAAGCCAAAAATAAATGCCCATGTTCATTAATACCTCCCTCCCCTGCAAAAGAGATTCTGAATCTCAGTGGGACTTTCCTGGTTAAATAAAGGTCACTAAAATAAAATAAAAAATTGGGTTTCGTTTGACATAAACTCCAATGTGAAAGTAAAACGAAAGTAGAGACGCAGGCATGCAGTCACCTGACAACCCACAACGAAAACAAACTGCGTATTAATCGTGAATAATCGCAAAATCATGATTTTTTTTTCTTTCACAATAATCATGATTGTAAAATTTTATATCGTGACATTCCTACTTTGAACTTGGAAGGGTTCTTTAGGTCAGGACATGAGAGAGAACAGACAGACAGACAGACAGACAGGATGTGACTTAAGGATTTTAGGGACATTTAAATGAAAGATTATGCATAATTGTAAATAAACTATATATATGAGTTCAGAAAATGGTCTCTTAGATTTTATTCCTAGTGGACCACCCGACCACAGCCAATCAGAGCACTGCCTTAATCTTTTGGCAAGAACTAAAATACATTAAGCTTAGATGTGCATATAACAACTTACCAATACACACTTAAAATACAAATATGGGAAGGTTTCATGCTATTCAATGCTTTCCCTTTACCACTTAAATAATCTAAAACCGTTTTTCATGGTTTAGTGTCTTTGTTCATTTAAATGACATGTTATACTTACATGTGTGTAGTGGGAGTGCTGTGGAGCATTTGGAGCCGACGACTGGAACATGAACATCTACTTCAACTGCACCGACGGAAACCCCAGTCGAGAGAAATGTGGCGTCCCGTTCTCCTGCTGCACCAAGGACCCCGCAGTAAGTCTTAATATCTGCGTTAGATCAAGGACTAAACTTCACGTGGTTTATTACATTCATATTCATATTCTAGACTGTACTGATTTCATACAGCCGGACAACAGCTAGCTTTTGCTTTATATTGTACTTTGTCATAATTCATGGTCAATAACCGGAATATTGACCATAACACAAATATTGAGTCCATATAAACATAATGAATGAGTCAGATTGAACAGAACACTGGATTTGTAAAGGTGTAACTGTTTTGCTTTAGATGGAAACAGTATTTTGTCTGTTTGTGTACACCTCTAGGGGCTTTCTCAATAAAAATGTTTATTCACTGACTTAGGCATTCTAGACCAGTGTTCCCCAACCTTGTTCAGCTCGTGAGCTAATTTTAGACTTAGCACAGTCCGAAGATCTACCTATGGATTTAAATTTTTTTAATGAATTAATAATAATGAATAATGAAAATTTAGATGTGTAGAGCTTTTGAAAACACAGTTGGCCTCTATAAATGTTCTTGTGTAAGTTATAAACCTGCTACAACGTAACAAAGTATATTTGAAAATACATTATTGTGGCTACCAAAAAAAAAGTTACGAAAGAATTCAAGCTATCATCACCAAACTATTATGAGTGATTGGTGATTTCCATGGCAATAGTGAGGGGAGGGGCTTGAGAAAGTCAGCTTTCCTTTGCCTTGCATCAACAACAAACAAACTGCTGTAGATTGGACAGTGCAGCGTGAGCAGGTAGGATTCTTCATCCTGCTCTCCTCTACTGTCCTTTTGAGCGTGTGCGTTCAGGAGCCGCGTTGTGCGCTCCATCGCACTTGTAGACCGTGGTTATAGTTCGTGCTTGTTGTTGCACTTGTATGCTACTCATAAGAACAGACTTGGCTTTCTGATTGACTTCCACTGCCTCGAAGATCGACCGGTTGATTGCGATCGACAGGTTGGAGACCACTGTTCTAGACAATCATGTAATCAAAAGAATAATGATCTAATAGATTAGCAAGCTGCTCGTTATTTGCAGTCCTACCTGCCATTCTTTGTATAATAATATAAGCCTTAGAAGAGACATACTCTATTTTTTCTGTTTGGTAATAAACTATGATCTACGTGGATCAGTAGTTTACATTTTCTTCACTGCAAAACACAAAATGAGTCAAAAATAACATAGACAGCAACAGGTCCATTGACTTCCTGTTCAAACTGTAGAACTGATAAGCCTTGCCTCTTTACTGTAAAATGGAACTGTGACAAGAAGCAGATTTTAAATTACTGTTTTTAATTAGTAATAGCAGACAAGTGGATGTGGATAGGTGGGAGGTAAAAAGGAATTTTCTGAGCAGCTGCAGAACAATACCAGATTACTCTAACATGCATCAATCAAATACAACTGTGAGTAAACTAATAATAAGAAAACACTTGTTAGATTAAAAACTAAGAATGCTGCGATGTCATCTGAAACACAGAAGCACTGAACTCTATAATAAAATACAATCATTTCTTTTTTACTTTCAGGAGGATGTAATAAACACCCAGTGCGGATACGACATTCGAGCCAAACCGGTGAGTCAGTATATCAGTTCACTTTCTGTTTTTATAAAAGGCTTACTGTTTGCCTGAGCATGGACTTTGTGTGGACAGGACTCGGAGCAGAAGGACTACATCAACGTGAAAGGCTGCGTCCCACAGTTTGAGAAGTGGCTGCAGGACAACCTGACTCTGGTGGCTGGGATCTTCATCGGAGTCGCACTGCTGCAGGTCAGAGCTGTTCACAGACTTTAGAATAAGACTTTTGCTTAAAATAAGAAGAATATAAGTAACATTTTCTCAGCCTACTGGCAAATAAGTTGAGGAAAATAATATATTGTAGGTCTCTAAAATAAGATAAGCGTAACTTTATCAAAATGCCTGGAATTAAAGCAGAACTAAGTAACATTTTTACCTTGTTAAATGTCTTTGTAAGTCTCCGTGGTGATGGTTACAGACTGTATGTATTTGAAGCATGTGTCGGCTCTCTCAGCTGTGTCCTGCAGGAAATACAGCAACTCCCCCGCCCCCTTCCTGACCCATTCCCAACCCGAATTTCTCTCTTGAGAAACTCTGGCTCTCTGATTTTTATACACTGCAAAAAATAAATATATAACTAGACTTGCCTAAAGTGACTTGGATTCAGAATTTTAATCTGGATTAGAGTTATTTTAATTGGAAAAGAATTAATCGCTTATGTAATGTAGAATATTTCACTTGTTTCAAAGCGTTTTAAGAGATAAGAACAATTTTCTTAACCGAGTGGCAAATAATTTGGCTCAAAATAATAAGTAATCTTTTGAAATTAGTTCAAAACTGTTTGAAACAAGAAAAATGATTTAGGTCTGTACAATAAACAAAGCTTAAATTAGTTAAAAGGCTTGAAATTTGGGTTCAAATCAAGCAAAAAATCAAGCAATTTTAACTTGCTAAATGTGCTAACGTGGTATGGGATCTTATTTCAATCTAAAAGTTGTGCAAAAATGATTACACAAGAGAGCTGTAGGGGGAGCACTACTGCTGAAGTTGTTTAGTTCAGCTTTAAAGTTACACTTTTAGAAGCAGGCAATTTTTATTTTAAATTAATAAGTAAGTGAACAAGTGTTTGAAATAAGTAGCATGTGTCAGACATGTGGAGTTGAGTCAGACTTGAGTCACTATTTTGACTGGAGACTTAATTCGATAAAATGGACTAAGACTTGAGACTCGACTTGGAGCCTTGTGACTTGATGCTTCTTCTCAACAAATAAACCGTGTATTTTTACTTTAACAAACTGGAACATGTCCCTCCTCACTTTTTTTTTGTGTGGCCAGAACTTAATTTTAAGTGGCATAATTTTTAAGAAATCTTTGAAAATGTAGAAATACAAGATGTATTCAGTCATAGACAAATTCACACACACAAGAGCTTGTGGAACATTTCAAGACATTGAACTTTTCTGGAGCTGTGCGGGGCTGCGTATGTGAATTTGCTTAGTTGGATATGAAGACTTGAAAGACTAACTCTACTTGTAGTTGTGGGGAACTGACTGTTGGGACTTGATTTGAGCCTGTTTCTCTGCGAATTGGAACCTGACTCAGATTTAAATCCGAAGACTTGAGATCTGCAAAATAGTGACGTGATCTCACCCAATGGAACAAGCATAAAGTGTTTTACCTAAATAAAAAAGATCAGCTCAGCTGTGGTATTCTGCTTCTGGCTTTGGAGACGAGACAATTTCAATCTATTCCAGAAAAGAAACATGTGTAGTCTATCTGATTTGTATGATTTTGAAAATAAAAAGCATTTTTTATTTTATTGTCCTCTGTATCATGAATAGTTTTTTGAATATTTTTTTTATTTACCTTTGGTTTCAGTGCTTTATAAGATGAGGAGAGGATGAAGTATTTGTTTAAATGTTGTATAATTAAGCTGGCAAATTTTGTGTTGAAAGCCTGGGACACTATGTTTGATGTTTGTGTATAATTGTGAACAAACTGTCTGCTAATTATTTATGCAAACAAACAAACATGTATTTGTATTTGTATTGTGTCCACATGTCAGACTCACTCATCTCATTATTTCTTGTTACTTGCAGATTTTTGGAATCTGTTTGGCCCAAAACCTCGTGAGTGACATAGAAGCGGTGCGGGCGAGCTGGTAAGTCTTGTGGATGATTACTGTGTATTTTTGTAAGAAAGTAACTTGATCTATTCACAACTAAATGTGTTTATGAAAGGCACATGTCATTTTATAGAAGTTAGACAACATTTTGAGAATCCCAGTGGTGATGTTATCTGTTAGAAAGGCT
This sequence comes from Mugilogobius chulae, assembly GCA_038363315.1. Taxonomy (NCBI): domain Eukaryota; kingdom Metazoa; phylum Chordata; class Actinopteri; order Gobiiformes; family Gobiidae; genus Mugilogobius; species Mugilogobius chulae. The sequence continues at coordinate 31,977,965 of CM076404.1, forward strand.
CCTAAGTTTGTTTCTTTGTCAGATAAAAAACAATGACATTAGACATTTTGGCTCAAGTGCACAGTTGGATTTCTAGTTATTTTTTTTAGTGTGGTGTGATTATTTACAACCAGGAAGAAAAACATTAATCCTAAATATTACAAAAATGAAAATGTGATGGGTTCAGATCATTATTCGATTTGGAACATAGTGTTATTTGGCACGGTTTTTCAAAATGTTCAGGCCCAGATACTTTGGTGCATTTGTTGATGTTGCTATTAGGAATGCACGGATCCAGTTGTCATGTTAATGTAAGAAAGTAATCTTTAATATTGTGATAATTTGGCTTTAAATATTGGTCTTTACCAATGTAGGGATTGAAAATTGCTGTTTTCGTCTTTGGAAACAGTTATTACCCATGAGCAATAGCTCAAATACAGTTATGTGGACATTACTGCATTAGAAAAATACAAAATAAAGTTTTCCTCCAGTACAAATACATTATATATCAAATATCTAGTGAAAATTACTTTGCCGTGTTTGTCCACTAAAATAATCCAGAAAATGCTGTGTTTATGGTTGTTAGCATTGTGGCTAAATGTTGTTAGCCAAATAGTTTGATTTTGATATTCACCTTAATCTACCTCACAGATTTTTTTTGGCAGCATACTTCTGTTATGGTAGCTTTTCTGTATTGTGGGACAATCTCAATTTTAACAATGAGTTAAAATAAACCTAGTGACTGGATTTTAATGGATCTGAGCCTCCAAACAAGCTACAGCATGTGAATATGCAGTGTATGTGATCATTACAACATTCGATGTTTGATTATGGCTAATGTAACTTAGGCTTATTGCTGCTAATCAGGAAGTGGACTGCCAGGAAAAGTGGGCTAGGCAGAATAAGACGAATAGCTCCATCATTGTAGCGCTGGGCAATATTGTGATAAAAACTGAATCATGAGCTGATTCTTGTGACAATACCATTTTGCCACAGTGGACAGAATAAGCATAAGATACAGAGCTAAACCAGTTTAAAAGAAGAACGTGCCAAATCAGTTCTTGTTCCAAATCAACCAAAAGTCCAACAGCTTGTCTTTTGGGCTCCTTTAACCTTCATTTGTGCTGTAATGCCAAAGCTTTTGCCAGTCGTCTCATCACATGCTGAATCTGCTCTGGCTCACCCCTCATTCTCCCTCCTTCATGCTTCAGGGTGCCCCCCCCTCTGTCCATGCGCCGACTCCCTCCTCACTACAGCAAGAAAGCAGCGTCTTACTACAAATGAAGCTCTCTCTTGCACTCATGCTGTCTGTGCTGCCGGCGGTGGGTTTGTGCGTGTCTGTGCTCATGTTGTCTTGTCTTTTAGGCCAAGTTTACACGGCAACGAGTTTTCACGAACACGCAAAACTGGAAACTCTTAAAAGCCAAGTGTCCATTGCAAGATTTTGTTTGTCTGCAATCAAAGAATTCATCAGCGTTGTGCCAGTTAGCAGAGGCTAGTGCAACATCCCAGCTGTGTATTTGCTTCCATTGAAGTAACTAAAAAAAAGAAAAAAATAATCGGGAAGTAAGGTCCTGGTCATGGTAGAATTCTAGTAATTCATTAGTAATACTGTGTTCCACTCAACTGCAAGAATATTTCCCAGTTGAACATCATTAAACAATAAAACTAATGTTAATCTGCTAGTAACTTTTACAAAATGACAAATAACCTTTGACCATTTTCAGTGTTGGGTAAGTCATTGTAAAAGTGTAATACATCAGATATTACTAGTTACAGGGATACAAATGTAATACATTTGTATTACAGTATTACTTTCTTAAAAATGTAGCTGAGGTACAGAGAGTTAATTGTACATTTGTTAAGACATTGTACAATACTAATCCTGTTACATTTACCTTGATCCAGAGGTGTGTCCAAGTCGTCACTTGGACTTGAGTCAGACTATTTTAATGACTTGAGACTTGACTTGATAAATAAGACCAAGACGGGACCCGACTTGGACTTGTGGGGCTCTGATTTGGGCCTTGACTTGAACTTGAGGTGAAAGACTGAGACTTACTTGAGATTTGCAAAACAGTAATTGGTCCCACCTCTGTTGATTACTGATTTTTTAATAGAAATGTAATGTCACAATGTCTTTTTCTCAATTTTTTTTAAATCAACTTTAAGTCAACAAATGTCACAGAAACTGGTCACTGGTGTTTTGATCCTGAAGTGTTGTTTTCAATAGAATTTTTAAAAGAATTAATTTATATGGAAAGTAGTGATAGCTAAATCTGGTGCAGTTCATCTCTTCTTTTATTAAAATTAATGAATTTTGTACATGGTCTCTGATAAATAATTACTAAACCAAACTAATATACAAGAAACTTGAGCTACTGAAATTGTAACTAATAATATTGTCAACAAGTAATGATGAATTACACTACTCTGTTACTGAAAATAACAATATTACAGTTACTAGTTACTTTTGTAATGAGCTAGTCCCAACACTGGCAATGTTTACATAATTATCATGGCAGTTAACCCCTAAGAGTCACTTTTTGTGGTAATTTTTTTATCTTGTATGTGAAGTGGGAGTTCCCTGGCCAACACTCACAAGCAGTATTTATCAGTTTATCATCTTTGATCGTACAACGAAAAATCAAGATAATTATCCAGGTTTCACTACATTTAACTAATCAAGAAATACACTTTTTGTAGTTCATACATTTGCATCTAAATGCAGTTTGACCAGTTGCCGTGTAAACAGGGCCTTAGGGCCGTGCTGTGATTGGACCCAATAGTTTATTTGTTTGTTTGTGTTTGTTTTCTAGAGGCAGGAGTGTGGCAAAGGAGTGAATAATTTACCGGCTTCATTATGTTTGTTAATGACAAATTAGCAGCTTAATTCAGATTAATCAGGATAGACATGGGTGGAAGGACGCAGATGGATCGTGTCGCTGCAGCCAATTAAAACCAATATCGAATTCATAAACTAAATTTAGCTTCTTATAGACACGACAGATTGACGTCTCCACTGATTTCATGAAGACTTGGCAATTTAATATGAATGTATACTCAAAATTATTATATTTACATGAATAAACCTTGCCAGTTTTGAAGGTGACAGTGTAAAAATAATAATAATTCTGCTGTAATTTCCTCTCCCACTCGCCGAAGTGCCTCAGACCTAGAACAATACTTTCTTTCTCCGTTTGTCTCGTGTTGTATTGTGTCCAGCTGACAACATCTTTGTCTTTTGTCACTATAACTCCCATTTCTCTTTCTCTTAGTTGAGATTGCTGCAGAATCCTTACACACTCCTAATCTTCACCTAGAATCTTAACGTCTTCAACAAAGAGTCGCTTTGCAGTTGCACAATTATAAGCTACGTTTTCCTTCTCTCTGTTGCAGCTTTTTCACCTAAAGATGCGGCTTCCAGATTCAGACAGATAGGTATGTTTTCAGTCACTGTCTATGTTTATATTCACTCAATATTTCAGTTATTGCTTATATTCCGATTCATATAAGGTTTATTAGCTGCAAATGTGATGAGTCGTTGTAATCCTTATGACAGGTTTTCTAGTTTTAAGTTTATTTGAAAGATTAATACTTGTTGTAAATATAAGTGTTACTTTTCAAAAATCTAGAACATGTATGTGAAGATTTTTTTTTTTTTAATTTAAGTATGTGAAAAGTATCAGACATTATAGCGGTTTTGAATGACATTACTGAAGAATACATCTTCAATTTTCTTGTGCCATCAGTACTTTGGAAACATAATTTTTTCATACAGTGTGTTCTGTTCTGGTGTATTTACACTCGTCAAAAAAAAAGTCCAGTGCTAATGCTTCCTAGTGCGATGCCATCATTTATAACCAGGGAGTAAATTTGAAATCTAAAAACTAGCTAAACCGGAATGAAATCTGTAAAATGGTCAGAAAAATCTTAAAAACTCAACTGCGTTTTAGTTAAAGGTGCTGTATATACCCAGTTTTTGCTGTCATAAAATTATACATGAGTAAAAACGTAAACAGCAGTTACATCTTTTACTTACACATTCCTAATATATTATGAGCCCTATAATTCTTCACAATAATGAGTTTAGAAGCACTTTTAGAAGCTTTCCAAAGCCAGTGCAATTAAACAGTGTTGGCATGCTAGAAGAAGCTTGCACTATGCTAAAAACAGTTAACGTACTTCCTGGATTATAAAGAATAAACAATCTATGATTTGGCAAAGACAGACATACAATACTGTGCTTTGACTGTATATTTGTGCTTATTTTCTTCAAGATTTACACCACATTTCACCAACAAAAACAGTATCCAAAGTGCTGCATAGACACAAACATTTGATAAAACACAACAGATATAATAAATGTTTAGTTTGACCTACTAGTCTAAAACAATAAAACTAAGAGATAGTCTTTTTATGCGTCTGCTCTCTGTAAAGCACTTTTTTCTTGCAAAGAGATTCATTCTGTCTTCTTATGTTAATTTTCGATTTGTTAGTTTTCTTTATGTCAGACAGGAGTGTTGTTTCTTTACCTGCTTTACATGTTTCAGCTATTTCTTGTAGCCTCCCTCAGAAGGCTACACTGGTTGGTATGGAGACTCTTGTATAGGGGGAACTCGCGCCCCCTACTGTCTGGCATCTTCTCCAGAACAGAATCCCATGTGTTTGATATGGTGTAAACTCCCTCATCAGGATTTATGCTGTTAGGTCCTCGTTTGCGGATCCATCGAGATCCACATCACAATACCAACCAGTGACACTTCTGAGGAAACATGTAAAAAAGAGAACACACTTTTTCAAAAACTGTGTCTTTTATTTGTGAGAAGTGCTAGCCAACGTACTTAAAATCAAATCAAAACCTAAGAAGCATAAAAAAGCTAAAAAGAGACAATAACAAAAAACAGGCAAAAAAATGGGTAAATGACTTGTAAATGAGTCCAATCTGTCATAATAACTCATTTTTCTGTATTTTGCAGCGACGGAAGACCGAGGACTTCACGGAACCAGCACCTTCTTACGAGCACTAAAAACGTCACACTAAAAAAACTTTTGTACATAACATTGTGTGGCTTATGTAAAAAGGTAATTGTCCCAGATCGGTGCACTACATTCAGACTGTCACTATATGCTCTGTTTTGATAGCTATGTGTACAAAATAGCCGTTTTTGATACATTTTTTGATATTAGATCAGTATTTTTCACTGCAATAGTTTATACGCCTCGTCACATGGGCTGTAAACTAGTTGTGTACAAGAAATGTGTTTGCAATGTTAAGTGCTTGCATTGTTCCACATTAGCAGAAGGGAAAAAACGTCACGTTTGCATCATGATGTACATTTAATGAAGTGTAAGGGACTAAATTATTATGAAATAAAAATAACATTTTGTATATGTGAATGTTACATTTAGCCTAGACAGTGCTAAAAGTCAGATGTTAGCAGCATGGATGCTAGTCGACGTGCTAAAGAAGAAGACTACTGAACTGTTTTTGGCAAACTGCTGAGAAAATGTTTGAGATAAAAAGAAAAAATGCTCTGGACGAGGGCTCTGTGCGCAACAGTAGTGGACTAGCTGAGCTTTAGCGTCAGTACTTCCTGTTTAATTCTATCTCTATGGGGTTTTGCTAAGTCAGTCTAAATTGACAAAATACTTGGCTGGATGTCTCTTAAAAAATGTTAAAAATGTTGCAAATCAGGAGAATACTTCGCCAAAGGACATGTCTGTGTTTATGCCTTTGTGTGTCAATGCTAACACTAATCCTACTGTGGAAGCATTTAAAAAAGCATTAAAAAACACAAATAAAACAAGTATGACGAAGAATGTTTTTTCCATCAAACATGCATAGTTATGCTTCTTCAGCAGAGCTTGCATTACCGAGCTGAAGCTTTTGAAAGCTGTCGTTTGGAAGCTGAGCATGACTAGCTTGTTTCTCTCTGTGTGAAATGCTTTCTAGGCTGTAGAGGATTTTTTATTGTTGCTAGTGCCAGACCATGACACTTGCTAGCATAGCCCTTATGTTAGCTAGAGATTAACCGATTATGGGTTTTTCTTCGACCGTTGCCGATGTTGATACTTTAAAATTTTGTCAGCCAATGCCGATATCAATGGCTGATTTCAGGGTCGATTTCCGAGGCAGATTTTCTTATTTTAGTTTTAAAAGCAGAGCTGGGGTGAGCAACCTAAACTATTATTTACCACAGTACATTTTATAGCTTCATGAAAAACACTCATATTATTCATATTGACAAACAACTTATTAAAGCTTGTGCTGCCGCCAAAGTCAGAGAACAAGAATAAAACTTAAAGACTTGTTAATAATAAAGTCAAAACTGCAGACTTGGGATGGAGGAAGATAAAAGAAGTCTTATCGTTTCTTTCCAAACCAACTCAGGCTCAGGCTCAGATCACTGAGTGTGACTTTCCCACAGAGGAAAAGCTCAAACAACTGCCTGATCTGATATCGGCCAAAACTGAGGCAGATATACAAAAACATCTAAATATCAGGCTCAAAATATCAGCCTCTCTCTGTTGCTAGCTGGGCCAACAGATGTAGGCTATTTTATAAGATTTAAATCTGAAATCTGGGTATGGTTAAAGTTAAGGTTAGGCTTAGGTTAACATTAGGAGTTTGGTAAAGGTTAATGCTAGAATGTCGAGTCCGGAGGGACGGTGATTAAGTTTAGGGTAATGAAAAAGAGTTTGAGTTTGGAAAAAGCGCTTGGATCTAGCACTAAACTTTTATAAAAGTTGTGCTAACTGGATCATGGGGGAGGTTCATTGGGGAAAATAAAATTGCAGTTTGACCACCAGTTGCAACTAGTCTGGCAACATACCGTAATTAAGTTAGCAAAACCCCATTCAGATATTAAAAAGATCCATCCAAATTATGCTTTATTACTCAAAATGTATTTATTAAGTGCCTATTTCTAATGTAAATGTATCTTTGGATGCCTAACTGTGTTCACTTCTAAATATACAGTATATTGTCTAAGTTTTCATATAGGCATCTTGTTAATGCTACAATTAATTTACATTTTTTGATCACTGCTAAAAGTAGTAACTCACTGCCAGTTTTCATTTGCAAAAGTAGTTCTCCAGGCAAAAAAGGTTGGAGACCCCTGCACTAAGCTTGAGAAAGTCATGCTAACTGGATCACTGGAGAACATAAAGACCACCAACTAGTCTGGCAACATAATTAAATTGGCAAAACTCAATCCAGATATGAAATAAATCCACAACTGTTGTGCACAGAGCCCATTGATACAGCTGTGTGATGTTGTTTGGTCATACTTTGACCATTTTGCCAAGAATATTGGAAGTGAAACGGAAGGACACTGAATTATGTGACAAAAAATCGAAACTTATGCTTTTATATTTCTGAAGTAGTGATCTTCTGCCCTAATAATTTAGCGCACAGTATTAATTTGTGGATTCCAAACAAATACATTTTCAAAACTACACACTTTAGCACTTAACTTGAATTATAAATACATCGGTGTCTTCAAATATTTGTATGTTTACCACTGAAGTAAATATAATTCGTATAAATCTAAATCAGTGTTGAGTCTAAAAATTCCCTGTTTACAGAATCTTGTGCGTATTACGATGACTTTTGATCATTCTGAAGGTACACTGGACTGGGTTTCATGCAGTTGTTTGGATTATGTGCTACTGAATCGAAGTCACGCCACTGTAAAGACACTCGTCACCACTCATTGTACCATTTCTATCGATTGTACTCCACTCGCTTTGTTCTGTTCTACCTCCTCGTCTCCTTGATCATGTCCAATTGGGATGCATTTGAATATCGAGTCATATTAAATAATAAAGGTAACAAAAGTGTGATCGAGCATGGTGTTTTTCTGTGTTTTTTGGCACCTCCCACTCATGGTCTGTCAAGTTCTCTGTGGAGTGTTGGACTGTTGCTAGTTTGTTTTACTTGATTATTCCCACATAAAAGAAGTAGTTACGGCCAAGTCAGTGCATTTCAATAACAGCTCTGATCAAAATAAGGACTAAGAACCAATTGAAATCCAATAGGAACTTTAATTTTTTTGGTAATTTTTAAATTCAGTCTCAATGAATAAACAGAGATTTATATGTAATTTTGACATCAGCTGCTAAGAAAGCAATTACAAGATGCTGGCTTCTTTCTGAGCCCCCCACAAGCTGAGAGTGGGTAAACATTGTAAATGATAATTATGTGATGGAAGCAATCACTTTTGCCATTCATCTTAGAAAACCTATCTTCATTAAATTATGGTCAAATTGGCTTAACAATGTAAAGCCGGACAGACTTTGCAGAGATCGGGCCAAGTTAGCCAGTGTTCTCTGAAGTACGGAAGCTCAGTAGTTCCAATCCTTACTACTTAGTTATATCACAAAATTTCATGATAACTATCAGGTAATAACTTGATACTATCAGGTAATAACATAACACAAATAAAAAAAAGTTTCAGAAGGTTCAGATAATAATGTGATAGTATCAGGTAATTGGCTCTGTGCATTTGTCTTGTTTTCGTTCAAAATAGTACATCCTGTACATTCTTGTTCAATTACTCTTCTATGAGGTTTTCACTACATCAGTTCAAAACAAATAAATCCTCTTTAGATCAGACAGTTGTGATGAATGTTACAGAAAACATGTTAAAGACTTTATATCAGAGAAATATTTCACCAGAGACACTTGTGTGTTTAAAAAGAGACGTGTTTGTGTTTTAAATGCTAACGCTAACAGGAAATGGTCGTATGTACAGAAGTTAGCCATTTTGAACATACACAAGCCAACTGAAGTTCCGTGCACAGAGCAAATTACTTGATACTATCAGGTAATAAGGTGACATAAAAAAGATCTAAAAATTGTCAGGCAAAAACGTGATAGTATCAGGTAGCTACCTGTATCAGGTACTGATACTATCAGGTAATAACGTGATACTATCAGGTAATAACGTGATACTATCGGGTAATAACGTGATACTATCGGGTAATAACGTGATACTATCGGGTAATAACATGATACTATCAGGTAATTATCAGGTAATTACTTGATACTATCAGGTAATTACTTGATACTATCAGGTAATTACTTGATACTATCAGGTAATTACTTGATACTATCAGGTAATTACTTGATACTATCCAAAAAAAATTATTAGGTAAAAATGTGATAGAAATATTTTTTAAAATAATTAATAGATAATGTGATATAAAAAAAAAATTGGAGGGAAAACTTATCATGTAATAAAGTGATACTATCAGATGAGACTACCACATTTTTACCTGATTTATCTTTTTTATCACGTTATTACCTTATTGTATCAGGTAATTACCTGATATTATCTTTAACCTTTCCAGGTGCTTTAGTTTGTTTTTATCAGATATTAAACAAAAAGGAATTTTTCAAGAAAAAGTGGGGCGTCCAGAATTAGAAGGCGTTAACATAATATAATGTGATACAATATAAATCTGGACATTTGTGTTACTTTAGCTTTATACAGCCCAATAGCCATATCTGAATATAACACAGAAGAATCTATATTTTAATATGCAGCCCTGGACAGACGCAATCTGACTCCAGTCGATTGGGCCCCAGCTACGTTTGAGCTCTGACTGAAATACATTAGGAAAAAGATTAGGAATTCAAACACTTCTCCCACTGTAAATGTCATTAGTGAGTGGAAAAAATGAACGTGAGTCAATGATGAGAAAGGCCATTTTCTATTGTAAGTGCTTTTTAGTCCGTTAAATCAGAAAATTATTCAAATAAAAACATTTTATCTGGCATTCTTATAATTTTACCTCTCAATCAGAAATATTGAGGAGAATTTTTGCATTCCCTTTCTTTGGTTACCCTTGACAACCGTGTTTTCGTCTCATAAAAAAAAACACAAGACGCAGCTAGCATGGCCAGCTATTATCTTTTAATTATCTGCTGAGTTACAATCTTTCAAATGTACAACTCATGACATTTACAACAAACATTTACGTTTATAGTACTTGATGCAGTTACTATGGAAACACCTCCACTGGCATGTGTGTGTGTCTTTGTTAAGAGCACAGATCTGATAAATAACCATTCATACCGTAAAAAATAAAAAACAAAACAAACAAAATAATAAACAGTGAACGTGGAACACACCGCGGCATGTTCACAAATGTTTTTACAGTGACTTTGATCCAAGAGACAGACGAATCCAGAGCGGCTCCAATGAAAGAATCTGAAACACTCACTGGCCAAATTATTAGGTACACATTTGTTTAACTGATATTTAATGGACAATACATGGCTCAACATAATAATAAGGTAGCATTCAAAGATATACAGGGCCCATATTAAGCTATATTTTCTTATCAATCCTAAACTATTTTCTCATCAAAACAATTGGAGATTTGTGAGTCAAAAGTTTGATTCACAAATGTTTCACTCACAAATCTAGCGTTTTTAGGGCATTCTTCATTTTTGTGAAAACAAAGTTTTGCCTTGCGATGTCATTAAGTATTAATACACTTAAATAGATACAGTCAGCAACTAGTCATATTTGGTTCGTTCTTAGGATGACCAGATGTTCAAGCTTTTGCATAGGGTACTGAACATTTTGTGAAAATAGCGATTAAATAAGCTATATTTAGTCAAATCAAATCTCATTAACACTTCCGTATATTCTCTGAAACCTGTGTCTATGTCTTGATGCATTTTTCCACTGCTTTGGTCATTTTCAAGCATGGTTTTCTCTATTTTAACTAAAGAAATGGCAAAATGTTCTTCCAGTCATTGGTGGAAAGTGTTAAAATGGTCAAAAATCAGGTCAACTGGGACATGTTTTGTGTAAAACTGGGACAAATCGGTGGATTTGGATACATTTGATAGGACATGGGACACAGGGCTCAAAATAGGTACTGTCCCAGGCAAATAGTGACATCTGGTCACCCTATTCGTGTTGGAAATACTATGTTTAGTATGGGAAGCTAAACTTTTGACCTATTTTAAGACATCTTCTGGCTAATTAAGTGTATTTTTAGCACAACTAATTCAAGTCGAAATACAACCAGGTTTAAATGGAGGTTGCAGATGTGGAGTTATGTCAGAAAAGTGAACAGAAAGTTAAAGAAAGATGCTAAAACAGGCTGCTCTAGTTCACTTTCAGTGTTAACTTTCTGTTGGTGGGCGTGGCCTCTGATGCCGACTGTATCTATGACAAAAGGTAAAACTTTGGTTGGGCATATTTTAACTGTCGCAAAACAAGATTTGCCAGGGAATTGTTATTAAATATCGAAAGTACAGCATTTTCTCAAAAAATACAACTGGAATTCAAACAAGAAAAATACACTAGATCCATTTGGCAAACCTTATTTTCAGACAGTAAAAATATAATGAAATCAACACAACCATTGCCTACTTCAAGCACTTAATGACATATTTTTCTTGAGAAATATATAACATGTTTTGTAATGTTTAGAGAGTGGATTGAGGACTGGATCAGACTTTTTGAAGGGTCGATTTGGCACCCAGGCCTGCTTTCATAGCCTGATATTTCCTTTTGACTTTGGTCATAGCCGAAACTGATTGTGTGAAACATCTCCGAGTAAGACTGTAGCTGTGGGACAAATAAAGGAAATATTATCTTTAACGTTCATAAGTCCTTACGCCCTCATCACAGACAAACAAAATCGAGCAGTGGACTTGAGGTTTAAACCAGAAGTTTTCAAATATTCACACAAAACCCAATGCCTAAACTTCTTTCTCCTGTTATTTATTTAATCATGAACAGAATTGAACTTGTGCACCTAATACAGTGGCCAGTGGGTGCATGTTTAAATAGTTTCATTTTTCGATAGCAGTCTCGCTGTCGTGTCAACTTGGGACATGCGATTTTGAGGAGCAGCTGTGTGACGAGAGAGAGACAGTGTTTATGCAAAGTACAAGTAAAAATAGATCTTCCTTCATGACTTTGTGTTGATAAAAACGGCCTTGTATCTGCCCCGGAACGAGACTGTATTTCCTTTTTCATATCGTTGATTCACACAGGGTTCATACAGATCTTAACTTAGAAAATCCATATTTCAGTCCATTTGGTAAAGAATGCAATAATTCTACAAATAGACGTTATTTTGCAAAGACTTTCTTTTATTTGAAACATGCTGACTGAGTGGCAATAGTATGAGAAAAGCACCTGATAAAATGTGTTTCTTTGTTTTGTTTTTCGTTCTAATATTTCTTCTGGTGAGCATTAGTTTGGCAGAAATTCAAATAAAACTGTTGTCATGGCAACAGTTCAGACTTGAGCTAGCTTATTTGCTAGCGTAAGTTGGAGATACAGGACTGTCATTCCCCAATTTGACCACCGCAACGTTTATGAGGACAAACGACATAGAACATGCTATATACATCATTTTATTTTTAAAGATTGTTTATTTCAAGTTAAATATTAGCTCAGCGCTAGTAAAAACTAAATATTTAACTGTTGATAAACTTAATAAAACAGCTCAGAGCAGAGAAACTTTGAGGTCAACTGGCATTAGTGTTCAAATTTTCCTTTTCACGTGACTTTATAAAAAAAAACTTTCTTAACGACCTTTATTTCTCTCATATGATTGCCGATCTAACACTTCAACTGGCAGTTTAAACAATGAAAATTTATTGAAGCTAACAACTAGCATGATTGCTAGTAGTTAGCTGGGGAATGACAAGGACATTTTTACGGTCTCAAATAAAATAATTCACTCGTCAAACAAACTAAAACACGCAAGTGATCGAGTTGAACTGTATGTGATCCTGAAGTCTGTGTCAGGGAAAAATGTGAGCGAAACCGAAGTGTTCCTGTTGTTTATCTGCTTTTCTGCCACTGTTTACCTGATTTTGTCTTATTACAAGTCACATACAAACCGTAAGTGTGGTTGTTTATATTTATTATCAGTCTGTAGCTGCTTTTTACCTATTTTAGTAGCGATTTTTTAGTAGTCCTTACAAGAAGAAATGTAACTTGTCCAGACGGCTCTTACTCATCTTTGCCACTCACTGCTGACATTTAGAATCCAGTGATGTCGTCTGCATAACCTCTATTTATAATTTCATTGCATTTAGTTCCAATGACAAACAAAAAATCCATGCATTTCTAAGCAATCATTTAATAAATCAAATTAAATACACATTAACTTAACCCAAAAAGAGAGATTAAACTACAGTAAAGCAACTTAAATCAGGTATTTGTGGGGCTTGCTAGTGATATTTTAAATTTTCACGACTGTACGAACCCTGGTTGAAGCGCCTTAGAGTTAAAACCGGAATAAAACCCCTCGTACGGACAAAGAATGATAAGAGAAGAGAGTACCAGAGCGAGATGTTGAGTTGGTGGGCTGCAAAACACTGGACTAAAACATGCACAGTCTAGGCAAGTTTAATATTGTAGCTACATGAGACACGACTCACACGGAGCAAAATGGCGGTTGTAGAAAAAAGTTCGTAACAGAAATCTTCGTTCTCTTTTGTGCACAAGTTCACTGGTGTGGCATCTCGTCATCGCAAATAAACGACTTCACAGCTATGGTCGTGGAGATCTATTGCGATACGATGCGGTTTGATAATAAAACGGAGCAGATGCATGCACAAAATGATCAAAGTTTTTTATATTTTTCGTAGTTGGTTGTAATAAAGTCGCGTCACAAAACGATGGGGAGTAAATCTCGCGTGAATTGTTCAGAATTCATTTTAAATTAGTCACTAGTATGGCTTTCAGGGGATGATTTCAAACCCCAGAGACTAAAAATAACAAGTTTGGCTTTAGCGATTCAAAGCGGTTCATGCCAGATGCGTTGAGCCATAGGCCAGCGTAGTCAACAGAATCGAAACTTAACATAATTTATTTATTTTTCTAATTTTTGCTTAACTTTTGGATTGAAATAAGGCAGCAAAAATAACATCTAAACACATGTTAGACTGCTAAATAAAAAAATCAAAAAGCTAGGGTTTTTCAGGTGAGTAATTCAGGTCGGGAATGAGGCAGGAGGAGAAGTTGCAGTTGCCGTATTTGCTGCAGGAGCCAACACAAATGCTTCAAATGCCCCAAAACATATGTAACCATCATCAAAGAGACTTATGTCCTATTCATAACAGCATAATATTTACCTTGGGACCTCATGTAAATTGTAATAATTACGGACGTCGTCTGAGTTTCTAGTCCCGTGCGAATTGCTCATGTCAGTAATAATGTCTGTAAAGTTTCCCCCGAATTTTACCTCCTGTAATTCTCCAAACTCAGACGTCCTCATGTAATTCTAAAGCTGTGCAAATGTCTGTGTTTTCAATCCATGAATGGTTTCTAAATGAATTAATAATGACTGTGCGGCTTATTTTACATTCAGATTTGAACAAAATTATTATTATTATTTATGGATCATTCTCAAATGGGATTGTCGTTTTTCTACAATTAAAAAACTAAAGATTAATCAAACTAATTCAAGTTAAAACAAATGTAGAGAAAACGAGTATTTCATGAAATAAGTAAATGGTTGTTGTCATAAATCATGTGTTGTTGTTTCCGGAAAGTCTGTAAAAACAAGACATTTACAGTTACGAATATCCCCGTGTGAAAGTCTGTAAAAAAAAAACCGCAGACGTCGTGGGGTAATTAAAGTTTACAGACGTCCCATGGTAAATAATATGCCGTGTAAATAGTGTTAAAGACATTGAACAATGTTACTTAGTTCTGCTTTAAGGCATTTCTGACAGGAGAATTTATTAATCTGGACCACACAGCATTTAAAAAATATACTAATATACAGTATTTAGCATAGTCTGAAAAGGGTGACCAACTCTGTTCATAAAGATTGTAATTTTTGATACTCTGCCTTTGAGTCGGAAAGCGGCGGATTTAGAGAAAGAATGTCTTGAAACATTTCAGAACAAGCAAAAGAATCTAGAGCTTTCAGGCAACATTTGCGAACAATTTTGGCAAAACTACAAAAACTAAACCATCGTCACATCCTATCGAAACAACATATCTCCGAACAGCCGCATTATTGTCGCACTGTAGCATGAACCGATAGGAATCCAAAGCCGGTTTTCACAAAGATATAGTACACTTTTAGCAGCTTTTTCTGAGATTGTTCAGCTCAAGCGTTTAAACCTAGAGACACGACTCCAGAGCTATAAAATCTGTCCTACACACACGGTGAATAATGGAGAATATACAGGACTGTCCATCGCAAACAACAAACAGTTCAAGGCCTGTAGTGAAACTTAATCAAAGTGCAGATTCGTGTTAAAATCGCCAGTCGTCGGTTGGCTTAAAACCTTCTAAAAGCTCATATGACAGGTCCCATTTTCTAATTATGACATAGTTTAGTGTGGTATAAACATGTATCATAGGTTTACATCTGTCAAGTAGCAGTTGTGAAGAGAAATTGACAAATAAAAGAAAATTATACAAAGTAGGGATGAGTTCTAAATCCAACTAACTCCAAAAAAGTGACACAATATTATATTTTAGCAAAATAAATGTTTTATAAAGTGTTTTACTTGCCAAATCATGACCTTTGAGCAAGTTATATGCATTTAGCTCCCTTGTTTGTCTGGTTGCTAGGTGATAGAGAGAGAGTTTGGGTTCTGTTGCTATGGCAGTTGTGGCAGCCATCTTGCAACTGGAGCAGCAGCAAAATACTAATTGAAAATAATGTAAAAACAAGACCACAAACGCCATAGATTAAAAGAAATATTTTGGCATATTATTGTATATTTGTGGCCCAAATATTTCAGAGAAACCACATGTCTTTGTCTGGGCTGTTTTCTTGCGAATTGTGAACCAAAACACAGTATTTTGTGCAGAATTAAACTATATTTGTTTGTGATTATGTGATTGTGATTGTTTGTGACTATTGATGACTATTGTGTTTATATCACAACAAAAAAATACTACTACACATACAAATCAATAATCAAAGTATTTAAATGAAAATTGTAATTAAAAAGTTAAGGCTTCTTGTTAGTTTAGTAGGATTTCCCAACACAACATGGCTTCTGCAACTAGGAATTTGTTGCTTTAAGTTACCATGACTACGCTCTCTCTAATCAATATAGCAACCATAATAAGAAACATTCTATAAACATGTCCAAGAAGGCCGTAATTGGGAAAAATCAACAGGCAAAAACGACTTAAATAATCATGGTTACGATTGCAAAGTGTGGCTAAACCCGTCATATGAACTTCTAAGGTTTTTGTGTCTATAGTTGTTAACTTCAGTAGCTCGTTTGAACAATACTTTTACTATGGCCAGTTCAGAGATACAGATGTATGCACGAGAGCGGAGCTGCAGTAGTGTGTGTGTGATCCTGATGTGGCGCTAAGCAGAGGAGAAGATGAGAAGTGTTTGGGATTGGACGAGAAGAGGCTGGCAGTAAACGGCATGGTACCTTGGCACGTGACGAGAGGGGAAGTGATGGGGCGGGCGGGGTCAGGCAGGCGTCTCATGTGCAAGTGTGTGTAGTATGTATGTGTGTGTAAAAGGGGGTTGTGATGGGGGGAGGGGCACACAGTCCTTTTAGCTCTGGGCCGTTAGCCGCTGCTCCGTGAGTGACGCTTGGTGAGATACCGTCTTGTTTTCGTGGGCTCGCAGTTTGGACACGACGTCGATAAAAGCCAGGCTCTGGACTTCTTTGTGAAGAGGCTCTGAGGAGACAAATTACAACGCAACGTCTATAAGAGTGAACACAAGTAATGAGGGCTTGATCAAAGGGCCGGGCAATTAATCAAAAAGTCGAGAGATTGCAATCCAATCACTGTCAAATCGTCAATGATTTAAGGTTGTTTTATTAGGACAATGGCAGAGATGCTTGTACCATATTCTAGCTTTACAGGTAGGCTAATTTCCTTCTGTAGTCCTGGGAAAGGAGAGGAGACATGTCTGTGGTGGTAGGGGAAACTGGAACACTTGGACTAAACTTGCACAGATACAGGAAGAACATGCAAACGCCCAGGAGTCAAGCCCAGGACTTTCTAGATGTAAGGTAAAAGCGCTTACTACTTGTAGCTGTGCTTTTTGAACTTGGAGCTCCACAGCTAATCCTTTATTAGAAAATAGCCTATGTGGTTTGGAGCAGAAGCCAGATTTTGGACCCCCAGGGCTTTTTGCTCATTTTAAATAATACTCAACTTTGTGCAACTGGCAACATGACATGTGGTACATCAAAAGAGACACTATAAGTGTCTTATTTCAAAAAAAAAAAAAAAAAAAAAGAATTGTTATTCTACATTAATCCGTTCTCTTTTTATAGGCTTTTATAAACTTTGGCTAGAACTTTGAAGTTTGATTTTGTAATCAAACTTCATGTCAGTATTATTTCCCACTGTTCTACGTTTTGATGAAAGAATGAGCTACTACAATAGAATAATGTCTATAGGATAAAAATACGAGGTTTAGATGATTAAAACAATGAGGACGAGTGTCTTTTTCATCTTTAAACCAACAAAAGCTTTGTTATAGACGGGAAGGCAGCACAGTACTTTTCTACTTTCTGATGCCGATTACATAGATTCAGCCTCTTTCAGGTGCAGAGCTTATATTTAACCCTCCATCTGAGCTGTGCAGTTCAACTCTTTTAAATTCATTTACTGAAATTGTTTTTGTTCCTGCACGCTCGTTTAGACTAGATGTGCGTGTCTCCTCTACATACTATATTTAACCCTCCAAACATGAAGAAATACAGAAGTTTTACGTATTCTGACCACTTTTAGCTTGCTCACGGGAGAGAAAGTTTTGTTTTGTATCTTTTTCCTCTAGCTGTCTGAGGCTGTTCTCCAGCATTGTGCCCTTCGTCATTTTAAAGATCAAACATCTGCTCTAAACTTACTCAACAATGTTTTTACTTGAAGAAGTTTTGCCTGTAATCCGTTTGAAAATCACCTGACCCAACTTCAATAAAAGGAGTGTGTGTAGTTCTTACCAGAGCCCATAACCGCACAGATGAGGATCATAGAGTTATACTTGATCTCTGGAGCGCTCCTCTCGTCTGACAGCAGCTTGTGAAGCACAGACACCAGACTAGAGCCCACAAAGTCCTTCTCAGCAGCCACTGACAAAACAAAGGCTTAGTGTTATAACCAGTGATGGACATATTCGAACAGGCGTCTCAGCACAGTTTACCTCCAGATGTCCGTGCACACCTGGTCTGGAAACACTGATCTCCACACTGTACACTTTTGTATTTATTTAGTTTCTTACCGAGATCGAGCGCCGCTATGAGACCCAGCGCCACCAGAGCTTCGTTCTGCATGATCATGTGCTCGCTCGTGGCCATGGTAACTAAATGCTTGACTCCTCCACACTGGATGACGGTTCGGACCACTTCCTGTAACATAAAACAAGCAGAGAGAGAGATAAGAAAACAAATTACACATGACAGGTTGATCAGATGTGAGGATAAAGCGACTGCGTGCGCGGGTTCGGACCTTGGACTTGCTGTGTCGGATCAGAGCGGACAGCAGCCGGTTGGACTCTCCCATCACTCCAGCGTGATCTTTGGCTTCACACCACTCCACCAGACGCTCTCCCAACTTCACATTGGTCCCCAGCTGCTCCGCCGCCTCAGCTGGAGAAGATAATGTCATTACTCGATTTGAAACGCGGTTCAATTTGGCACGGTTTTTCAATATTTGCATAAGTACAAAAGGCAACAAGTCACACTTGGGAGTGTGGCTTTCATTAGGGGAAAAATTTCTGTTGATTAATTGGGAAACACAGCTTTTTTGCTTTTACTGTAATACATTTCCTGTGAATTAAGAATATTTTAGGCACATCTAATTCAAGTCGAGTCACAACTAAGTCTAAATAGATTTTGTTAATGTGGCGTTACAATTTAGTAGTACTGGAGGCCGCTTTTTTAAGGTCTTGCTCTCGTCTTGGCCTCGATTTTATATTTGACTTGGTCTTGTTTGGACACCAAGACTACATTTCTTTCACCACGCTCTGCTTAACTTGCACCAGGAGTTCATAGAGCGGTGACCTGTCCCAGACACAGCTTGTAATAAGCACTGCACAATAAGATCATGTAGACACTGATAATTGCCTAAAATTACAAAGGTGGTCTTGATTGGTCTCAATAGACTGCGGTCTTGGTCTTGTCTCGATCTTCAGACTCTGTGGTGTTTTAATCTCCATTAGTGCGGTCCTGACTACTAACTAGCGTTATCTCAGAAAAGTAAAAATACTATTTTGTTGATGTGAAAACACAGCAGGCAGCGCTAGCATCACGTTAGAAGTTAATGAAGCTCGCAGCTAGCAATCACTGCACACGTGTGTCAGTGATTGTTGCCATTTGTGGTTAATTGGCAAATTAAAAGGTACAATATCATTTTCTAAGTTAATATTTTACACAAGATCGAAGGAGGAGAACATATACAGTCTGCTGTCTCAACTCAGGTCAGTTCTGGCTAACGCACCACTCCGCTCCTTCTCGCTGATTGGACGACTGTACTTCCTGCTTTTTTTCGTCTGAAATCCTGCGATACTTGACCTAGTGGCTGGAGTGAAATGAAATTGAGTGGCAGCACAAGGTGTCGCCAGCCGGCTAGCTGGCAGCGGCTGTTAGCATCTAAATTTGGGTTGTTTGGTACATTTTTAATCTCCATGTCTTCGAGTCTGTATTTGGTACATTATTTGTTCTTATATCTACATTTGCTGTTGTGTTTTCTGCTGCTATAGTAACAATTCTTAAAGCAAACCTCATCCTATCAAATTACTTTGGAATATTGGAGTTTGGGCAAAATAAACTGGATTTAGAAAAAGATGTGAGGAACTTTGCTTCAGGTAAGAAATACACTCCAGTCACATCTCGATTTGTTGAATGTCAAATGGCCACAACACTTATTGCAGAAGATTTTTGTGATTTTATTTTTATTTTTAAAATTAGTGATTTATGCTGAGTTTAGTCCTTTTTTGATCTGCATCTTGTAGTTTTGCCTCATGTGTCCCACGTCTGTCTTGGTGTTGGATTATGTAAAAAAAAAAGTGACTATACAGTATATTTTTTTCTCCTAATAAGCATCTGTATCGGATTCGATTGAAAAAAAAAAAAAGAACTGAAATAACACTAGCTAAAATCAGTATACTTTAGATTTTGATTGATGAATGGATTCTTGCCTTTAACAGCTTTCTAAATGTCTAAATCACAAAGCTGCCAGTGAGCTGCCAGAGAAATCTATTCCTGCTGCCAAATGCTTTACATAACTTCAATACAGACTGTAATACATCTGAGCTCTGTCAAAAAGATTTAAAAAACAAAGCTATAATGAACCTTGCGTATCGATGAGCATTCTTAGGGTTCCCAGCAGCTTGAACTGGACCGGAGGCATTTCAGAAGGCAAGAACTTCAACACCACGTCCGCCACGCCAGCGGACAGCATCTTGGATTTGTTCACCACTGAGCAGAGAAAGAGGGAAAAATTAAAGGAAACATTTGCAAGACTCAATATTCCAGTTCAATTAGATGTCTTTATGCTGCGGTTGTGACCCTGGGCAAGACGCTTTCTCCTTTTCTGTGTTTTAATGTGATATTTGAGTTGATTTGTGGAGTTTGGAAGGATATAGAGCTTCTGGCCAGCTCCAGATACTATGGATTATTTTAGCACTGCAATAGCATGTTCAAAAATGTCTTTAGCCTGTGTGCTGGAGACTTGCAACAAAATTAAAATGAATTACAGAAAGCAGAAGAAAGAGGTCAAACGTTTAAATTCGTACAACATGTTAGGGTCTTTGTTCTGTCTCAACGTTGTCGTGTGAATAAACAACTGGGAGCACCAACTGCTGTGCAAATCCTTACACTGCTATAAGGCTCTTGATAAAAGGCCTCCAACCTGAAGCTCAGGACTCGAGAGCTTGCCTGGAAAATCCAGACAATATATAAAAATATATTGTCTGGCCACAGTGTCCCTCTTTTGAATTTCAGCGAGCAGAAATTGATAGATTAATTAGCCAATCAGAGACACGGATCGTCTCTCGTATGAAAACCAATATGGCTGCTTACGACTAAACTAATCTGATTGTTCAGTACATTGTAGAGTTGATCTGAAACTCAGCAACCTTTTACACTGAGTAATTGAAATTTTATAATAACTAACAAACAAGTTTTACTGGCAATGAAATGTAACCAGGGCTTAATTTGAGCCGGAACAAGCCGGAATAAGATCCGGGAACTCTCGTGGGACATTCCGGCATCAGTTTTGTCTGCTCCGGTAACGCTTTCTTTTTGTCTTTCTTCTACGAGACGCGGCTCTGCTCCTCTCCCGTCTCTCATCTCATTCACAGTGAACAGTGAACAGGCTTATTTGTGGGGGAAACGGAGTCAGACTGTAATTGGTTAAAAGCGGAACTGACAGGAAATTTGACCAATCAGAAGCAGCGCAGGCGGGTTTAAGACTTTTCATTGGTTCCAGGCGAGCCCCGCTCTTGTATCTCCTTCTAAAACAGGAAATATGCGTCTAAGTGGATTTTGTGAATATTTGTTGTTATTTGCGACTCGTTTTGATGGATTAAAGGCAGCGGGAGTGTCACATGTGTTTGGAGTGTACGGGGCGATAAAGAGGTGAGAACCAACGCGGATGTAGCGGTCACAGTTTCTCGTAAGTGCAACTAACTTTACTGTGTTACTTTAACGTGTATTTTAGCGTCATGTTTGATGTATGAGACCCGTGTATGCTGTGTAAAGGCTGTTTGTGACCTATGTCTGCTTTGTAAAAGCTGTTTGTCCTGCTTTGTTGTTGTGACTTGTGGAGAGTCAGATATGAGGCGGAGGCAGTGCTGAGGTGCAGGACGAGCGTGTGGGAGGGCAACTTGTTGCTGTGGATCAGATTTAGGTGCGGTGATTTCTGTCAGAATGAATGAAAATCTCTGTGTGACGTGTAAAAAAACGTGTAACACAGACATAATTACTTTTATATCGTTTAACATCGAGTAGGATGGACAGTTGGGTTGTATTTTAGCATTTCTAAGCCGCTATGTTCACTTATTGTGTGCGCTCCGGTAAAGGTTCGACCTTGTCTGGAGCCCGGTCCAAAACCCACATTTTGTTCCGGCAACGTTTGAGTTACAAATTAAGCACTGAATGTAACCAGTCTAAACCTCACAACTGACATCACAATGACTCAATTTATTAACAGAAGCTCATTTCAGTTTGTAGTTTTGGTAAGAAATCTGTGTTCTAGACAAGAAAAAGTGGACTTCTGCAAACAGTGAATCAAGTCTAACATTAATCCTCAAAGCCTCATAACATTGAGTTTCTGTATTAAAGTTGTGTATTTGTGCATTAGTTAGGTGAGACCAGTTTCTCAAAAGCACTGTTTACACAAATAACTGCTTTTATGTGTTGGCTGTAGAAAAATATAGTCATATACTAAAGTAAAACAGTGATTTTTGTATCTGTCGCTAATGTTTGATGTTTTTTAAGATTCATCTAATGACAAACTCCAAAAGCAAATGTTCAGGCTTGTTTACTTTCATCATACACATCTCTCTTTTGCCAATGTGGAGCCTTCAGCAAATTGAATTAAGTGTGTGCCAGGCTTCTGTCAGTTTACTAAAGACACCAACAGCTAAAGCATCTCATCACCACTGACACTGGACTGAATATAATAGTTACACAAGACATTTCTATAATTATCATGAAAGCAGTGTTTGATGGGTGTGTTTTGACGTCTTCTCACCAGGTATGGCCAGGTTTCTCAGAGCGCTCAGAGCAGCATGTTGGACTGTCACGTTTCCTTCTTCGACGTGTCGGTCTAACAGCTCCAGAAGCTTCTGCACAATCCCTGTGTCCACCATGTGAATGCAGTTTCCATCTGCGCAGAGACAAACACAAGAAGAAACTCATAAGAGGACGAGCAGAAGTGAGACATAATGAGGGAAGGGCGATGAATCTGTTTAGGCATCTTTCAGTATCAACAGGGTTTTCAGCAACATTGGAAAAATCTAAAATCTATAATAAAAAATATATCTGTGTCAATATTTTTAGAGGTGGTTCTCTAGTTTCTGTCAGTCCCAAATTGATCTAAAAAAATCAAATTAGTTAGTCAAACATCTGCCTAAAAAAATCCACATCGGTCCATTCTTAAAACAGCTGCAGTATATCCACCTGTGCTTAGGTCTTTGCACTGGCTTCTGTGGCTCAGAGAATAGACTTTAAAACAGCTCTGCTTGT
The DNA here is from genome assembly GCA_038363315.1 of Mugilogobius chulae. Classification (NCBI taxonomy): domain Eukaryota; kingdom Metazoa; phylum Chordata; class Actinopteri; order Gobiiformes; family Gobiidae; genus Mugilogobius; species Mugilogobius chulae. The sequence continues at coordinate 32,001,129 of CM076404.1, forward strand.
GTTTAAGTCTCTCCATGGACTAGAACCAAAGAACATCTCTAGGTGTTTTCGCACATGAAAGTACCAAGAACTAGTCCCAACATTCTTCCAGCCCCTGTTTAGTCAGAGGAACAGCCCTTTGTGTTTACACTGCAATAGTTCCTGAAAGTGGGTGTAACTGGCTTTAGCATGAGCATCTATAAAGTCTGGAACACTGATTTTAGGATATTTTCTTAAGGATAAGGAAAGTTTATCTAAATGTGAGAATTTATTAAACATGTTTACAAGCTGTAAATGTGCTTGTGTCACCAAAAGGTTCCTGGTCTGACTCGAAAGTACAGTACCTGCCACAGAGCAGGAGATAAACAGTCCCTAAAGTATGGTCCTAGTCATTAGTTCCTGCTCTAGGTGAACATGCTCAAAATGGGGACTGGAACTAAAAAAAATTACTAGGAACTGAAAAAAGTTCCTACAGTGGGAAAAGGCCTTCTGATAAGTTAGTGCCTTATGAACCATCTCGAACTCTGAGGACCTCAGGGACTGGCCTCCTGCCGGTGCCAGAGTCAGGACTAAACGTGGACCAGAGTCAGGACTAAACATGGACCAGAGTCAGGACTAAACACGGACCAGAGTCAGGACTAAACACGGACCAGAGTCAGGACTAAACACGGACCAGAGTCAGACTAAACACGGACCAGAGTCAGGACTAAAGATGGACCAGAGTCAGGACTAAACGTGACCAGAGTCAGGACTAACATGGTCGAGTCAGGACTAAAGATGGACCAGAGTCAGACTAAACATGGACCAGAGTCAGGACTAAACATGGACCAGAGTCAGGACTAAACATGGACCAGAGTCAGGACTAAACACGGACCAGAGTCAGGACTAAACATGGACCAGAGTCAGGACTAAACATGGACCAGAGTCAGGGGTAAACACGGACCAGAGTCAGGACTAAACGTGGACCAGAGTCAGGACTAAACGTGGACCAGAGTCAGGACTAAACACGGACCAGAGTCAGGACTAAACACGGACCAGAGTCAGGACTAAACGTGGACCAGAGTCAGGACTAACACGAACCAGAGTCAGGACTAAACATGGACCAGAATCAAGACTAACGATGGACCAGAGTCAGGACAAAACATGGACCAGAGTCAGGACTAAACATGGACCAGAGTCAGGACTAAACACGGACCAGAGTCAGGACTAAACATGGACCAGAGTCAGGACTAAACATGGACCAGAGTCAGGGGTAAACACGGACCAGAGTCAGGATAAACGTGGACCAGAGTCAGGACTAAACGTGGACCAGAGTCAGGACTAAACACGGACCAGAGTCAGGACTAAACACGGACCAGAGTCAGGACTAAACGTGGACCAGAGTCAGGACTAAACACGAACCAGAGTCAGGACTAAACACGAACCAGAGTCAGGACTAAACATGGACCAGAGTCAGGACTAAACGTGGACCAGAGTCAGGACTAAACGTGGACCAGAGTCAGGACTAAACGTGGACCAGAGTCAGGACTAAACACGGACCAGAGTTAGGACTAAACGTGGACCAGAGTCAGGACTAAACGTGGACCAGAGTCAGGACTAAACATGGACCAGAGTCAGGACTAAAGATGGACCAGAGTCAGGACTAAACATGGTTCAGAGTCAGGACTAAGATGGACCAGAGTCAGGACTAAACGTGGACCAGAGTCAGGACTAAACGTGGACCAGAGTCAGGACTAAACGTGGACCAGAGTCAGGACTATAGATGGACCAGAGTCAGGACTAAACGTGGACCAGAGTCAGGACTAAACATGGTTCAGAGTCAGGACTAAAGATGGACCAGAGTCAAAACTAACATGGACCAGAGTCAGGACTAAACACGGACCAGAATCAAGACTAAACGATGGACCAGAGTCAGGACTAAACATGGACCAGAGTCAGGACTAAACATGGACCAGAGTCAGGACTAAACACGGACCAGAGTCAGGACTAAACGTGACCAGAGTCAGGACTAAACGTGGACCAGAGTCAGACTAAACATGGACCAGAGTCAGGACTAAACATGGACCAGAGTCAGGACTAAAGATGGACCAGAGTCAGGACTAAACATGGTTCAGAGTCAGGACTAAAGATGGACCAGAGTCAGAACTAAACATGGACCAGAGTCAGGACTAAACAGACCAGAGTCAGGACTAAACACGGACCAGAATCAAGACTAAGCGATGGACCAGAGTCAGGACTAAACATGGACCAGAGTCAGGACTAAACAGGACCAGAGTCAGGACTAAACATGGACCAGAGTCAGGACTAAAACACGGGACCAGAGTCAGGACTAAACACGGACCAGAGTCAGGACTAAACACGGACCAGAGTCAGGACTAAACACGGACCAGAGTCAGGACTAAACACGGACCAGAGTCAGGACTAAACACGGACCAGAGTCAGGACTAAACACGGACCAGAGTCAGGACTAAACACGGACCAGAGTCAGGACTAAACATGGACCAGAGTCAGGACTAAACACGGACCAGAGTCAGGACTAACATGGACCAGATCAGGACTAAACATGGACCAGAGTCAGGACTAAACATGGACCAGAGTCAGGACTAAACATGGACCAGAGTCAGGACTAAAACTGGACCAGAGTCAGGACTAAACATGGACCAGAGTCAGGACTAAACATGGACCAGAGTCAGGACTAAACACGGACCAGAGTCAGGACTAAACACGGACCAGAGTCAGGACTAAACTGGACCAGAGTCAGGACTAAACCGGACCAGAGTCAGGACTAAACATGAGACCAGAGTCAGGACTAAACATGGACCAGAGTCAGGACTAAACTGGACCAGAGTCAGGACTAAAACGTGGACCAGAGTCAGGACTAAACGTGGACCAGAGTCAGGACTAAACTGGACCAGAGTCAGGACTAAAACTGGACCAGAGTCAGGACTAAACGTGGACCAGAGTCAGGACTAAACTGGACCAGAGTCAGGACTAAACATGGACCAGTCAGGACAAGTAAAGCGACTAAATGGACCAGAGTCAGGACTAAACGTGGACCAGAGTCAGGACTAAACGTGGACCAGAGTCAGGACTAAAATGGACCAGAGTCAGGACTAAACGATGGACAGAGTCAGACTAAACATGGTTCAGGACAGATCAGGACTAAACGATGGACCAGATCAGACTAAACATGGACCAGAGTCAGGACTAAACATGGACCAGAGTCAGGACTAAACGATGGACCAGAGTCAGGACTAAACATGGACCAGAGTCAGGACTAAGTGCAGATCACTAAACATGGACCAGAGTCAGGACTAAACACGGACCAGAGTCAGACTAAACATGGACCAGAGTCAGGACTAAACACTGGACCAGAGTCAGGACTAAACATGGACCAGAGTCAGGACTAAACACGGACCAGAGTCAGGACTAAACATGGACCAGAGTCAGGACTAAACAGGACCAGAGTCAGACTAAACATGGACCAGAGTCAGGACTAAACATGGGACCAGAGTAACAAGGGACAGGCAACTAAAAGTACAGAGTCAACTACCGAGCAATAAACATGGACCAAAACAACAGACCAGAGTCAGACTAAAACACGGACCAGAATCAGACTAAGCGATGACCAGAGTCAGGACTAAACATGACCGAGTCAGGACTAAACATGGACCAGAGTCAGGACTAAACACGGACCAGAGTCAGGACTAAACATGACCAGAGTCAGGACTAAACACGGACCAGAGTCAGGACTAAACACGGACCAGAGTCAGGACTAAACACGGACCAGAGTCAGGACTAAACACGGACCAGAGTCAGGACTAAACACGGACCAGAGTCAGGACTAAACACGGACCAGAGTCAGGACTAAAACATGGACCAGAGTCAGGACTAAACATGGGGAAACATCATTTCAGTTTTATGCAGCTAAGATCTGGAACAATCTTGCAGAAGATGTAAGACAGGCTTCCACTGTGACAATGTTAAAATCCAGGCTAAACATTTCTGTTTGTCTGTGCATTTGACTGAAAAAGTTTTATCTGCATTTTCTGATGATTATTTATATTTTTAATAATGTTGTTTTGTGTTGTAATTTTGACTTTTAATCTTTTCCTGCCTTGTAAAGCACTTTGAACCTAACCCTTTGAGTATAAATTGTGCTGTACAAATACATTTGCCTTCTTTTCCTAAACATAACTTTGTGAAAGAAATTATTAACGTTGTGTTTACTATTACACGATTACAATACAAACCATTTCGAGCAAAGTTGGCTATAGCCAGTGCCCCGGCGAGCTGCAGCTGGTGATTATTCGACGGGATCCAGGACAGAACTCTCTGGAAGACACTGCCCTTTCCTCCTTCAAACAGCTTCTGCATCGACTCATCTGCGCCGCAAAAAAGAGAAAAAAAGTCTGAAAATATCTCCAGCCATTTGTCAAACACTAATGATGTCGGTCAGCGCCACAGGAGAGCATCGGTCCATCAAGTCATAGTTCATATCAGTCTAAAAATATCCCCAGGTTATTGAGGCGCGATGAAATTTTAAAACACAATTGAATTATTTATTAGCCGTGGTATTACTGGACATAGTCTGCTTTTTTTGTAAAGTGTCAGTGAAAGGAACATGCTAAATTCCCACTACTGAGCACACCTAAATATAAGACAGATTAACTTGTAGCAGCCCTAATAAGGTGTATTCCGACACTGACCTCCGAGCAGCAGCAGCACCATGAGGTCTGAGGCTGTTTTGAGCTGAGCGATGTCTTCTTCTCGTTCTCCATCCACAGTCTGAGCCACCACCTGCAGCAGACACTCCACCAGCCCGGCCTCCACCAGCTGCAGCTTAATCACATCTGCACACATTAAGGAAAATAAAAAAAAGCTTTTTAACTTTTTTTTTTGTTGTTAAAAGGACATTTTCTTCAAATGCGGGGCATCAAGATCAGTCATTAAGTAGCTCCTGCACTCACCAAAGAAAGAGTGAACAGTCATTAGAGGAGCTGGTTACACTTTCTTATTGTGGATGTGACAAGGCAGTGAAACCAGAAGCAGTTTGACTCATGGATCTATGAATTAATCTGGATTAGGAATGAGACGATTCACTTAAGTCACGATTCGATTCAGTTTTCGATTTTGCAACCACAATTTTCGATTTTGTTCGATATTGTTAGTTTTGCCTATATATTAACATGTTTTTTGACAAATATAACCATAGTAAAGTACATTTTAAACAAAGGCACTGTTGTTGGTGTTCAAAGCTTGTATTTTTTATGAACATTTGAGCAGTAAACAGTAATATTTAGTGTCCATATTTAGAGGTCCGTCCACCCATCAGATGTTAAGACAACATAATCATGCACATTCAGTCAGGTCTGGCACAAATTTACGCTTTCTTTCTTAAACCATCGTGGCTATTATTGTATTATTATTTGTATTATACAACTACAGAGTATGTGTGTAGGACAGTGTGTAGGTCGGTGGCTGCATGTGCAAAACAGATTCTGGCCTTTCGATTCGATCGATGCATACTTCGAACGATTTTCGATGTTTTCGATCGATTGTCCATCCCTAATCTGGATACAGTTGCTAGCTTGTAGCTTTTGCAAATCTGACCCAGTGGCCAGATCATTGGTACCACAGCAGAAAATCCCACTTCTACAGGCTAAATTTTCCCCCCTAGAGCGTAATGCCAACACAAACTGCTCATATTCAGCACAAAGAGCAGCTACAGCTTTAAAGTGTAATAATAATACTATAATAATAATGTAATACATCCACAACTACACCTCAAACAGGCTCGCAAAAGTGGAGATGCCCGGGGGTTTTTAAGATACGCCCAGTGGGAGTGAACAGACATTGATTGACAGCACAAAATATTGACAGCGAGCTTGCCGAGTGATGTGAGTTTTGTGTTGGTTCTGACAGCTCTGAGGCTCTGCTGCACAAGTCTAGTTACTTACTTGTACGTCAAGATTCTTTTTGTTAACTTTGCAGACATATGTATACAACCTTAGCTTTAGCCAACATGAGCTTATGATGTTATGATGTGAGCATTTTGTAAAACTGAAAATGAGAAAAACATCGCAACAAGTTTTGAACCTGCACACCTTTGCATCTCGCACCACCCTCTTATAAACAGTTGAACCAAATGACTGATGTAATTGCGCAGCAGGTGACTGATTTCAAACTCTCCACAGCAGCGGTGTCAGAAGGAGTCCACCTGGACGGCTTGGCTGCAGCGTCAACTCGATGTGACATGGCGTGAAATAAAAATGTGTTTTTGCACACATAACTGCAAATGAGCAAATTTGGACAAAAATGTTTTAAAAAATACCTTGAAATAGTAGATAATTCAATTTTAACCCCATATACACAGCATGACAGCAAAAAAAGTTGATTCTGCGATAAGTTTCTCTTTAAGAATTAGGTTAGTTAAGGTTAAGGTACACTTTATTGTCCCCGTAGGGAATTTGTCCTCTGCATTTGACCCATCCTTCAATGCCTCTGGGCATCTCCTCAGGAGCAGTGATCGCCGCAGTGCAGCGCTCGGGGACCCATCTCCAGGTGTTGTTGCTAGGCTTGGTCAGGACCGTAGCTGGAGGATATTACCCTAACATGCATGTTATTGGTATAAGATTGTCCCATCTTGTGGCAATTCTTACATATTTTCATATCATAAACTTTTTTCTGGATCAAATATCTTTAGTTTTGCATCTCCTTGTCTCTGTTCAGCTCACACTTGTCAGGCAAAGCATCATGGGAGAAATACAACTGCCTGTAGAAAACCTATCAAAAAGCTAAAGTATTCACTGTGGCTCTAATTTAAACAGCTGTCGTCTTCGTCTCAGTCTGAATGTAGAAGATGTTGGTTAAAGTTGTGTGCGGCTGTTGTGTGATTTTAGTAATCGCCTGCTGCGTAACCTGATGAAGAGGTGGACAGCGGCTCAGGGAGGCAGTTAAGTGGGACGTTGTCGTGGAGACTGACGAGGCGGAGATAAGAGTCTATGAGAGAGAGAGAGAGAGAGAGAGAGAGAGGAAGAGAGAAAAGAGGGAGAGAGAAGAGAGAAAGAGAGAGAGAAGACAAAAGAGGGAGAGAGAGAGGGAGAGAAAGAGAGAGAGGGGAGAGGGAGGAAGAGAGAGGAAGGGAGGAATGGAGGGAGAGAAGGAGAGAAAAGGAGAGGAGAGAAAGAGAGGGAGAGAGGGGGGAGAGGGAGAGAAAGAGAGAGGGAGAGAGAAAGAGAGAGATAGAAAGAGAGGGAGGGAGGGAAGAGAGAGGAAGGGAGGAATGAGGGAGAGAAGGAGAGAAAAAGAGAGGAGAGGAGAGAGAGGGAGAGAGAGAAAGAGGAAGAGGGGGAGGGAGAGACAACAAAGAGAAAGAGAGAGAGAGGGTGAGAGGGAGAGAGCGAGACAGACAGAAAAAAAGAGATAGAGAGGGAGAGAAGAAGAGAGAGGGGAGAGCGAGAGAACTGCAGCAAATATGACAACATCAGAGGCCAGTTCTTCTCCAAAATGAACCAGCAGGTCCCTGGCTTTGATTCTCTACCTGAACAAACCAAATGCAACACATTCTTGGAGAGAACAGAGTCAGCAGCTTAGCAGCAGCTAAATATGTCCGACTGTGCCACAACCTGAGGGACAACCACAACAACCACACATCTGATACAACCACCTGACCTGTGTGTGTATGTATATATATGTATATATTGTTATTTAGAATATTGATTGCTGTTATATTGTTGTTATTACTGTTATTATTGTTATTTTTGCTTTGGCAATGTTGTTGTGCAATCGTGCCAATAAAGCCTTTTGAAATTGAAATTGAAATGAGAAAGAGAGAGAAAGAGGGAAGGAGAGACAGACTGATAGAGACAAAAAGAGAGAAAGAGGAGGGAGGGTTAAAGAAAGACAGAAAGAAAGTGAGAGAGACAGAAAGAGAGAAGGGGATAGAGAAAGACTAAAAGAGAGAGTGAGAAAGAAAGAGAAACAAAAAACAAAGAGAAGAGGGAGGGTTAGAGAAAAAAGCAAGAGAGGGAGTTAGAGGAAAAAAAGACAGAAAGACAGGGACAGAGAAAGAGAGAAGGACAGAAAGAGAGAGAGTGTGAGGAAGTGCAGGAGCTGTCGTCTGCCATGACTGTGCAGTTAGTGTGGAACGTGTGACTCACAGTGAGAGCGGCATTTACTGTGTTCAGCGGGACGACAGGGTTTGATCAGAGAAAAGAGGACCGCTGCTTAAAAAGAAGAATAAAAGAGGGAATGATCATGTGACTATTCAAAACTTAGCTGTCTAAAGTCTAAGCTTTACAGTAGGGTCTTCCGTTCTTCTGACAGAGAGCTGGTAAATCACTGTCTTGTATCTGTCTGAGGGGAGAATCTTCTTACACTGACGGCTCTGCACGTCTATCAAACTAATCTGTAAACTGTAAAAGCTGTTTTTATGCAAGTATAATCTTCATTTGTGGCCATAAAAACTCTGTAGTTACTAAGCCAGGGTTTCTGCAGGAGTCAAAAGGCCAAATTTCTATAGGAAATATTCGCGAGCCGTGACCTACAATATTTCACAATGATGCTTTGCTTCCAGAAGGCTTCTAAGATATAATTTATATTTTACATGATTGAGGTTTTAAAACAGACAATTTCTTCTCATAAATCCTGTGACGCATGATTAATATTGACATGCATTCATTTTTTTATTGCAATTAAAAACCACTTCATACAAACAGCTAAGTGAAACTGGAGAGGACCACCCAAGCTCAGTCAATCAGAGCGCAGTATTCGGCTCCTGATGAGAACTAGTGATCTTATTTTTTCAAAAAGTGCTGTATTTATTATATACTTTTTTAGTAGAAAGCACAAAGTTTACTAATTTTCCTCGGCTCAAATAGTAACTATTCTCCTCAGTACTTACGTGACGTTTGAACCCTTGTAAATAACAACAAACCATGCTCAGCTAAATACTGTTTTTCCATAAGCGTCCTTTTTAGTTTTCTGCGCAATTTTCCTGCGCACCGATTTGCTGGTTCGCTAGTAGCCATGTGCCAATCAAACAGCTGCATTATGCGGCAAAAGCTGACAAGTCTTCAAAAATCAGCTTCCACGACCTGCTCTGCACTTCTTTTACCCCCAACAGCCCCATTCACAACATGCACACGAGGTAGTTGTAGACAAAAGCTGCCAAGCCGGTTTAGACAGGCAACTCTCGGCTTGGTGTGAAGGACCCTTTAAAATACATGCACACAGAGGCACATTGTCCATTTGTGGAGGGAAAGATGTGGTTTTATCATAGTTGAATTAAACAAGAATCAGATTCTTTGTGCATTCCGCTCTGGTGAAGCTTTGACCGATTAGCTTCAACTATTTTTACGTTCCACTTCTCAGTAAGAGTCCAAGACGGATATTCAGAATGCTACACGTGTCAATATGACTATTAAGCGTAGAATGAATGAGTAATTCAGTGTGAAGCATTTCTGAATGTCATGAAAGCACTGTTTGAATCAAAGTTGTGACCCAGATATTTTCTAAGTATGTAATAGCAGGTCTAAAAATAGTTTTGACTAACCAAAAGTAAAACATGTAATACACAAACCTGTAAAGTTGTAAACCATTCAGCTACATTATCTTGCAGAGGTGTGAACTTAGACTTGAGTTACTATTTTGTTGGATTAAAACTTGGAACACGACGTTTAGTTGAAGATCAGTGACTCGGTACTTGACTTGGAACGTCACTTGATACTAATTCTCAAAAAATAAACAGTTTAATTTGACATTAACAACCTCAAACTTCTGCCTCTGCATGTCTTTATGGTCTGTGTTATGTGCTGGATGAATCATTTTCCTCTGAATTGAATATAAAGACTTCAAAAATAAAAGCTGAAGAGGTCTAATGATCATCCCACCTCCGGACTGTCCTGATCCTTCTTGTGCTTGGTGTTAACTTTTTATAAAACGTACCATTCTCTGCCAGCGGGGCCAGCACTTCGAAGACCATCTCCTTCTTCTCGTGCTCCGTCTGCTTCTGGAAGAGTCTCACCAGCTCCTCTGCGATGTTTGTGGAGGCGAACTGCTCTTTACTGGCCTCTGCGTCAAAAAAACAACAACATCAGAACGTCCCATTCATGAGGATTTACCCAGGGATTTATCACGTGTCCTTAAAGAACCCGGGCCAGCTGCAAATCTCTGTCATACGCCGCGCTCTCTAGGGCTTAAGCTAAAAGACAGTGTTTAGCGACTCTGGACGTCTAAAAATACAAAAGTGCTGACTCACCGAGCTCGGCCAAGTTGCCAAACGCGATAAGACACATCTCCGTCAGGGCCGTGTTGTGGGAATGGACGCCCAGCAGTTTGACCAGAGTCGGGATTACGCCCATATTGATCAGCTGGGCTTGTAGGGAATCTGGAAAGATGTAAAACACAGAGAGACGACGCTTAACTTTTGTTCGTAGTGATGTGAAAAACAATTGTCAGTTTCATTTTTAGAGAATTTACCAAAACCTTAGCAGTTATTTTTCAAGAAATTGCATCAGAAATATGAGGAATCTTGTGTTTTTATCAAAAGTAAAGTGTCCACTGCACAGGAAATGCTTGTATGTACAGAAGTTAGCTATTTTGAACATAAACAAGCCAACTGAAGTTTTGTGCACAGAGCCAATTCCTTGTAGTGCAAAACAGGTTCATCGCAAACAGTCAAAATTGTGCAGTGAACACTCATTTTAAAGTAGGCAACACAATTTGTTATAAAAGAAGCACGTAATGGCAAACAATCAGTGTTTAGTTACTGTTTGTTGCTTCATTATATTCTGTAAATTTAACACATTGAAAACACTTTTAATAGAAATCTGAAAGAGCAATTGAAAAGACACATGAGGCCCAAACCCAAGAAGAAATGCAGAGATTAAGTAAGCACATGACGAAGAGCTGGAACATCATTATGTAGCCCGACAATGTGGTTAAAAGTTTAGAAAAATGAACATATTTTGTACGTGTCTCCTTTAAAAAGTGGTTGAAACGATGCTCCAATCAGATCAAGAAGTTAGAACCACCAAAACAAGAAAGAACCAGAACCGTGCCAAGAAAGAAGCAAAAATAAATGTAGCTTGAGCTGAAATCAACTTGTTTCAGCCCTAATAAAATCGCAATCTGGTGCAAAGGAAAACTGCCGTATTGCCCAGCCCAACCTGCTGCTCTTGATGCTGATGTGAAACCTCATGAGTCCTGCGGTGATAAAGCCGGGGCCTCTCTTTATAATCTGCGTCTCTCGCTGCAGGCACTGCCTGAGCAAACTGTTAGTCCATTAGCTCGATGTGAAGAGTCAGCCACACACAACTAATGCACCGGCGCTACGACAGATCCAACAAGACTCCGCTGCCAAAGCACACCTTGGCAGGAGGTCCAAACGCTCTCAACAACAAGGATTAGCATTTAGCGCATTGAGGAAATGACAGACTGTGGCAAAGGGCTTTCAGAATGTAGGTGATCAAAGTGTACAGGCCAAGCAACAGACCATCTATACCGATTGAACTTGATTAAAAAATATATATATCTAAGAATAATAAAACAAGTGGATTCATGAGATGCTTATTTGAAGTCACTAGTAATTGAATCACTGACTCTTGGGAATGGGACGATTCCTAAGCTGCATGTGACAAGTTTTTAGTTCTTGTGCTCGTCTTGGATTTTTAATTATTGCCTTGGTAGTTTACAGATGCACTGTGTAACTTTCTGGAGGTGTTGAGGCCATGCAAGCCCAATCAAAATAAAGTTTTTTATTATTCGCTTTGTGCAAATGATGCTTTTTTTCCTTCCAAGTCTATTTTTGGTCAAAAAGTTACACAGTGTACTCTCAAGCGTACAATAATAAACAATACATTATAACAATATGAAGCTAAGGTGTGTAACATTTGCACACAATACAGCTTTGATAGAATCTATTCATTACTCTAGGAGGCAACTTAAAAAAGACCGCATGATGCTCTAATTTTAATGCAACTGACATTTGAATGGGACTATAGCCAACTATAAAAACACTTTACTATTTCTATTCCTACATAACACAATCTAAGCCAGGGCTATTCAACTTAAGGCCCGAGAGCCGGATCAGGTCCCCCAAACGATCTGATCTGTCTCACGATCCGTCTTCCAAACTACTGTGCAATTAATGAATTAATTAAATTATTACTTTCAAGCAAGCATATTATAAGCATGACTTGTATCACAGAACAGAATATCAACACAACAATTAGGCTGCCAATCTGTTTTACACAAAAAGATATGATGCTCATTGGAAACCAAGTGAGAAGAAGTAAAGATACTTATTAACTCTCACTCACCGTTAATCAAATTTAAATTTCAATTATTATTATTGGTATGATCAATTATAAAAAAGTGAGTGTTAAATTATTGAATCATTGTAAATATTAAAGGAACTATATGTAGGATGCAAAACTAGTAGTTTAAAAAAGGGTATTACAATCACATATTAACTTGGGTTGCCAGATTGTGAAAAGGCCAATACATTAAAGATTAGAAGCTACTGACCAATCAGGAGCAAGGTTTTTACAAAATGTATACATTCAACAAAATTACATCATGCCAACTGCTTTTTCAATTAAGATTAAGTCAGATTTAAAATTACTTTCAGTAAATAAATATTATATTTGAACTTGTTTATCTTGTATATGTGGACACATAATGGTCATGTTTATGAAATCAAAATCTTACATAAGGTTCCTTTAACATAAACTCTTAAGTGTGTTTATAAGTGTGTATTTCCTTAGGGGGGAAAAAGTAACTCCCAGATGGGTCTTCACACTTGTGAGTTTATAACTATTATTTCTGTGAGTTATGTCACTTATTTCATTTGATCTCTCTGCATCTAATCCTCTCTCTCTAAGCAATTAAATTCTTGAATAAGTCTCTGATCAATTCAAAATCAAGCAGCTCTACCTAACACTGAAGATTTTTTGTGCAAGCCCAAATTTTGTAGCACAAACAATTGTCTGGACTCTTTGTGAAGGTGAGGCTTTGTAGTTTTAGCCTCTGATGTCTGACTGACTCTGGTTTTAAGTGAGAAGAAGCTCTGAACAAAAGTTTTAAAGTCCGCCTAAAATTTCTTTGGTAAATATAAGAATCAGTACAGCTGAAGTCACAGCCTGGGCCAGAATGACACTAGATTTGTCATATTTTGGATTTTGACAATTCCTCCTCAAAAGCTGAAACTATTTTGATCAAAAATTTGTTTTAGGGACTTGTATTAACTTCGAAAAAACTAGATGAATAGCCCAAGATATGCTACAAGGCTAAGCTAACACATCTATAAAATTACCTTCTAGATGAAAGTTGAAACAGAAAAGGTGCGTGTGGGAAAGACCAGAGTCGTCAGATGCGAAACAAAAGAATGACAAAGTGCAAAAACAGCAGAAAGAATTAATTAAGTTCTTATGCAGTAGCTTAGGCTGATTAGTGGAGATTAGTCTACGTTTGGTGTCAAGTCGGTCATTATTACCATTCTCATTGCTATAGTTCATCAGCATGCCAACAAAGACAGTCAAGAGCTTCTCATTGTCCGGCTCAGTGTTTTGGGAGAGGGACTTAATGTGGTCAACTACTAAGAGAGCGCCTCCTGCCTGGTCAACTGCACTCCTGCCCTCATCTGCAAAACAGAGAGCCGGGACACAGGTCAGCAGCAGCAGCACACACCGCAAAAACAAGTCAACAACAACAACATGTCTCTTACACTTTACCCATGAAATATTAGTGAATGGAAGTGAATTATTTAGTTAAGTGAACTAAAACAAAGCTGCAATACTGAATACAAATTATAAACAGTAGCCTACATGATGTTTTATTGTGAAGTAATGAGCCGATATATGGATCAAATATTGGCGCGTATTCGTGAAATCGAGTATCGGCTCCATAATATCGATTTGGTCAATTTCCTGGCTTTTAATTAGACTTATTCACAGGCTGATGTTCCAGAGTGTCTCATTATGATTGAAACTTTATTCACTTTAGGTTGTTACACAGCAGTGTGACCAAATTGTTGTTCGTTTGAGAAAGCTATAAGCTATTTCATTCCTTTACACTACTAGCATAATGGATAGGCTAGTATGGTTTTGTTGAGCCGTTACAGATGTCCGATACTAACGGCATCGACATCTTTGCATCGTAAAATGCTTAGTAAGAGTCACAAGATGAAACATTAAAAACAAAATGTATTTATCAAGAAAAACAACAATATCTGGGATATAAAAGATTTGGTGTTATTATTATGTAAATATGCATTTTTAATCTTTAGACTAGTTGTTCCCATTTCTTTCTCTCAAAAATAATCCACACTCATATCAAAATAATATATAGAATTTTTTTCCTCTAAGATTCAGAAGTAAAAAGTACCAAATGACTATAACCGTGGGCTTGATAAGTTAATTCAAACTCAATTTTCATTTGTGCATGTTGTGTGAACAAACTTTGGAGGCCCACCTGCAGAGCCTTTGAGGCCCCGGACCCCACTTTGGGAACCACCGCAACACCTTCCGTACACTGACTGAGAGGCGAGTTTGGTTCGAGACATGTGCAAGTTTGTATGTACACCAGCTCCAGTCCACTGTGGTCCGGATTTGCCCAAATACAAGCGGATTCCCGTGGATTCCCGCGAGAAAGCTCATATTATGAAAGTTGCATTAGACCGCTGCGACCTCCAGGAAAAACAGATGCTCTACAAATTCTCTACGCACACTCTCGCAACGCTCAGACGTGCACTAGCACTGCTCCGAGGTCTGTGAACAAGAAAGCATTGATTTTAAACACATTTTCCAAGTCTTACGGGGCTTGCACAAATCTCGACCTGGACCGAACTTGCACTAAGGGCCAGATTTATCAAGCATTTGCTCATGTGCAAAACAGGTTAGAGTGTGCAAAACCTTGCCAGAGAAGACAATTTTCTCTCACACACACTCTAAAGATGCAGAATTTGAGGTGGTTCTGTTTTGTTTAGTATGTTGTATGTGCATCATGCAATAATGAAGTTTGTGTAAAATGCTCATAAAAAACACAGAATGTTTTTTTTATTTTTGCACCCGCAATGGCTTGATAAATCAGGCCCTAAGTGTACAAAGGGAGTTTGACAGTTCAAAACAACAATCTTTATGCTTTGAGAACAAAATGAGAGTGACATACAGAGACTAAAGAACCTCTTTTAACAGGAACCGTTTGTAAGATTTTAATTTCATGTTTTAGTGAACCAAAATAACTTCAGTCTTTCGCTGTGACTGGGGTTACACCAATTTTAAAGAAGCAAAAAATAATGTTACACTAAATTATTTAGATGGAACATTTTACTACAAATCTATTCTTGCCATTTTCATCTCACATTATTACTGCTTTATCTACTGTCTAATAAAGCAAACATTATTACTTTGAGAAGGCCTAATTAACAAAACAATGACAGCAAAGTCTGCGACCGCGACACAGAGTTTAGTTTTGTTTGTCAGTTCCCACATGGCCATGCTGCGAGCAGAAATCTGTTCAGTGCTTTGTGTTTTTCTCTGGCTGTGTTCACTAATTAATACTTACAGGAGCGTCAAGACACAAATATACTGTACTGCGCTGGTCCGGGGAGATTTCACAGGAGTGTCAGAGCCAGGAAGCGCAGTATGAGTCAGCTCAGAGTCATAACTCACTGACGGCAGCTACATGTCTTTTCTGTAATATCAGAGACGCACATCCAGGACGACTTCTTTCTCTTCATCTCTGTCAGAAATCTGTCGGCTCACACAGTTTTTAATAAGAGTAACTTATCATGAGTTCAGCTGCTGTCTATAACTCAGCTGCTTCTTTTATTGCTGGCTTTCAGATTACATCACACTTTCTATAGCTCAATATTTAATACAGATGCAGGAAAGCTAAAATTAATTGTGTTTAAGTTGAGACACTATACACGCAAAACAGAAATTGGTCCAGTTTGCTCAAAAAGATGTTGTAGCATTTAGTTTTAAGGACATCTATAATGAAAACATCCACATTTCTGAGTTTTTAACCATGTTACAGCAGTGTTTTCTCATCATCAGTTGTGTTTGGATTGATTCCTGCACGTTTGAGTAAGTATTATAATCTTGTGTCTTGTCCCAGCCTTAATGACTAGAAACATGAGCTGCATTTAAACCATTTTCATTTAAGCTGATCTCCATCTGTGTTAAACATTATTGACCAATAAAACATTGTGATGTCTCCTGAACCAAAATAATCGCAAAGGAACACACTGTGTTCTTTCAAAACAAATCCAGTCCCACAGAGACTTTGCAGCATTATGATTAAAATACATGAAAACCAAATGTGGTCGTGTCAATCCTGACCTCTGCATCTTTAGTTGTGTTTGGTGTCCTCATTTTTGTTCTGCTTAAACTGTTTCACTTTGAATGTGAAGTTTAAAGTAAAATATCTAAGCATTCTGGGATTGTGGGTGTACAAATAAAAAACATCTGCAACAGCTCTAAATTATATGAGCTTTCCTACTCATAACAGAGACAAGTTAAAGTACCTATGACAAGTTGGACAACTCATTTCTCTAAAAAGATTATAATTTCTGGCTATTTTTTACTTCCTGATTATCGCAGCAGGAGGTTACTGAGCAATCATGTTGTAAACTGGGTCAAAACTTCTCCAATGTAACAGATTTTCTTTTTTATTAATACTGACAAATGAAAATACAAGAATGCGCTATCACTTTACAGCCAGTTAGTTAAAGGAGACCTACAGTATGTGCTATTCATAAGGCATAATAGTTTCCTAGGCACGTCTGTAAACTTTAAATTACCCCAGGAATTTCTTTTTTACAGGCTTTCACACTGGGATATTCGATCTGTCTGTAAGACTTTTCCGGAAATGACAACTGATGATTTATGACAACAACTTTTTGCTTCATTAGTGAAATGAACATTTCTTGTGTTTTCGGTTTGTTTTAATGTGGATTAGCCGACCTGGATTGCGGCAACGCAAATGTGGCTCCTCGTCACGTTGTTGAGTGTATACTCTCTCTTTTAGTCCATTTACGATGATAAAGTCCCTCCATCCAAACTTTGCAGCGTTCTGTCCAAACTTTTCCCAAAATATCCATTTTCTTGACCTTCTGTTGCTACAACAACGGGGTTGTTGTACTTCCAGGTCACAGATTTTATCGTAGTTTGTTTAGCACTTATGAGGTGGAGGGCCGTCCCACTTTTTCCTAATTAATCCAGTTTTTTCTAACATTTAATAAAAATAAACTCTCAATAGGGCTGTGCAATTGATCGAATTTCAATTTCAATTATAATTATTGCTGTAATCGTTCACAAAAATTGTGTAATCGAGTAATCGTGATTATTCTGTAATTTCTCCATTTGTGTGGACTAATAAAGGTATCATTCATTCATTAACTGTGACTCATAAGTCAGTTTGTAAGCGCTCAGATATTTCCTTGAGTTGTAAAAGTAGGTCTCAGACTGTTTCTTTACAATTGTATACATACATAAATACATTTACAAAGACCCATTTTTATAAGATATTTCACCCATTTCATTGGATCTCGTCAGTCTCTGCATTTAAGGAGCACTAATGCTCTGCACTTTTTCTAGGCAAATAATTGTTTGAATAATCGTAATTTTAATTATTCTTTAAATAATAGTAATTATTATTTTCATCATAATCGACCAGCCCTAACTCTCAAGCTCCCTGACATGTTAGAGATAAAAATCTAATTGAAACTCTCTTATTTACAGTCAAATCAACCATTCTGGGCTGGATCAGAATCAGTTTTTACTCTGAACTTACTAACCCTAACCCTAAAAAATTCTCCATAATTTAATTGGACTTTTTAATGAGCTCCGCCTAAACTTCTTTTAAGTTAATACAGGTCTCTAAAACAATTTTTTAATGAAAATAGCTCCAACTTTTGAGGAGGAAGTGTCGAAAACGAATCGATCAATATTGATACTGTGAAAAAAATTACATTAACAATACAAAGTGTTATATTTTCTGAAGATTTTTAGAACAATTTTGAGCTATATTAAAAGAAGTCTAAAACCAAAATGTTTAGTAAAGAAAGTCCTTTGACATTTTGTGTTGAAAATGTCCCACTTTCTGTCTAAGAAAACAACCGCTTGAATAATCGTGATTTCAATTCTGATTCAAACAATCGTGATTATTATTATTACCATAATCGAGCAGTCCAATGTTCTACTGATAAATGTGGTTTAACCTGTCACTTTAAATGTATTTCCATTAAAAGATTAGTCCAACAAGTCATAGGCGTTTAAACAAAACTCAGAGACAGGGTTTAATGACTGCTCCACTCTTCCTTTTGCCTTTGAGGACTTGACAGTGGAAGCAGCTGCGCGTCTCTCGTCTCCCCCGCCGACTCTCCCCCATCGGCTGAATCAAAAAGCAGCAGCAGCTTCACACAGACCTCCCTCCGCTCTCGACAAATGTCACATCTCTTCGGACTCCTCAGATATCCGCGTCCTCGACAAGAACGCTAAACTATGCGCTCGCAGTACCGACAGCTGTGGCTAAAGCCGCTAAAGCCGGCCGCGAAATCCCCACGACTCGACTTAAACGCCCCGGAACAATAACCTAGAAAACATGAATTGTTGAGAGTTTGATTGAGCTTGGGATTATGTAAGGAGATAAGACGCTGTCCTTTTTGTATTTCTGTATTGTTCCAAGTTGTTTCATTCTTTGCTAATAAATAAAAGTGGGAGTAAAAGTAAATTAAGCTGAGAATCTGCAGGTGAATAGGAAAAAAAACACTTAAAAGGTATCAATGTGAAACTTCGGCTGTCGTTTTCTCACATAAATGTAAGAAAAATGTATAAGTATTTTGTATAAGTTTTTCATCATGTAATGTTTTATATAGAAAGAGTGTTCTATGTTTAACAAGGTTTTCACTCATATTCCAAAAATATTTTCCAGGACATTCCCAAAGAGGATTTTAGGTAATCATGACATCTACACAGGGCTGTGCAATTAATTTCGAATTTCGATTTCATTTCATCATACAGTTGAAAGTTGTGGTTTTTTGGGCTGCACATTCAAGTCATAAAACAGGTGAATTTTAGCATTTTTCAAGTTTAATTTACAAAAATATGGGTCAATTATGACTGAAACATGGATTCGTAGCATATTTTCATGCTTAAAAGTAGTTGTTAATGTTGGAAAAAACTATTAAAAAATGCTAAAAACATTAATACTTCTTTAGAGGCAACACACAATGTTCAGATAAACTTTTTATTGAAGGGTCGAGGTTGCTTGTTTGGGGATTTATTTTCAAAGACTTGGTCACTTGTTTCTCTCTGAAAATCTGGCAACAAGACAGCCTTTAACAGCTGGATTTAGCCATTGACAAGTCGGAACTTTCTGAAAACTCAGATGCTTCTTTGTACCTCTAAGGTAAAAAAAACAAAACATAAATATTGATAAAGAAAATGGTGATGATTTTTTTTGCCACATGGCCCAGCCCTAATTTAAATAATTGTGAATTCATGATTATTATATACATTTCAAGTATATGGCAGTTCAATGTATAGAATAGCCAGAATGCTCCATAACCATAAAAGATTAACACCAAAAAGTGTGGTCTGAGAGATCTCCCTCAGGAAAATTTGAACCCAAATGACGGTATTTCCTGCATTCTGATGAATTTTGATAGTCTGACCAAGTGGACAACGTATTGGTTGATTAAACAACGAAGGTAGTAATACACAGTTCTATGATCCAGTGAAGAAAAGTAGGTTATTAAAGGCTTAGTTACAACTAGCTTTGCGTAGGATATCATCTATATCGCTCACCTTATATTAGAAATGGTAGTAAAAATATAGTCTGCGCATTATTTTCTGATAGACTAAATAATAGTCCTGGACAACATTTTATTTTCTGTGACTTTTGTCTCTTTTTCCCATTTTCCATGAGTTTTCTATGACTGGAAAATTGACTAAATATTTTTCAACTTTTGCAGGACACATGGGAACCCTGTTTAATAATGCTCAAAGACAAACGTAACAAGGCGAGCAAAAAAAATGGACAGATAAACATTAGATACAAAACTTTTTACAGAAGGAAGTTTTTGATATATCTTGTTTTTAGACCTAAAATTTTAATAAGTCAGGCTTAAAATGAGATACTAACAAATCCTTCAATAAAAATCAGTCATATCAGTCTAAGATTGTAAAGTTTGGTCTGTGTAGCAGCTACTTCAGAAGGTATTAATACATTTTGAGAAAACGGCTTTTGAACTCTATGGATAAAATAGATTAAGTTTAGTAAAAACCTTTAGGAGCTGATTTGAAAATTGTTTTGTTTCCACATGAATGTCAGAGCTCCTCAACTATATTTTCCGAAAGGCCAGATTATTTGTGGGGTCTTGGTCTCTATTTCGGAAATGCCCGATGCAGTACCATAAAATAAAATTGAATAAAACTTATTCCACAAGATTACCACCACAATGTGCCAGACTCGCAGTTCAGCAACACTTTTGCAAGCACATTTTAGGAAATTTCCGACTTATTTCTTTCAACAAATACTGACAACTCCTCCTGTCATGGTGTGGAGAACCTGTACAAAAGGGGATTAAGTTTAGTGGCAGAAGTCAGATGTGTACTCACGGCTGTCGTAGCAGATGTTTCCTAGTGCGCGGCCGGTCTGCAGTAAAACCTCCTGGTCTGAAGAGGTGAGCAGCTGCACCAGAGGAGGGATGAGACCCGCTTCAACACAGGGGGTCCGCATGAACTCTGCAGGGGAAGAAACAAAAGAGAGACTTTGTTTGTAATGTATTTATAGAGTTTGTAGTTCGACTGTAGTGATACATGTAAAAGATTGGGACAAGATACAATTCCCACAAGATACACAAGATGAGACAAAACACGACAATAACCCCCCAATTTTTCATTTTAATTTTTTGTTTGTCTTTGTAGCTTTGCTTTTCAGAACTCTCTCCACAAAAATGCCTGAACTCGTCAGATCTCAGAAGCTAAGCAGGTTGGGCCGGTGCAGGACTTGGATGGGAGACCGCTGGAGGAACCTCACGTGTGACAGTGAGACAACTAGAGTAAAAATTATCATTGTGTCATTGACAAGACTTCACCCACAGTTTGGATCTGGTGTGTGTGTGAATGGTTGGTAGTGGTTGGAAGGGCTGATGGTGAAAAATGGCAGCCTCTCTTCAGTCAGTCTGCCCAGGGCGGCTGTGGCTGATAGTATCTTACCACTGCCAAGTTTGGAGTGACAGAATAATGCATAAGGTGAAGCATCTTTGGGTGTATTTCTTTAAAAAAGCGTTATAGACAGGTCGGTCGACGTCAATTTCCACATTACTGCGCATGTCACCTACAGAAAGGAACGCTGTCTAGTTGGCTAGGGAAACTTTTTTGATAAAAACAACAAAACTGTACGAGAGCTAACTGTTTTGATCAGGTATAACCCATTATGACGGACGTCTGACCCCTGAAGCTTGAAACTGCTTTTCTCGCCATTTTTTCACTACACCTGAATGTAATGTCGTAGGGTCAAATATCATTTGCAAATGTTGATTTAGCAGCAAAACTTTTGTTTTTACACAGTGACAAACACTTATAGTTAGCAGACAACAGCGCTGGCTAGTGTTGCTGCTACAGCTTGTGTCAATCAGCCGAGGCCAACCTTTTTAGTTCAAGTCAAACATAAATAGGGAGGAAAAAAATCAAACGAGGTCATCTCAAAATGTGTACACAATCTTGTAGCAATTTTATTCTGTGGCTTCCAGATCTTGTCCTATCCCTAGATATGTGAATTACAGCATTTATTTAATACAATTTTTGTGGTGTACTCTACAGATCTGTATATGTCTATATAGATTAAATAAACAGTAATCACTTCTATATTTTGATTACAATGTTAAAATCATAAAATATAATTCGTTTCACCATCAGTTTATTGTCAGGTTGTTTTTAGACTATTGAGCGAACAATTAATGTTTATGTTCTAAAAAATAATAAACAGATTCAGTTTGAGTTGTGAGCAGCAGTCACTGTTTTAAGATAAGA
This sequence comes from Mugilogobius chulae, assembly GCA_038363315.1. Classification (NCBI taxonomy): domain Eukaryota; kingdom Metazoa; phylum Chordata; class Actinopteri; order Gobiiformes; family Gobiidae; genus Mugilogobius; species Mugilogobius chulae. The sequence continues at coordinate 32,023,151 of CM076404.1, forward strand.
GGTATTAAACAAGCGTAAAAGTCAGCATTTCTGATGAGAAAATGGATATAAAACATGCTGATATTATATCAACACATCTCATAAACTGCATTAAATTTACAAATCAGATTTTGTTTGGGTACTTTTAACATAACATTTTGCCGTTATCCCCTGTTTTTATTTAGTCGGCGTTAAACCAGAACATGTCCAGGTGCCAAGGGCGCTTTAGTTGACCCGACGTCCATCTGTTGCCATGGTAATCGCTGTGAGCCGCCATCAAGTACAATTTCTGGAACATTCATTATTTTCACATGATTTTTTTGGTGGTAAACAGCTCAAAACAAGAAACATTTTGAGCAATGGCTACAAGAGCATTTTTTGTGTCAGATGCACGCTAAATGAATTAAAATGTGGATATTTTTGAATCCAGAAAGTGATGACTGATACTAGTTAGAAAGAAATAAGACTTAGTAAATTTAGTCCTTTTTACAGTATGTTTTTCTCACAATATTAATACTTGTTCAAATGAATATATAGCTTTAAACAATTATAATAAATTTTACACCAGTAGATATGTTGCCAAAGTGTTAAAATTTGTTGCATGTCCTGTCTAAATCTAATAAGGTGTTTTCGCACTGTAGGAACTTTTTGTTGCTCCTGTATCCTTTTTAGCCCCTGGTCACTCTTCTGGTGTGTTTCCACATAAGAAGGACCAGGAACCAGGCAGGCCAATATATATAGGAATAGACTTAGCTCCTTCTCCTTATCTTTCAGTGACGCAGCGATGTTATTTGTGACGTCATTGACGCATGTTGTACGCACGCAGCGCACATCAACAATGCCAGGCATGTCGAAAAGTTTTTGTTAAGATAATAATGGCATTACAGTTTGCTGATGGCAGTGAGAGATGAACGGATGCAGAGGTACAAGCACTGTTAAGTCCGTACGCTAACGAGGAGGTACATGGGCTTTGAGGGACCCAGAAAAAAACTTATAAATCTTCAGAAAGCAAGCTGATGAGAAAACGAAAGATTTAATTTACCACACAGCTAAGCATTGCTGGGAGAAAATAAAAAAAAACTGAAACAAGACTATAAGAAAATTAAGGACCACAACAGCCAGAGTGAAAAATGGTTTCCCTTCCTCGACAGTATGGTAAATGGTCTCTATTTATATAGCGCTTTTCCACCTTACAAGGCACTCAAATCGCTTCACAGTCAGGGATCCACTCACCCAGTGTACGCAGACACTGAGGCAATGTGGGTTAAGTGTCTTGCCCAAGGACACAACAATAATCTACTCCTGTCGTCCTGTGTCACCTGGTGTTCCAGCGGTCTCCCATCCAGGTACTAACCAGGCCCTTTCTTGCTTAGCTTCAGAGATCTGACGGGATCAGGTTTTGACAAGAAGGTCACAGTATTTTTGGAACCATCCAGCTTACACTGGCAATGTAAGTGGCTGACGTCACCGAATGTCCTCTGGATCCTCTTTTAAGTAGTGTGAATGCTAGTAGGTACTTGTTTCTAAGATAGAACTGGCCCTATGAAAGAAGAGGTGAAGAACTGTTCCTAATGTCTGGTTCTTGGCACTTGCATGTGCGAAAACACCTTTTTGTTTTTTAGCATAGCAATAGCTTCTACTAGCAAAACTCACACTGGTTTTTGAAAGAAAAAAATAACAAAATGTTTCATATTAAACATTTTACAGCCCTAACATGTTTTGCTCACAATTCTTGACCACATAGAGCTTAGAAGCACTTTTCCCAACCTTCAGAAGGCAGCGTAAGTCGAGTTGTGTTGGAATCCTAACATTAGGTAGCTGTGTAAACAATATGGCTATTGCTAACTTGTAGGCAAAACAAAAGAGAACAAATTCTGTATAGACGGAACACTGTGAACTATTTTTTGTTACCGCATTAACTTTTGTACAGGTGCAAAACAAATTTTCTCTTCTCTAATTAAAAACATGGTTACTGGATACTTGTTTGTTCACTTTCTCAAAAACAGCGACTTCAAAACTACCCAGACATGTTCTGCTTTAATGTACACTTAATGCATAGACCTTAGAGACCATGTCCTTCTCCTGTTGCAGCTCAGAGCACTCAGGCCTGTCCGCGGAGCCACACGGTCAGAGGAGGGGTGAGGCGGGGGTGAGGCAGTCGTGTTTCCGGGGACCGTGACAGATAAATGCCACCGGGCTGCTGCCAAAGCTCGGCCGACCGCTGTGGAGGGATCATTAGCGGCCGTCTTGAGCGAGCCTGTAAACCTATTCATTATCCTAACCTTTTCATGCCACTTGTGCTTTTTCGACTTTAAAAGCTTCTCCTGGGCTCTGGCGGAGGGACGCGGCGCAAAGTGGTTATACAAGATTTGATAAGCTCTGTGAGAGAGAGTGATTCAGTTAAAAGGACGCTAGGCTGAATGCGGTTTAGAAACGACTGGTAAACGAGACATACTGTGTTTTGTCCTCATTATAGTAAAAAGTGAGAAAATACGTAGTTAATTTTGTTTATTTGTGAAACATGAAACTCATATATGACTAAACAGCTCCTCTGACTTCCTATTGGATACTGTAAAATTGATAACCTCCGCCTCCTCAGTGTAAAATTTATCTGTATTAACAACCTGAATGAAGATGGCTCGCAGATACAGATCAAAATCATAGGGAAAGTCCAACAGAAAACTGAACTTTTTACCTCGTTTTACTACTTTATTTCTGGCAAATAAAGTGTATTTTTAGCATAAATAATTCAATTCGAGTCAGAACAAAGCTTAAATGGATGTAAAACTATCTCAGACTAGTAAAAAGAAAGTTTTGTAGCTTTGAAAAGTACCCTCAAGCTGCGCTAGCTTTACATTAGCCTTTAGCTCGCAGCTATCGTTAGCATTGTTGGATGTATTTACATATTTGGACCGTTGGATGACTTTATTGTTTTACATGTCATGTTTCTATTGTGAGTGATAAAGCTGTTTTTCTGATGCACTGTCTATGTTATGTTTCCCCCATAGACGTCAGATAGTAGGCGTGGCTTCTGATGTCAAAGTCAGTTGCCGAAATTGAGTCAATCATGCTATTTGTTAGCTTGACTATATTTTCATTATTTAAACTGCCAGAAATGGCTAACAATGTCATCAATTGTTACTAGATCGCCAATAAATGTGATGCAAAAGTCAATTAATAAAGTTTTTAAAAGTTTATTTTTGATAACGTCACGTCTATATCTCTTACTTTCTAAACTCAATGTTTCTACAAAAACATTTTCACTGTGTAACTTTCTAGAGGTGAAAAGTCATCTGCACAATACAGTAGAACTAGAAGGTTAAAACCATACTTTGGGACTTTCTGAATGAAGACGAATACATTTTATGCAATAATATGAAAAAAAAATCTGCAGAAACAGATGTGTTCAGGCTAGGGCTGTAGTCAACCAAAGAAATTCTTGGTCGACTAAAGACATGTCCCATCGACCGATTAGTCGACTAAAAAGGGGCGTGGCTAAAGCTCTGAAGCTTTAGCCACGCCCCCTTCGCGGATGATTGACAGCCGCGTCAGAACACAGCACAAAACCACCGCAGTGATTAAAAAAAAAAAAAGTCAGTGTTTAAGTGGCCAACTATACGGCGCGAGACTGAGGAGAGAGAGAGAGAGAGAGAGAGAGAGAGAGAGAGAGAGAGAGAGAGAGATGACTTGTGAATAAGCGTGGAGCAGGAAAAAGAGAAAGGAGAACAAAAGACAGGGAAGGCACGTCTTTCGTTTCATCCGCGGATCAAGTAAAAGGTGAGGAAGAAGCAGAGAGAAAGTGCGCCGTTACGCGCTCGGGAGAAAAGAAGGAACAAGAGGGACGGAGGAGAGGGAGAGAGAGAACGAGAGAGAGAGAAGTGGAGGAAGCGCGCTTAGCGGCGAGACACACTTACATTAAACACGTTGGACATCATAAGAAGCTTTTTTTGTCATTAAAATGCCACAGTTCAATGAGTGGGGGGGCGGGCTCTCTTCGGGCTCGGGCTCAGGCACAGGTTCCGGTCGAGTTCGGACACGACGTGCGCGGGCTCGGGCTGGGTCGACTCATACAAATTTTGGTCGACTAAAGCCCCATCGACCGATTAATCGACTAAACGACTAAAGAACTACAGCCCTAGTTCAGGCTCCTCCAAGCCAAATGATAGACTATTTGGTGGCCATGGAAGCCTGTCAAAGTAAAAATTCAGATTTTTATTAATTATTTAGTCTAACAAAGCCATCTAAACAAAACATGCATTTATTCAAGTTCAATTTTGGCCAAAAAGTTGCGAAGTACACCTTTAACATTGGTGACCTCAAAGTTTCACTGCTCTGAGCTGTTTGATTCAGTTTATTAACAGTTAAAGGAGACCTATTGTGTTTTTTCCAACTATTTAGTAAGAAACTAGAACATATGTATATCAGTAATTTACCTTTTGTTCATTGCAAAACACAAAACTGATCTAAAACGGCTTGAAAGTAGAAACAGCTCTATTGACTTCCTGTTCAAAACTGCAGAACTGATAAGCCTCTTAATTTTAAAATGTAACTTTAAAGGAGACCTATTATGTCAAATTCACTTTTCTAAGTTTTTAATCTTGTTATAATGGCCTTCCTTCATCATTAGTTTACTCAAAGTTATATTTGAATTGATTCATGCATGTTTGAGTAATCTTGTATTGTTCTTCAGCTGCAGCTCAAGTGCTCAGAAATCCCTGTTCTCACCTACCACCTATCCCCTCCCACTTGTCTGTATTTACTTGTTATAATTCAAAAGATTAAAACTCAAAGTGAAGCTTACATGGTTTAAAACGGTCCCAGAGACACTTTCCAACAAATAAAAAATATTTTTTAAAAATCTGTTGCTTCTCACAGTTAAATGTTAAAATGAAGAGGCGGGGCTTATCAGATCTGCAGTTTTGAACAGGAAGTCAGTAGAGCTGTTCCTATTTTCAAGTTGTTTTAGATCAACTTTGTGTTTTACAATGAACAAAAGGTAAATTACTGATCTGTGCATGTTCTAGATTCTTACTAAATATTAAAAAAAAAACACAATAGGACCCCTTTAAGAAGCAACAGATTTTAAATAACAAAACAAAATTGGAAAGTGGCTATGGGACAGTTTTAAACCATAAATGCTTCGCTTTGAGTATTAATCTTTTGAATTATAACAAGTAATAATAGTAAATACAGACAAGTGGGAGGGGATAGGTGGTAGGTGAGAACAGGAATGTTCTGAGCACTTGAGCTGCAGCTGAAGAACAACAAGATTACTCCAACATGCATGAATCAATTCAAATATCACTTTGAGTAAACTAACGGTGAAGGGAGGCCATCATAACTAGGTTAAAATCTTTGAAATACATTTTACATAATAGGACCCCTTTAAATATTGTGTTTTCACAAACGTTAAGTTGATATTTACCTTAAAATAAGAACATTTAAAAAGTTTCTGTGTTGCCGTAGTCAAAGCTAACATATATGCGCTTGCGCAGAAGCTTCTGGGCAGTTAAGGCCCTCCAACAAAGGGTTGGGGTCTGTGCACAGAATGTCAGTCGGCATGTTTATATTCAGCTAACTTCTGTTTGAGCATTTCCTGTTAATGTCAGCATTTGGCTATTTTGAATATAAACAAGCCAACTGGCATTCCTTGGCTAGTTAAATCCAAACCAACCCAACTTTAAAAGAAGACAAAATGTGCTCTTACTGCTTGGATTCTGGCTTAATCTAGAATCTTGTCTTGATCTAGTTGTAGTTTCCACAAAAATACAGTTGCTAATTTAAGCAACCTTACCATTTTTGGCCACCTCTGCGATGATGTTGGCTACTTTGGGGGAGCAGGAAGACTGAGGGGTGAGGAGGGAGGGCAGCAGGGGCAACACTCCCATCTCCTGGATCTTCATACTGGCTTCAGTGTCTGCGAAAAGAAGTAAATACATGTTGGGCTCGATAGATGCATGGAATTATAAGTTGCAGCAACAGCTAAACTATCAGGAATTGCGCAGTTCTTGATCCTTAGCTCTGAACTGTACAAACATGTTTTACAATACATGTTCTAATCTCTTTATTAGTCTGACAGTTTATCGGTCTGTTTCAGTCTTTTTACCAATTCCTTAAGACGCACTTGAAATGTGAAGAGTGTTTTTTTAAATCATAAATCTTAAATATAACTGCAATCTCAATACTGTTTTCACACAGTCGAGGTGGCAAGCTCGGTCAGCAGAAATAGTGCGGTCCACATTACTCAGCTGTCTGGCTATGTGCCTTTAATCAGTCACACGTGGGCGACCCTATAGAAGAGACAGTATGTGCACGGACGGGACAGTGAGGACAATTAAGAGACGGCACAAGAATCAGGCTTCACAACATGACCTGAATGATAAGGCAGCTTACAGAGAACTTTTGCACATTCAAAAGAAAGGTTGCAACAAGTGACTCTATTAATAAGAACTAGGGATGGGGCGGTATGAAATTTCCATGGTCACCTTGTTTTTGCTCGTGTGAGTAGCTGGTATTAATTAAAACTTTGGTAATGTGAACAAGTAGTTCTAAACGCGGCTAAATGTTATCGATTTTTAAAAATTACAAAACGTTTCTAACCTCCAAACTGATTTTCAACGAGGCTCCTCCCTTAATTGTGGAAAGTGGGTTTTTACTTCCTCACACTCATTCATTTTCAACTTTCATTTTTTTTTAATTTGTTTCAACTAAAGGCTAATGTCTATGGACAAAATACAAGGGACGCCGCGACTATGTTTAGTTCCTGCTCCCAGTCAGTACCCCGCTCGGTTTCTGTGACGTCATTTGAAACCCAGCAATAAAATCATTCATAGATGGATTGAAAAATACTATTCTATTTTTGTTAGCTGCTGTCTTTGTGGCTTTTTAATCCAAATCCAAAAACATGAATACAGCCTGAAGCCAATTTTCACAAATACTGAAAATGTTATGTAAATACCTTAACACTGCTTCCATCTCTAATCGTCAACTAATTTAGTAATCAAACAATCATTAACTTACTATACAAGTGCTGACAGAAGACGTTTTAGGTATCAGAAAAAAGTTATTTATTTGAAAAAGACACTAGACATACAGTATGCAAAAATGTCTTTTAAACTGCAAAAATAATATCCATTTAAGTTAAAATATTATGAAATACAAACATATGTATCTGGAGTTTAACAGCCACAACCAATGGAACAAGACTTTTGTACTTAATTAAGAAAACACATCTTGTTTTTCTACTTCAATAACAACTCTTAACTTGTAGTAAGGAAAAATAAAAATAGCATGACGCCTCTATCACTGTATCTTAATCCAATGGGTGATAAAATTTTCACTCACACGAAATAATTGCCAGATTAAACAATTACCAAAATAATCGTTAGTTGCAGCCCTACAAAATATTGTTTTTTCATTGTTAATTTCACTCTGAAACTCATAGCAACTCATAACAAAAAGGATGTTTTGTTTTGTTGTAGAAACTCTCTGCCGGCCAAACTTAAAGATCGTAACTCAAACTGACCACTTTAAAAAAAGAAATAGCATCTTGGCAACAGCAGTGACACAGTTATCATTTGTAAATAATTTGTCTGTGCTTTTGGCCTTTTCGGCTTAACAATGCAATATTTATTCTTCCAAACATCAATTTAATATCTCATTTAGTTCAATAACTGTCGACGACCCTCTGGAGGCTAAAAACGTGATTGGATTAACCTTTGTGACCAGCATCAGATTGCATTAAGACAATCTACATTTGTACTTATCCGTTCATAACAAATGTGAAGCATTTCCAAAGACTGAACATCTACAATATTCCTGTCAATTAAAAAAATAAATATATTGACTTAAACCAGGAAAGTGCAAACGAATCTTTCCTGGGAGCATAAGTGTATGTTAACTCTTTCCCTGCCAATGACGATAATTGTCGTCATAAGCTTTTTTTATATGCGGCGATAGAGTGGTCTCTGATGCACGTTTTCAATTCACCAGCACTGAAATACAATGATGCAGTTTCATATATTCACCACAGGAGGTTGTATTGTATGAGCACAAGAGCGCAGAGGAAGTCCCCGGAACCAGAAAATGCACGTCTTTTCTGTTTACATTATGCAGCGCAGTCGGCTGTGTTTACGTGATCATCCGCCTCTAAAGGATCGGCTTTCTGTTCAAACGGATTACAAGCACATCTTGGACTAAAAACATTGTTGAGTAAGTTTACAGCAGATATTTGATCTTTAAAATGAAGAAAAGACGATCCTACAGGACTAGGACTCTGAGGAGAACAGCACATGCAGCGAGTCTGGAAGAGAAAAACTAAAGTTTCTCTTCTGTGAGCGATCCATAAGTGTCAGAGTAAGTAAAACTACTGTATTTCTTCATGTTTTAAGGGTTAAATATAATCTTTGCCCTGTGAAAGCGTCTGAATCTATAGAATCTGCATCAGAAAGTAGAAAAAGTACTGTGATGCCTCCTCGTCTGTAACACAGCTTTTGTTGGTTTAAAGATGAAAAAGACACTCGTCCTCATTGTTTTAATCACGTGAAGCTTGTAATTTTATCCTAAAGACATTATTTCATTGTACTGGCTAATATTCTTTCACCAAAAAGTAGTACAGACAAAAATAACAATGACATGAAGTTTGATTTATAAAAAGGCCGTTATCTCAAAAGTTTCTCGTCAAACGCTGAAATCTAATGAAAACAACGAATTTCAAATGCCTATAAAAAGAGAACGGAATAATTTAGAATAACATTTATTTTTTTAAATGAAAGTAGACACTTGTAGGTCTCATTTGCTGTACAACATGTCATAATTCCAGTTGCACAAGGTTTTTTGTGGAGCTGTGAATATTGCTTAAAATTAGCAAAAAGTCCTGGCAGGGAAGGGGAGTCAAAGTCAGAATAGGGCTGGCAGTGAAAGAGTTAAAATGTAATTGCTGGATTTCAGATGACATCACAACTTTCTACAGTCCAATGTTATTTCAATCAGATTGGGGGCAGGTAAAAAGAAGTTTGTTTAAACGCAGTTTATTTTTGCAATGCAAAAGTTTATTGGGTCTATTCACCCCAAAAATCATCACTTTTTAAATTTATTAAATCATTTTTGAAATATTTCATGGCAAAGTCCAATGTTATTAATAGGAAAAACTGGCCCTTGCCCCCAACCTGGCTTTTAACTGACAACAATTCTAGAATGTGAAACCCAGCAATACTTTGTCTTTTTGCTGACCGCTGTGACTTTAGTGTTTCGTCTAGGTTAGAGATGTTGATTTCATATGACCCCGTGAGCCATATGGGCCAGAAAGGATAATAAGCCTACAGCACAGGCACGGGCAAGTATTTTTTCTCAGAGGGCCATATTGAAGTAGAAGAGGGCCGTACGGCAATAATTGGAGAAATAAATTCTCAAATCTCAATATTGCAAGTATATTTTTTGTAAAACATAAGCAATTCAATTTATTATTTTCATAATTTCTTGTCGTAATTAGTAAGAATACAAGTGCACACACATACTCCATAGCTACGGGAAACAAATATAAGAAATAAAGCTCAACACCTATTCTCAAAAATGTGTTGGGGGCCTGATTAAAACAGCTAAGGGTTGCTATTATGGTAGTGACTATGAAACCTAAAATGGGCTGGAATGCGGCAAATTGCAAACAATTTGTCCAACATTTTCTTGGAATGACAGTATGTACAATATAATATAATACAATGTAAAGTAATGCGCTAATATATATCTGGACATACAGTAACTATTAAGCTTGATTTACCCCAAGTGCCATGTTTAAATATAACACAGAAGGACCTATATCTTAATATACTGAATCAAATTCATCTGGTCCCAGCTCTATTTGAGTTTGACACCCCTGCTAGGTTCATTGGCCTAACAAAGCTGGTTTGGCTGCATCCGCCGCTCTATTCACCTTATTCCATCCCGCTCACTTTACTTGGCAGTGCACTTCCTGTTTAGCTGCGTTTAGCCTGTGGAATTCAGTCACTGGGTTTATTTTTAACTTATTATATCTATTTGAGATTGACCCGCAAGACAGACAAGCAAACATATTAGGCAATTTAACATAGTCAAACAGGAAGTGTCCTGCCAAGAAAAGTGGACGGGGCAGAATAAGGTCAATAGGAAAAATATATGACCATAATATAGAGGGATTGACAGTCGACGTCACTTTCTGCCCTACTGTGCATGCGTTATGCAGAAAGACCCGCTCTCCAACTGTTTACATGGGGAAACTTCTTTGAATAAAACCTTGAAACAGGACGAGAGCAGCTGTTTATATCAGGTCTGAACCGGTCTGACAGACGTCTGTCTCCTGAAGCGTGAAACATAGGGTCAAATTTAGCAGCATAACTTTTGTTTTCACACAGTGATAAACTCTTGTAGTTAGCTGACAACTGAGCTTTTTTTCGACTTGTTTCCACTGTTTGTGTCTATGAGCGAGCGACGACTCTACAGGTGGGGTGCGCGCGCATCGCCCGTGTTGAATCACAAAAAAATCCCTCTATAGGCTTTTTATTACTGGTAAAAATTGGTGACTTTTTATGTAATTTATAGCAGCTAAACTGATATAAAACATCTTATCAGGACATTTCAAGACATTTTACTGCATAACAAGACACTAAAGTTCTCAAAAGAAAATAATATTGAGATAGGCAGCGTGGTGGGCTGAGTTCAACTGAGGTTAAAGCCAATTAGTGATACTCATTCCTTTTAAACAAGCTCCTAACTAAATCAATAAAACCTGATTCATCTTTTGCCGTGACAGATGAGTCTTATTCTGCTGATTCTGCAAACATGGCGGTGAATTGTTATTGCTCGTTTGTGTACTCACTGTTGTTGGCCAGAGCTTTGAGCAGACAGTCCACGCAGCTCTCCACGCTGTCTGTAGAGCTGTCCGAAGAGGCCAGCTTCAGCTTCTCCAGGGCCTCACTAAGATTGTCTGCGGAGGAAGAAGACACAAACGTGAGAATGTGTTCATAGATGAGCTGCGTTTGTCAAACTGAAACAATCATGGCAGCGCTTACATTAGACAGATATAACTCTATTGTCAGACCATCAAGTTCCAGATGAAAAACAGCAGCTCCATTACAAATCACAGACACACTTCTACCTGTTTTTTTATTCTTCTATTGCTTTTGAAAAAAAATACACATAGAGGTGTATCATGCATTTGTGCAAAGGAAAGACATTTATTTGCATTTACACTTTCACAAATGTTTTTTTTTTCACATATATATAAACTTGACTTGTGAAGCAGTTACAATTCATTTAAAGTACTGCAGCTACAATCTCACTTTAGTAGAAAATTTAAACTTTATTTTAGGGTATTCTTTAAGGATGCACCATTTGAATAGTTTGTTTAAATTTTGATTCTGCTAGTTTTACTTTAAGTATTTGTCAACATCCGATATCAGGGTTTCTGCAAGGATTGAGATTGTTTTAACACTACAAAACACAAAAGTGAAGACCTACTCACTTGTCATCATGACCTACATTATAGCACAGGGATTGGGTATTTGGTAAAATATAACTCTAATAAATGATCAAAACAAAACAACATAAATATGAAATAACTCGTAATGCACATTTAATCCCGTGTCAAAATAACAACATATTCTACTCATTTTACAAAGAATACACTGTTTTTGTTTTGAACAAATGAGACTGATTGCCTGTCTAATGTTAATTGTGACTGTCAATCATTCCTGTCAGCCCATCAACTTGCCTCCAACAGGAAAACGTACAGTCAAGTGAAACAGATCGGGGAAAACTGGCAATTGCTTTATTAAAAAAATTAAGACCTGTGTAAACATTTTAAGACCTACAACGGCAAAGTCCTTAAATTCAATTTTTTCTATTTAATACACTGCATCCAGTCCAACTCTGGTACAGTCAGCCACCCGAGCGGTCTAGCTACAGTGGGTGACTCACATTAACTACGATGGTCTGCAGTCCTGCTGCAGCCACAGGCTCTGCTGCCGACCTCGCTGTACCTGCTGTATCGTAGAGGATGTCATGGTTCTGGACCTCTGTGCTCAGCCTCTCATTGTCTATGGTGCTGAATGACTGATTTGTCATTCACAAGATTTGTGACCCCATGTCAGCCCAGATGATGAGCCCAGGTAATATTTACACCACAGTAAAACATAGATAGTACCACAGCGAAAAAATAGATTTTATTTTGAAAAATGTACTGGATGCACTTTACTATCGCTTGAATAATTTTCTGTATACGTGTTTCATTTCCTCAACTTCACAAAAAAGAGCTTCGTCGAGTTCCGGCGTCCGGCCAAAATTTGAAACCAACAAAACGTTTTAGGAGCGCCGGATTGGACTGTACGTCGTGTGAGTCACTTTCAGACTTTTTAAGTTTAGCAAAGGCTCCGGTGGCTGCACCGGAGTTGGACTGGATGCAGTGTGAGCCCGGACTTTAAGACCCTGAAGAAACCCTGCAATATTGACTGATACCAGTGGCAAAGAGACGACACCTTTAGGATGAGTTAATTTTAGAGAGATGCATGTCTACTCAGAGTAAAGACACACAATTTATTATGTTTTAGTCCAACACAAACACATCCAAGTAAAGAAACAATGCATTTGTTTGTGTCAATTTTTTAAATGTTACAGTGTGGCTTTAACTATAAAACTAATCAATTGTTTGCATGATTATTAGACACATCAAAAATGTCAGACAGACAAATTACAATACTGTGTAAAGTATTGCAATGCATTTTTATATCAAACCAAAGCAAACTGTCATATTATCTGTTGCCTCTTTGGACCGTCCGGGACATTGTTTATTCTCAGCATATAACTGTTGTAAACCATTTTTAAGACTCCTCTGCTTCTGTTATTGTCAGTGCTGTTGTATCTTATCACATCTGAAGGACTCAAGACAACAGAAGAGTCGACCCAGACGCCAGCAAGGACAAGCAGTCGGACAAACTCAAGGATTCGGAATTTTAAGAGGAATATCACGTGGTTTGTATATTAATGTTTATAAAGGAGATGAGAAGACTCTTACAAAAATATCAAAAGGTCCAATGAAATAGTGGTTCAATCTTCCATTTTTCTTTTGTGTTGTCATTATTATGGCTTCTATAGTCTAACTGAGGTGAGTTTTTTCTGCCGGTAACTTTTTATTTTATTTAAACTGACTAAAAAATAACGTAAAAATTGCCCCCTTTCAAATAAAAAACAGATACAGTAAGCTTACCATCTGAGGCATTTTTAAGATTTTTATGACAAACAATGTAATATTTGTAATAGGGATGTTCATGGTTAACCAATTAACCGGTTAACCGTGACTAATGCCTTGTTCGAGTGAGACGTCTTTCACCGGTTAACTGACAAATATTCAATTGCTCCAGCAGATGGCGCTAACTGCCCCTGAACAGTTCTGCCGTTTGTCAGAGAAGGAAAAAAGATCGCTAAAACTACAAAAACACTGTTTATCTAAGAAGGACTGAACAAACCAGTGACACTGCAGTGTTTATGGACAAATATCAACCATGCATGGATTAATTAACTTGGATTTTATGTTGGTGAAGAAAACAGACTGGGCTAGCTTGCCTGGCAAACTATCGATGTTTTACCTGTTCAAGGCATGCTAAGGTAAGCGCTAACGTTAGCAGCAACTTTAAAACATGACTCTTTATTTGAGAGTAGTTTTATATAATACATAGTGCAAAAGTGCATTAAAACCGTGTTTATAGAGGCTTCTATTCAGTCGTGTTGTTTCAGTTTAAAGGCCTGTCGCTGACTCGCTGCTCTAAATTCACTCTCGTATCGCTGCTGTGTCTAATTATAACACGTCCAGTGAAAATAACAGCAATAAAAAAGTACCGCGTTAACGTGTTCGGTTAACCGATTATTGACCGTGAAGAGCTCCAACTAACGGTTAAAGAAATTCTTGAAAACGTGCATCCCTAATTTGTAAGTGTATGTATCAATCCTGGTTTAAACTATAACACATTTTCATTATTTACTTATCTATTTATACAGGAGGTCGTTTCCTGTCCCACAGTTCATTAAGGGGAATCTCATTAAGGCCATTATTACTTCCAGAAAAGAAAATTTTATTGGACTTAGAGGTATTTTTTTCCATGAGCTGCTTCCTCTGTTTAAGCACGTCAAATCACCACCACATGTTGAGTAAAGCCGGAGGAAACTGGCAGAAAAGTGCTACAATTTAAGCGTTTCCTTCATTTAAAGAGCAATATACTGAACTAATTTCAACCACAAACAAAAACATATGTATACAACTTGTCCTATTCTGCATAAAAACAGCTAACTGAAGATCTGAGCAAAAATGTTTATCTTCACCTTGACTCAATGTTTGCATTTCTAAAATTATATAACTCTTCCCTAAATACAATTGCAATACTTTAACTTAAATCATGCAACGCCAAGGCAAAAAGATAAAATATACTATAAAAGTATTAGGCAGAACTGTGTAATATATATCAAACTTTAAATAATATCCTACGTTTTATCAAGATACATCTGAAATATGCAAAAAAAAAAAAAAAAGCCAATTACCATAAAAATTAATGCTGCTAATGATCAGGTATCGACAGATACTCAAAGCCAAAGTATTAGAATCGGTATCGGAATTGAAAAAGCTGGATGGTGCATCCCTATCCCTAACCTGTCCAGACAGATTAATTCTATTGCAATATTTGTGAATTCATAAACTCGAGATAATCCATTGGGCATTCCGGCAGCTCGATTAGTTAGGGGTCCAACCCAACGACGAGTTACCGGCCCAATAACATCGCAGCAGGGCAGGTTGAAGCAGGAAGTACTGCGTGAATCACGCAAAACAAAGACGGCAGCTCGTGTGGACGGACATGTTTCTGCTGCGTTTAATTTTGTTTTAGCAGAAAGAGGGAGTATTTTCTTTTGGAAAGAAGAACAGAGACGTGTGCGCGACACTATCCCACACGGACATTGGATGCACCATTAAGATTTGTTGCTGTGATTGGTTAAGCACAAAAAAGGCAAATCTGGGAAAAAATATATTCACATTTTTTTTCTCATATTGGTCAATCTCGATTTTCGATTTGATTTTGTTTAACCTTTCCAAAAATAAAAGAAAAATGTCTTTTTTGAAGATAAACAAAAAAAACTTTAAATATGTCTCATTTATTATTATTTGCTTCAAATCACACATTTTTACTGATAAAGGATTGGTTTTCGATTTTTTGATTCAAAGCATACAACCAAATAATTGACGTATCGATTCGATTCAATCTTGATCTCTCGATTTTTTCGATTAATTGCCCAGCCCTACCGCACACCCAATCAGCTCGATGTATTTTACGTCCCACCTTTTCCCAAACGCTTTCAGCAAGTAAAGCTCCAGATGGATACTATAGAAGAGTTCAACACTTATCTTTCTGGCATGTGTCAGGTTATATTGTCCCACTTTTTGTCTAACAAAAGAATTGCTTGAATAATTGTGATTTAAATTATGATTCAAACTATTGTGATTATTATTATTGCCATAATCGAGCAGCCCAATAAGACTGTGAACGCAACCTATTAGATCAAAGCAAAAAGGTTTAGACATGTTTTAGCACATTTACAGTATGTTGCATTGATTTAATATTGTCTGAATGCAGAGTCTATATAAGCTCATCATCCTGGTATGAACACTCATTACAAGTTTATAAAAAGCCTTGTTGATTCCTACATAACCTCAGGACACTGCCGCTACATTTTTCTGTCCTATTTACAGTCGGCTTCAGCTCTGCAATAATCTGTGAGCGCGGCGCGAGTCATACAACACTTCTGCTGCTGCTGCTGAGGACGACGCACAGAAACCAGGGCGCTTAAATCCAGCACACGTTTTATTATAACTCCAGATGCTTATTCACCGTCTCCTGGATCACGGCGAAATGTGATTAGGCTGGAGTATAACCGCCTAGAGGAGAAGGAAAGAGTCCCACATGCACACAACGCTTACATTTGTTGCATTAATGGTTTCAAGTGTGTCAAAGGTTAGTGGATTTGAAATGATTTGTTCACTAATTTGCATCAAATTCATCAAGTTTGTTTATGCACCTGTAATTAGGGCTGCAACTATAAATTATTTTGGTATCGATTAGTCTGTGGATATTTCTCTTGATTAATCGGTTTGCTGTTACAAAGGGACGGTCAATGTGAAGCTCAAAAGAATGCTTAACCAAGTAAAAAAATAAATGTCTTCTCCTATTGTTTAGACTCAGAGTTGTCTAGTGAGCTCCTCAATTTTAGTAAATCCCTTGTGAATTTTGACATTTGCAAGTTGTTTTTTTGTTTGTTTGTTTGCTTCTGGCAGCTCTTTCACATCATAAAAGAGAAGATTTCTGGCCAAATTTTTCACTGAAACATGGATTTTTAGCACATATTCATATCTAAAACTTTTTTATTATTGTTAGAAGTTGTTAGAGACTTGTTTTGCAACAGCACACAATAATTTGTTTTGCTAAGAGAGCTGGGATTGCTTGTTATTGGCTTTATTTCAAAAGCTTGTTCACTTGTTTCTCTCTAAAATCTGGCAACACTGGTCAGCCTGTGTCTTGCTCTGAGTGAGTGACAACTTTCTGAAAAAGCAGATGATTTTTTTCTTTACCTCAAAGGCATTAAGAAAACAGACAGTCCACAAAAACAGTGCAAAAATCGAAATTGTGATCTTGCGGCAAGAAAATTGTGATATATTGGCCAGTACTAGGTTCAGTACATATTATCTTGGTTCTTGTCAAGTAAAAACATCTGCAAGCGGATCAAGATATTCTTTCTTCATTCAGGCAACATTCAGTATTTCTTCTTACTAAATAATTCTTAAAGATTAAAATGTGTTTTTGTGTTTGTATTGGCACTCAAATCACAAATCTGGGAAATACAGTACAGTGTTTTCTGAGTCTCACATGGAAAAGACTAATAGCTCACATACAGAACTCCCACTGTCTTTTTAATGAAGAAGCAAAGCTAGAACAGGACTAAAACTCAAAAAATTAAAATTTGCATATCTGTTCTTTAAAACTGCTGCATATATATTTGAAGCGCAAATGTTATGAAAAGAGTAGTAGTATACGGCTGGAACAATCGCATTGCAATATATTGATCGTACACCATGTATGTATTGACACACGTTATTGACATGTTGTGTATGATAAAACTGCAGCGTGCCTCTTCTTTCTAATGGAAATAAATGACTGTAAATTATAATAAGAGCCTCTTTCACGTGGTTTTATGTCACATGTGTTTGTTCCAGATAAAGTCAGTATTGTTCAGACCTGTTTTAGGGCTTATTGATTAAAAAAGAGAATAAATCTCATCTTACAATCCCACGCATTCATTTGTACTTTAACAAATGACTGACTGATTTGCGGCACTTTTGTAGAATAGCCTGCTATATGCTTTGCTATTTTTAGGAAATCGGATAGCGCAATATACTTTATATTTATTTTTAAAACTTGAGCAACATTTGTAATATTATCTCAAATTTGAAATGTGGCACAGCTAGGGCTGGGCAATGTTGATAAAGATTGATATCTTGATATTTTTTGGCATTACTTGATTACAATATTCAGGTGATACTATGTCAATCCAACCAAAAATGTTCCAACATGTTTTTAATAATATCAGTTGAGGCTTAAATATAAAAAATGACAATCTACTGATTTATTAGTTGACTAAAAAACTTGGCCCCTTTTCAAAACTAGTAATACTTTAATGATTTGATCAAATGTTCATGCTAAATAACTATTCAAACAGACAAAAATGCTACTAAATGAGATTTCCAGGTGTTAAAAAAGATTAAATTAATTTGCATTTTCAAATCCTTCAAATCACCCCAAAAAATAATAATAATTTGAACACCACAGAGTTATTGACTAAATGACTTAAGACAAAATCTGTGCATAACAATGAATGAAAATACTGGCTTTCTATAGGTATTTGAAAGTGTACAATACATTTTTTTCCTGAACAGCTCTTTTTGAAGCTTTTTTTTCACTACTCGATAATCACCCAGCTCTAGGCACAGCTCTAGTCGAACAGTTTTTTCCCTTTTTGAAGACATTCATTAAATGTCATTGAATAAGGGATGAATACTGCACTAAATAGTAAAAATGCATCATGTATGTGGAATTAATCAAATTTCTATTTCAATTGACGATTATTGATGTAATCGCTTACAAAAGTTGTGTAATCGAGTAATCATGATTATTAACTATGACTCATAAGTCAGTTTGTTACGCTCAGATATTTCCTTGAGTTGTAAATGTAGGTCCCAGACTGTTTCTTTACAATAGTAAAATACATTTACAACGGCCCATTTTTGATATCTCATTTGATCTCTTCACTCTCTGCATTTAAGGAGCGCTAATGCTCTGCACTCTATCCAAGCAAGCAATCATTTGAATAATTGTGATTTCAATTATTCTTTGATTACTATTTTCATAATAATCTAGCAGCCCTATGTCAATCAATATGCTGTATCTGTCTCTTCGTGAAATGCATTGCACCATAAAAAGATTTATGTGCCAGCTCTGGTAGTAAGTGTATTGTATAGTAAGAAGCAAACCACTGTACCCTAGAAATTTCCATTTAAAGCGGACAGTGCTGCTGCAGGAGGAAGCATACCACAGCTGCTGCATAAATAATAACAGGGTAGAGCCTCCATCAGAACCAAACCTACGCTGCTGCTGCTGCTGCTGCTGCTGCTGTGGATCTGCGAGCATCCCCATCCCCATCACCACCAGCAGCAAGAGCCAGAGTCAGAAAAACTGCTGCTGCTGCTGATGATGATGTCTCCTATTGCATAACATCTGTGGCGTGGAGACGGAGGAGTGCCACACTGCCATGTCAGGAGGGACTGCTCGCTCATCGTGTCGTGCCACCTACCCAAACACAACCCACAGAAGCTCCACTTTCCTTCTGGACAGATCAGAGGGATGTAAAAGGACAAGAACCACCCCACCCCGAGTGCACGAGAGCGCGTACACGAGGCATAAAACACTAGTCTTTTCTCAAATCAAACAGTTTCGCTAAAATGAATGGCCCCGCCTTTACTTTGGAAAATACGGCGCGTGTTTAAACGATGTTGCTAATTGTGTTACGGTAAAAAAGAGAAGCAGGAACTAGTTAGCAGTTAGCAAAGGGCACTCACCCATCTCGGCAGCAGGATGGGGCAGAAAACAAGCCGATGTTTAGCGCTTGCTCCCCGGTACAGGAGTAGTAGCAGAAAGCCCCGTGACCAGCAGCAGCACCGCGTCTTCTTCTTCTTCCCCCCAAAACAGTAGAGTTGTCGCGGGTTAGCAGCTAGCTCCTCGGTGCCCGGTTGGTCCCGCGCTGAAGATGCTTGTGTCTACGGCAGCAGGCTCATGTCCACTCGCCGACACCGGGGCTGGACGTGCTGCTGCTGCTGCTGCTGCTGCTGCTGGCTGAGCTCCGCTGGAGAGAGGAGGACTGGGTCGGTACGGTAATGAGAGCCTGACGCACGCAAGCACGCACGCACAGGAAACAGTACAGGGCTGTTTCCGGTCACGACTTTCAGAATAAAACACACAATGGGTTAAAAAAATGCACTGATTTGCTCGTACGGACAGAGGGCAGCATTTCATTGATCAAACAGTGAGATCAAATCATAATTACTTTGATTTAGTTATGATGGTTAAAGGTGTTCAGTATCTTTTCTTGTGGAGGATCCGCCACCGTCTCTTTCCTTGAAAACAACGAAACAATCTCCAAGATAAGTTACAAGCCAGATCTTTGGAGAGGCTGAAGTGTTTTATTCAAGAAATTGTACTTTTCTGGCAGTTTTGTTCACTACTTGAGCAACATTTAGTTTGAATTGGCTTTGCTTTTTGTAAATACAGCTAACTTCGGTAACGTTACTTATGAGCATTTCCTGTTAGCGTTAGCATTTTAACACAAACAAACACACTTTGGTCTTTTGGTGAAATTTATTTATCGCCTTTAACATGCCCTTACAGATATCCACCATAATTCACTGTTCGCTGTCTGGTCTTCTGAGAATATATTCATTTTAAACTGACAAAGTAGAAACCCCATAGAAATGAACTGAACAGGAAATGCTCATAGGTACACAAGTTAGTTGTTTTGAACATAAATAAGCCAACAACTGACATTCTGTGTACAGACTAGGGCTGTACTCAATGTATCGATACTGGGATATATCGTGACAAGCTCATTGGCAATACACGTCATTACAGGGAGGTATTGGAGGTAGGCCTACTAAATTCCTATAATTTACATTTATGAACCCTGGACTGCAGCTTTAAGGCTGAAACTATTGAGCTGAACACAGGCTTATTCGTAAGACACTTGTATCTAACAAAGAGTGGTTTGAAAATACAATTCCTCTGCATCTGACACTTGATACGTGACATATTGAGGAAATTATATCTGCATATACACATATCGAGATATCTTATCGTGACCTCTGTATCGGGAAACGTATCATAGCGTATCAAAAATGCATATTGAGCACTCCAGATATAATTTAGTTTTTGGCATAGTGAGACTAGATTTTGTTTATTTTTGCTGTTTTCTCCTTTCAATTAGATCAACTTGATACTTTTAATGCATTAAATTTATATAATGCTTTTCGTAAGACATTCAAAGACTCAAAAGATTTTGCATAATTAATTTACACCACACTCTTTGATAGCCACAGCTACCTTGGGGCAATCGGAGGAAGCAAGACTGCTATTTTGTGCCATTGGCTTCTTTAACCAGCACTAACCATTCACACCCACATTAGGCCAGTGTTTTCCAGGCTTTTTTGAGTCGCAGCAGCACACTTTTTGGTTGATTTTTTTTCTTGCAGCACACAATAACTCTTTTGTTGAAAAGTTGCATAGTTCACCTATTCATTATTCTTTAAATGAGTTAGTTGTGTTTGTTTTGCTTTCATTCTTGCTGAAAAAAAGTTGTTTCAAAATGTGAGTGAAGTGTCTGACCTAAGAACACCTAAGGCCCATTAAGATATTTTAGGTTACCTGCCAAATTACTTGTTTCCTCAAATATATTTTTAATATTATTTGAGTAATTTCTTGAACCACTGCTTAGTACCTTTACTTGAATAATTTTGATGTAACTGTACTCTTGAGTACACATTTTTGCTACTCTGTTTTAGCGAAGGGAACCAGAGTGCCCAGAGGAAACCTATCCAGACACAGAAACATGCAAACTTCACCAAGAATGGCCTGGTCCGACTCGAGAGTCGAACCTGCAACCTTCCTGCTGTAAGTCAATCATGCTTGTTTTTTATCTCGTTCTTTTCAGTTTATCGATTTACCCGCTTTGAAGATGAATCAAGGAACCAATCACCCAGAGGACACAGACAAGATTAAGGTATACATATTCAAGGTAAAATAAAAACAGTAAGAAAAATGTAAGATAAACCAGTCAAAGATAAAATTTTATAATGCAACTTTAATTGGTAAGTTATGCATTACTTTAAAGTCTGGCCAATATTTTATTGCCTATAGGCCTATACCGAGTTTATAAAAAATTTATGTTAATGTTATACTATCATCACATGCATCCTTACTGCTGTTATGTGTCAGGAGAAAGGTCAGTTAAATCCGAGTGTCTGTGTTTTCTTGTTTTCAATCGTGGGAGTTCTGCTGACTACTGTGTCTGAAGTACATTATGTAGCACAAGACAAGCTAATAAAGTACATGCAGTGCACATCCACGGCAGAAAACATGAACAGTAACAACATTTTCTGCTTTGCTCCTGTTTTTTTTTTAAGTATTTGCACTTGTGGTGTTTAAACTTCACGAATCTAATACATTTAATTAATGTGGTGAATGTGAAAAACTGTAGTCGCTCAGTATGAGAGGACAGCAATTTTAATGACATAGCTGTGAGTTCAGTAAGTGAAGGCTTAGGATCTGTAAGCTCCATAAGATTGATCAACTTTTTTAATAAGTAAAGCCAAGGAAAACAGAAAGGAACATGTAGAATTGACAGGGAAACACTCACATACTATATACAGCCTTTACTTTACTTTACTTCGCCCAACAGTTTCTCAAAGCATTGTTCAATATCTCTCCTCCTTATGTGTGTCAAAGGTGCACTGTATAGTAATTTAATTAAACCATACTTTGAAACATTGTTAAATTTGATAATTGTTAAGCCATAATGTGGAAAACTACATCTAAAGAAACAAATTTTCCATGAAACAAACAGGAGGACTTTTCTTATAGCTAAAATGTTGTGACCATGCAAGTCCACTTATGGTAAAAATACAGATTTTTCTTATTTATTTAGTGAATAAAAAACATCTAAAAACATATTACAAAAAAACAACAACAAAAAAAACGTTTGTTTTTTTTTTTGTCAGGAGCCGGACAGCAATCACTGATGTAAATTCTCAATATTGAAATTTAATCTAGTGATGCATCAATCCGATACTGGGATCAAATATCAGTGCTGATCCATCAATGTTTGCTGGATTGGGTATCAGTCACATAAAAGCCGATGACTGAATGGTTTATTTCTATAACACATTTTCAGAGGCAGACCCCTTCTCAGAGACAGCAGCAGCCCTGAGGCAGCTCAGCAGAAGCTATTCACCAAAACACCTGGCGCCCCAACCTCTGACCACCACCAAGCTTTCCCTAGAATGCATGTTCTGTTGCTGGGAAAGCCGGAGTGCCCCAAGGAAACCACCTAGACATGTAAAGTCCACACAGAAAGGCCTGGGCCAAGCGTGAGTCGAAGACGAAACTGTCTTGCTGTGAGGCGAGAGCACTAAGCGCTCTTCCACTGTGCTGCATATCCTTATGCTTTTAATTGGACAACAGTGAAACTTATTTACAGACAGATGTTGACCCATATTTCATAATGTTGAAAATTTTATTCACATAAAGTTATTAATTTTTTATTTGCACAATAATATGCACTTTATGTTAACTGAGTTTTAAGAAGAAAAAAGCCATTCATTTTATACATTTGTGTCTGTAATTATCAGGTATCGGCAAATACTTCAAGCCACAGTATTGAAATATGAATAGGAACTAAAATGGATTGGTGCGCTATTTTACACATTTCTTGTAATAGTTATGAAGATAGCTTTTTATGAAGATTATGAAGGACCACATTGGCATCGTGGTTGTTCTCAATGGGCAGGTTGTAACTAAACTTAACCTTATTACAAGTAGTCTCTGTATTTGATTTTTGTGTCTTTATTGAATGAATGAAATGATTTGGCTGAAACTTAAAGAGAACAGCACTAATAAAAGATTTAAGGAAACCCTTAAGACGTTGGGGGCCGCATAAAATGATGTGAAGGGCCACTTTTGACCCCCGGCCTTGTATTTGACGCATGCGGCTTATATGCTCCATAGCTTTATCAATAAAAAGGACTTAAGATAGCTTTAGAAATACAAACAGACAAAAAAGGCACTAGTTCCTTGTCTGTTTTTGTTTACATATGTGATGAAGGGCTTGTTAGCTGACCTCGTTTAACAGGTTTAAAGCCAAAAATACTATATTGCACATGAGTTTACACATTGATGAATCCTTGTGTCTGTTCTGGACTAATCAGTCATTTGCTTACATTTCAGGTCAGTGTTACTCATAAAAAGGAGCAAAAGACACCTTGTATGGGGGAAGGGTGCTCTCCAGCCTCCCTCCTTCTCTCTCTCTCTCTCTCTCTCTCTCTCTCTCTCTCTCTCTCTCTCTCTCTTTCTCTCCCTCCTCCTTCTCTCCCTCCTCCTCCTCCTCTTCTTCTCCCTCCCTCCCACCTCGCCTCCATGTCTCTCTGGCACACACACTCTCTGGCTCATTCGGACAGCGGCTATCGGCACCTCCTGACAGCCACATCTTCACCACAGTCTGCGTCTGACAGCAGCAGCACCACCGGCAGCCTCTTCTCCCTGTCCTGTCGCCGTTGCGTAGCCCCCCGCAGGAGAAGAACCATGAATATAATGGAGGACAAAGAGGAGCGCAGGCTGGACTTCAAACGCTTGCTGAAGAAGAACTGGCTGCTTATAGCTACAGTTGTGTCAGTGCTGCTTGGTATGTATGTTTACTGTATTATCCTAGACTGATGCAAGGTCGTTTTTTGCGTTTGGTGTTGCGTCTTTGCTGCCGGTGTTGTCATAAATCATTAGCTCTTGATATTATGCTTGGCTGTGTAGCGAGATCACATTAGAAAACACTAGATGCTCCCCTAAAAGCAGCGTTGCATGGAGGTGATTGTTTAGGAAGCGGTGTCAGTCCTCAGGGGCAGAGAGTCTGGATAGTCTGAGTCAAACGTGACCAGACTGAGGTGATAGAGTCTCCCTCCTGTGATGCTAGAGACCAGTGTTTTACAACCAGGGGTACGGGGACCGCTGGGGACATGCAAGCACTTGTCAGGGGGTATTCTGAATGGTGTTAGATTTTAAAGTGCATATGACACACAGTGAACATGATTATCTTTAAGATTTCACAAAATTTGTTGATTTTTTTTCACCCATGAACCTTTGATGATGAGGTTTATAATTGTCTTTTGTCTAGCTGATATGACATACACATAGAAATAGTAATTCCACAACTGTTACCTAACAACCACATTGTAAATATGAGCCAAAATCCTCAGACACAGACGTTATGATTTGACAAATGATAATGTCTTGTAACACTTTAATTTTGTTGAATGGCTGAAACTCCCAGGAAACAGTGTCAGTTGTGTTTACTTTTGTCTTTGCATTTTGACGACATGTGTGGAAGGATTATGTTTAAGAACTCAAATTACTTTTTGTAATTTTCAACTATTACTTGTCAATTTCTTCATACTTTTCAACTGAACAGTTGTAAATCTATGCTAAATATTTACCACAAGGACTAACACTACTCAGTAAAAACTAGAAAAATGCGATAATCTGTCATATGGGCTGTAAAAGACGGTGAATTTAAACATTATCTAAGTCCAGAATATGAGAAAGAATATTTCAAACTTGATTACTGAGACTTGCAGATGATTTTCAATACCATTTTCGATATAACAAGAACAAACAAACAAAAAAAAACATAGACTAACTAGTTTAAGACTCATGACTGGGAACCTCTTTGCTAGACCACCTGAGACAGTTACAGGTCCTATAGAGGGACTATTTGTTTGTATGTTGGAAGAGTCGCGGCTGAAGCTGTAGCAGCAACACTAGCCAGTGCTGTTGTTAGCCAACTACAAGAGTTTATCAGTGTACGAAAACAAAAGTTATGCTGCTAAATCAACATTTGTGAATGAAATTTGTCTTTAAGACTCATGTTACCTTCAGATGAGTGAAAAAATGGCAAGAAAAAAGCTGTCTCAAGTTTCAGCATCCAGACGTCTGTCAGATCGATTCATTCCTGATCGAAACAGCCAGCTCTCGTCCTGTCTTGTTTTTAGTAAACAAGTTTCTCCTGCTAACTAGATGCACACCGGCGACATACACGGTAGAGCAGAAAGTGATGTCGACTGATAATCCAGATATATTGCGCACTCTTGTGAGTTTCAGTCATGTTCAAATGTTTTGTAGCACTATAACTAGTGTACATATACACACTATATTTATAACTACACCTTAATAAGCCATATTAAAGCATGAATATATTCATGATTATAATCATTTAGTTATTTATGAACAAATTGTGAATTCATGAATTTAAGGCTATTAAGGCTTAGTAACAACTTGCGGCTTGATTTGGACTTGTCTCTCTTCTAGTACAGCTAAAACTTCACCTGATACCTCACACACAAATTATATTTAATCTGGCACGCTCACTTGTCATATCATTTTCATTCTAAGGTAGGGCTGTGCAATTAATCGAATTTAAAATTCAATTGCTGTAATCGTTTACAAAAATTGTGTAATCGTGTAAACGTGATTATTGACCGTAAATTATAAATCTGTTTATATGTGCTCATTTATTTCCTTCATTTGGACAACAGGTGGTTTCTTTACAATTGTATACAGTTTATTTCTATGAGACTTGTCACAGGTTTCATTTTATCTCTTCCTTCTTTTCATAAAGGCACTAACGCTCTGCAGTCTCTCTAAGCAAATCGTTTGAATAATCGGGATTTCAATTATGATTTAAATAATTGGGATTATTATTTTCATCATAATCGAGCAGCCCTATTCTAAAGTTTAATATTTGATCACAGGGAGGTGTCATGGCCCATCAGGGTGAAACGTGCTTCTGTTTTTATATCACTGGTGACTTATTGTGCAAGATATTTCCATTCCACATCAGCAAATTCCTCATCTACATTTTTTACAAGCATTTTAACTGTGCTCTGTTCTCTGTGATAACACATTTAAGGCCCTGGTGTGTGTCACTAAACTCATTTCAGTGGAATACATGTGCTTCATCATAGTTCATTGTGCTTCATAGAATTAACTGCAGATTAGAAGATGCTGAGACGGTAAAAAAACAGCTCTTTGAAAGTACATTCTGGTTCTATTTCATGTTATTTGAAATTTTGCATTTGACAGATTATCATATTTTTTCAATTTTGACTTTGGTGTGATAGACCTTGGTGTAAATATTTATCCTAGGCTTGCAGAAAACACGTTGCAATTTATTCAAGCGAAGGTGACAAGTTAAAGGGGCACTGTGTAAGATTGAGAGGAATTTTAATTATCACTTATAGTCCACAAACATTTGAATCATATTTATTCTTTACAACATGAATACTTAAGAGAGCACTGTTAACCAATCCACATCAACTGTGATACATTTATACGTATTTGAAATGTTTTATTACGGGCCGGAATATGGATCATTGACGCTAGATGGCCTCATGCTTAATAGGCAAAATGCATGTGAATGGCTCCCTCTGGTGTTCAAAAGTGGAAATCACTTTGTTTGTTTGTTTTTCTTACATAGTGCCCCTTTAAACTAGATTTCTCAGTAGAACATAGTGAACGTTATTAGATTTAAGATTTCACTAAACATTTTGCTTGTTTTCACCCAATTTAGCTGTTTTGATCAGGTTTATATTGACCTTTTGTCCAGGAAACATGACATATGTGTAAATAATTCCAACAACATAGTAGGGCAGGGCAATAATATACCGTTGGTGATAATATCTTAAAAAAAAAAGTATATCGTTGATGATATAAATTTGAGAATTTTGTGATATAATTGTGCGCACACAGAAATTTTGGCCAAATATTTTTAAAGCCTAGAACTGAGTGACTTTGCGCTAATGCAGAGGCTAAAACAGAACAAGAGAAGATGTGAGGATTGAAAACAGAGTTGAAATACAACAAAAAACAAATATAGAAAAGAAATATTAGAAAATAGGCAATCTTGGATTTATACCGTCACTTATATCGTTATCGCAAATATTGTCTTTTATATCGTGATACAAATTTCATGCCATATCACCCTGCCCTACAACATGGTACACAGATGTTTTGTAACAGTTTAATTGTGTTAAAAGATTGTTTAAACTCTCAGGAAACTGTGTCAGTTGTGTGTAAATTGTCTTTTTCATTTTATTGCTTTTTGATGACACATGGAGGGATTTTTGTTTTAGAACTGAAATTAGTTCTTGTAATTTTCAACTTTTTAAATTACAACTTTCCGTCTTTAAAACTAAGATAAATACTATCACATCAAACTAAGAGAAAGTTAAAATTGTCATTTGGGCTTTAACACACTGACAAGTAAACGTTGAAAATTATATTAAATAATGTGAGTTCTGAATCAGATTCCCTCCGCACATGTTGTCAAAAAGCGACAAAATGCAAAGACAAATTACACACAACTCACACAGTTTCTCGGGATTTAAACAGTCAAGTGTTACAAAGTGTTATCATTTGCCAAATCATAGCTTTTGTGTCATTTATGTGGATTTGTTACTGTCGTCTAATCCAATCAGGAAATCAGGAGGATGCGAGATGATTTCAAGATGTAATTTTACAATTATGACTTGGTTTTGAATAGTTGAATAGTTTTGCAACTTGAATATATTACAAACCTCTGTTTTATTTTGCTGTTTGGTACGCAAATTGTTTGGCTGTTTATTTCCCAAAAGCTTAGAAACTCTGGTCTAAGCTATGAGACAAATACATGGAGCCTGTCCACGTCCTGTTTAGACATTGTCTTTTTATTTTTGGCATTGCTCCTTATATTGTAAAAAGCCACTGATGAATTTGATATGGCTGTCAAAATTCAGTTCCAATTCAATAATAATCATTTCTAGTTAGTGAAGTAGTACTCAAGACCAGTCTTGGCCTCGAGACAGCTTTTTTAAGGTCTTGGTCTCGTTTCGAACTCGAGCACATTTGGACTCAATCTCGACTCAGACTCGATCTTGGACTTGGTCTTGCATTGGACACCGAGACCAAATTTCATTGCCACCACACTCTGCTAAACTTGCTCCAGGAGTTCAGTGTCATGTCTAGGCACAGTTTGTAATAAGCTCTGCACAATAAGATCACGTAGACACTGATAATTGTATAAAATTTCAAAGATGGTCTTGATTTGGTCTCAATCAACTGTGGTTTTGGTCTTGTCTTGGTCTCTCGACCCTCAGTGATCTTGGTCTTGCCCTGGTCTTGGGACTTTGTGATCTCGGAAAGGTCTTGGTCTCGATTAGTGTGATCTTGAGTCTCTTGACTACTACATTACTTCTATTTTTTTTTTTTACTTTGTGGTTCTTTGAGAGATACAAGTTACACGCATTTATTGCCATACCGTGTAACAGGCAAAGCATTCACATCAAACGGTCTGTGGGGATCAGTACAAAATCGTAGCACACCTTTAAATTAAAATGATCTTTAATTTTACCCTGTTTGTGTCGTCTCCAGGCATCAGTTTGGGTCTCGTGGTGAGAGAATATTCATCGCTGTCTCACCTCGACAAACAGTATTTTGGTTTTCCCGGAGAGATTCTCATGAGGATGCTGAAGCTGGTCATCCTTCCTCTCATCATATCCAGCATGATAACAGGTAAAAGTGACAAGTTATCCGATACTGCGTTCTGAATGTCAGCAGTGAGTGGCAACAATGCATGAGAGTCAATGTAGAGAAGTTACATTTTCTTCTGCAAGAGCTAAAAACACAGTTAAAATAGGAAAAAGCAGCAACAGTCTGATAACAAATATAACCAACTACAATTCTGCTGAATATTAAGTTTGTGTCTGACATGTAGAAAGAGAAAGTCAGGTAAACAGTGGTAGAAAAGCAGATAAACAACAGGAACACTCAGGCTTGTCTTTACACACTTTCACACAGTTGAAATCATGACCTTTCTCCCATTAAATAGGATGTTTCTGGGTGAGTTTGGTGAGGAAAATGCATTAAATTTCCATCTGCTGCTAGCAAACAAGCTGCTCAAGTTTTACACTGTTGCTGTGACAACAGAAAAGCTGCTTTCTATTGCATTTCGCCACACAAAGTTAGACCCAGATTTAGCCCAAACATGCTCAAGAAACACATTTTATCAGGTGTTTTTTTTTTCCTCATAATTTTGCCCCTGATTCAGAATGTTGAAGAGCTTTTTTCAAATTAAATAATGTCAGTGCATAGGCTCTTTTCTGCCTGTTTTGCTGAGTCACTTTAACAGCTAAACGTCCGTCTTGTTCTCGCAGGTGTTGCTGCCCTCGACTCTGAAGTATCTGGGAAAATCGGTCTGCGAGCTGTCATTTATTACTTCTCAACGACCATCATTGCCGTGGTTTTAGGTGGGTGTCTTGACTTGATTTCAACCAATCAAACAAATGTATGGTATGCCCTGGGGAAGACCACGTTGGTTGAAACACGTCGACATGTCCCTTCTGCCACAATAAAAGACTTTTATTGAGTCAGTAAGTCAGTGTGCCTCGTACACTTTTTCATCTGTTTTTTATGTGTTGCACCTGACTTCTCCACATATATTGACCCATTTATGCACTCATCCTTCCTGTTCACTAATCAAATAAATGTGTTGAAGTATAACACTGCAAATTCAACACTAGATCGAGTTAGTGGGTAATAGATATTTTAAAGATTTGATAATTTTAAAATTTTGACTTTGAATTTATTTTTTTTTTTTTTTTTTTTTTTTTTTTTTTTTTTTATTAAGTGTTGCAAAACAATACATGACAATGACAAACAGTGCAAGACACACAGGCACCTAAACAAAACTAAATATGACAGACAGGACAAAACAACAATAACAACAACAAAACACGACAGGACTGACATTCATTAGTAACAATAATTTGTTAAATGATAATGTTGAAAGTAAAGATATAGCTCTTTTTTTTTTTTTTTTTAATTTTTGTATTTATTTATTTTTTGTATTGTGTAGACTGACAGAGGGTGTGTGGGTGTGTGTGTGTTTAAATAAGAGTAGTTGTTTTTATCTGAACTTATCTGATCAGCAATGGTATGAGAAAAAAAAAAAAAAAAAAAAAAAAAAAAACTAATAATAATAATAATAAAAAAAATAAAATAAAATAATAATAATAAAAGTAAATTATTAAAATAGTAAATAAATAATAATCTTAACAATTACAAGGAAATAACTAGATAAAGTAAATAAAAGAAATGAGGATTTAGAATTAAGGAGAAAAAAAAAAAAAAAAAAAAAAGGGTTAAAGAGGAGGGGGACTGGTTAATTAGTAATTCACCTTTGCCTTCTCTTTCTTTCTTCCTCTCTTTTTGGGTTAAATACTTTTCAAATCGTGATTCTCTTGTTTTACGTGTGGTGTGTAAGCTCCAGCCTTCCACAACTGTCCCCTACCCTGCGGGGGGACCAGTCGATTAGGGGGGCCCACACCTTACTTCCTTCGGTCCCATCAACAGCTTCCCCAACCAATGGGGAAGTGACCTGCATGAGGACAAGAGAATATTGATCAAGGTTTGAGTAATGTGAGCGGCGATTGAGGACAAGAGTTTGTGGCAAAGATTTTCAGCACTTGAATAGGAAAATTGGAAAACGAATATAAATAAATTAATCAGAACAAATAATAATAATAAAAAAAAAAAAAAAAAAAAAAAAAAAAAAAGAGTAAGAAATAAATGTAATAAATAAAATTAACAGCTCAAGTAGTAATAAATAAATGCATGAGTGGATAGATGGAAAAAAGAACAAAGAGAAGGAAAAAAATATATATTATTACTATTGTTAATATATGTTGTTCAATTAGCTATTGTTAATATATGTTGTTCAATTAGCTTTATCTTAGTGTATCAACATAATCATTTTACAAGAACAATCTTAATAACAATAACAGGAATTGTCATTATCCTAACATTGTCATCATCACTGTAAGTGTAAATATTCCAGAAAAATGTCCCATGTGGAGTTAAAGTCAGTCAATTCCTTCCTTTTAGAAGCAGCTAAATGTTCTATTGTGATATTTTCTATCATCAGAGTGTTCCAGTGTGTAATGTGTATGGATTTTTTAGATTTCCAGTTTGTAAATATGATTTTTTGGCAATGGTTAAAGCAATGAGGACAGGTTTCTTGTATTTTTGAGGTATGGTTAGATCAGTAGTGTCCCCCAAGAGGCACGTTAGGGGGACATAGGGATTCTGCAGCCTAAAATAGCTGTAAGATGTTCAGTGATAGTTGTCCAGAAGTTGTAGACGGGTGTACAATACCATGTAGCGTGTATGTAATCATCTACTGTGTCCATTGTGCATTCTGTACAGATGTTATTTTCTGTTAGACCCATTTTGAATAGTCTGCTTCGTGTGTAGTGATACCTATGAATTGTTTTGTATTGGATTATGTGTAGATTTGTGTTGGTGGTCATAGTAAACGTATTATTACATATTCGGGTCCAGAAGTCAGGGTTTGGATCAAAGTGTAAATTTGTCTCCCATTTTGCAGATGGTAAGGTGAAAGTTGGTTGGGCTGTAGCTATTATCTTATATATTTTAGAGATTAGTTTTTTGGGAGTTTTGATACTCTTAAGACTTTTGAATATAGGTGGTGTTTGTGTTATGCTGCTGTAGTCTAATTTTGCTTGGACTATGTGTTTTATTTGTTGGTAGTGGAGAAACTCTTCTCTCCCAACCCCATACTTCTGAATTAACCTGTCAAAAGAGATAAGTCTATTTTTTTCCAGTAGATGGTGGAGATGAGTAATTCCTTTATGCGACCATGTGGGGAAAAAAAGTGTTTTATTACAAATTAAGATGTCTGGATTATGCCAGAGTGGAGAGTGCTCACACAATGAGAGTGCAAAAGAGGTCATTTTATTGGTTTTCCACCAGGCTGTCAGAGTTGTAGATATAGTGATATTTTGAAGTATTCATATTTCTTTATAGCCTGGGGCATGAATGGAAGGTCCTTAATTAATGTAGGTTTGGTTTGATTTTGTTCGATTTTACGCCAAGGTTTACAAGTATCGTCTTCCTTTATCCAGTAGAACAAATATTGTATTTGATTGGCTAAAAAGTAAATTAAAAAATTTGGGGCTTCTAGCCCCCAAGGTTTTTACTGTTTTCCAGGGTTGTGAGTGAGATTCTTGGTTTTTTGTTTTTCCAATAAAATTTTGAGACTATTGAGTTAAGAGTTTTAAACCATTTATCTGTAGGAGTTGTAGGAATCATTGAAAAGAGAAAGTTTACTTGTGGAAGAATTTTCATTTTTACTGTTGCAATTCGTCCAATAAGTGAAAGAGGTAGATGGTTCCATCGATTTAGATCATCATCTATTTTTTTAAGGAGAGGTGTATGATTTAAATGGAACAACTCTGACAGCCTTGCTGAAATGTTAATACCTAGGTATTTTATATTACCTATTTTTATTTTTATATTTTTATTCATTCCAGGGTCCCAAGCATCTGTGGTAAGTGGTAAGATTGTTGATTTGCTCCAATTTATTGTATAATTTGATAATTTAGAGAAAGTGTTAATTGTTTTGAATGACTCTTGCAGTGATATGGATGGATTTTGTATATGTAGCAAAAGGTCGTCCGCGTATAAACTTATCTTATGCTGAGTGCTGTAGTCACTAATGCCTTGAATATTTGTGTTTTGTCTAATTGCAGTAGCAAGAGGTTCAATAAAGATGGCGAATAGTGAAGGAGAGAGTGGGCATCCCTGTCTTGTTCCTTGGTGTAGAGTGAAAATTGGTGATGTAATCCTATTTGTAGTTATTGTAGCTTTAGGTGAGGTGTACAACGTCTTTACCCAATGGATGAATGACTCTCCAAAACCAAATGCATGTAGTGTGTTAAGTAAGAAAGTCCAATTAACTTTATCAAAAGCTTTTTCTGCGTCTAATGAAACTATTATAGATTTGTTTGATTTCTTTGTGATATGTTAATTAGATTAATAAGCCTTCTGAGGTTGTCTGAGCCACTCCTATTTTTTACAAATCCTGTCTGATCCGGATGTATTAAAGTAGGAACGACTTTTTCTAGTCTATTTGAAAGTGTTTTGGTGATTATTTTGAGATCTGTGTTCATCAAGGATAGTGGGCGATAACTAGAGGGGTGTATGGGATCCTTGTTGGGTTTTACTATAACAATTATTGAGGCTGTGTTCATATGTGTAGGTATATTTGAAGTTGTTTGAATTTCTTGAATAACTTTTTGGAAAAGCGGTGATAAAATATCCCAAAAATGTTTATAATATTCAGCTGGTAGGCCATCTGGACCCGGTGCTTTGTTATTAGGTATTTTGTTAAGAGCTTTTTTCAATTCATCTAGTGTGAGAGGAGCATCTAAGAAGTCTCTTAAATCTTGTGAGAGTGTTGGTAAGTTTAGTGTATTTAGGAATGTTTCAATTTCTTTTGGGCAAGGTTCTAAATTTGAAGCATAAAGATTACTGTAGTATTCCTTAAATACTTGATTAATTTCTTGTGGGCTTTGTGTAACATTTCCTGTTTTATCTACAATTGATGCTATAGTAGCTTTATCCTGTTTTTGTTTTAGGAGACTTGAAAGTATTTTTCCTGATTTATTGCTATAATAAAAATTTTCATATTTAAGTTGCTGTATTGTAAATTCTGTTTTTTTTCTGTACTATAGCTTCTAATTGTGATTTTATTTGATTTATTTCTCTATTCATGTTTTCATCTGGATTTATGTGAAACTGTTGTGTTAATTCTTTAAATCTATTTTCTAGATTGCTTTCTAATTCCATTTGCTGCTTTTTCTTATAAGTTGAGT
Organism: Mugilogobius chulae; assembly: GCA_038363315.1. Lineage (NCBI taxonomy): Eukaryota > Metazoa > Chordata > Actinopteri > Gobiiformes > Gobiidae > Mugilogobius > Mugilogobius chulae. The sequence continues at coordinate 32,057,268 of CM076404.1, forward strand.
ATGATATTATTTTCCCTCTAATGACTGCTTTTCCTGTTTCCCATAGTATTGATGGAGATGTTTCTGGAGAGTCATTTGTTTCCAAAAAAGATGTCCACTCTCTCCTTATCATAGCTGTAAAGTGTGAATCTTGTAATAATGAGGTATTAAAACGCCATCTCGACTGGGGCTTGAAAGAAAACTGTACTTGTATTGTTAATGACACTGGACCATGGTCACTTATGATAATTGGATGAATTGTATTTTCTATTATATTTGAAGTTAGTGTATTATTTATAACAAAATAGTCTATTCTAGAGGAGGACTGATGATTTGGTGAAAAGTAAGTGAATTGCTTTAGGGTCGGGTTTCTTGTCCTCCAGCAATCGTTTAAACCGTATTCTTGCATGTATTGTTTTATTACTTCTGTTGAGTGCCATTGTCTTGAGGTATTAGCTGATAAGTTTGTGCGATCCATGTTCGGATTTATAACTGTGTTAAAGTCACCTGCTATAATAAGATTGCTGGAATTCTCTAACAATGCAAAAAAATTATGAAAAAATGAAACATCGTCAAAATTTGGTCCATAAATGTTTGCAAATGTGAACATTGAATTGTTTATAGTTCCACTGACAATAATAAATCTTCCTTCCGGATCACTAATCAATGAACTGCGGACAAATTGAATATTTTTGTTAATAAGAATAGAAACACCGCGTTGTTTACTATTAAATGTCGCAGAGTATACTTGATTATATGTTGTATTATTAAAATGTTTTTTGTCTTGTTCTGTTAAATGGGTTTCTTGAAGAAAACATATGTCTGTTTTTAACTTTGAAAGGTGATTAAATGTTAATTCTTTTAGAAATACTACCCATTCCGCGTATGTTCCATGTTACTAGTTTTAGTTTATGCATTGCATTTTAGGAAATATCTTTGTAATACTTAAGTAATTTGAAGGGTTTTGAAAAGAATAGATGGGGGGGGGGTCGACACAATACACTAACTTCACAGTAAAGCTTAACGAACAATAAAGGGCACAAACAAATAACAGATAACAGCTAAGCATAACAAATAACAGGGGCATGACCGTTTTGAACCACGAAGACTATTTTTTAACACAATAGCCAGTGGAATTTAGGTGAGAGGCAAAACATATACTAATTCAAAAAATATTCAGTTATGGCTTAAAGAATTCGATAAATTAGTTAGTATGTGTAATTTTGGAATATAATTTTAGTGTTGAGTCTTGAAAGTATTATTGGTGAAAGATCAGATCCAGGAGCAAGGTTATAATAGCCATGGAGTAGATTGAGAGTTCCTATAAAGTTGTCCTTCAATGTACAGTTTATCCACAATCAGTGTTGCCCGCTTGTTGTTTCTTCTATTTTCTTTAAGAATGGGGTACAAAACCTTCCTGCGTTCATTGATCTCTTGAGGAAATTGTTCATTAATTCCAAATGTGGTTCCTTTGAGTTCCCTTCCTTTGCTTTTAACCAGTTCTTTATCTTTGAAATGTTCGAATTTCGCTATTAGGGGTCTGGGTTTGTTGTCTGCGCGTTTTCCAAAGCGATGTACCCGGTGAAATGTGATCCCCTGAATGGTGTCCGGTGAGAGTTTGAGTTGGGTGGACATGAAGTTTTTAAGCGATGATTCTGAATCCTCTGGGGCCTTTTCTGGAATACCAGTGAAAATGAGATTGTCTCGCATTGATCGGGTTTGTATGTCCAGTATTGTTTCTTTCAAGCGTTTATGTTCAGCGGACATGGTGTGCATTTGATTGTTTAGCGATTTCACGGTTTGTTTGAGTTCATGATTTTCCTGTTGCAAAGAAACGATAGCATTATGCGCAAATTCCAAACTGTCGCGTATGTCTTTGATGTCGTCTTTCAGTGAAACCAGTAGTTCGAGTCTCGTGTTAATGCTGTCTAAAACACTGACCTCAGTTTTGCTGTAGTTGAGATCGTCCGTATCAGTAGATGAGTCCGCCTTTTTGCGTTTGGATGGATGGTGGTTGTTCGAGGGCGGTGTATCCATGTTGTAGTAGTGGTCGATGTACGTTTCGAGATCAAGTATTTCCGCAGGGATTTGATACCGCGTATATGCTGGCGCAGAGTTCTTTTGCATGTGATCAAATTATAACTCCGGAACAAACTTTTTTTCTTGTTTTGATTGTGCTAGAGCCTGGGTGCCGCCATGTTTGATCACGCCTCCAGTCCAGTGTCTCGCGATACTCACACAGCCATCCGCTCAACTCCCACAGCCATCCCTTTGAATTTATAGATATTTATTATTGTCTTAAATTAGTCAAGGAGTTGTTGTGTAGATGTCTTTGTTTCACTAAAAAATAGTATAAAAGCAAGTTTGATGGTCACAAAATGGACTGTTATTTATGTTTCCATAGAAAAGCTGCTCTTTTGGCTGTATATTTACACGTTAAATGATTGATCTAATAAGAATATTTTATAATATTGTGCTAACTTTGTATTTCTATTGAATCATGTCGTTAACATTTTACCTGCAGAAAGTTACACAGTGTCACTTTAACAACTCTCTTTTCTTTTTTTTTTTCCATATATGACAGAAAACATGACATGAGGAGTTTGGACCCAATATAACTGCAACATTACTTACAACTAGAAAATATGATTATAAACATAAAAGGCCCAAGCTGGGATAAAATGTGTATTTTTTTAGGCCAAAAATACTGATCTTTAATTAATTTCACATTCTGTAAATGAGTAGTTTGTTTTGGAAGAAAGAAATAGATCACAAATACAAGCGATCGAAATGAGTTTTCTCCCATAGAGATAAAGTGAAGAGTTTATTCACACAGGTGGAACTCAGAGAAGAGCCGCTGCTCGTATAGGCATTTTGACCAACAAAAGCAGAGTTGCAGTTCCTTTACAAGCTGTAAAGAAGTGCTTTGTTTGTTGTTGTTTTTCAGGGATAATTCTGGTGATGACCATTAAACCAGGAGTGTCACAAACAGCTGACCACATCGACAGAGCTGGGACCACTCCAGACGTGACCACAGTGGACACTCTGCTGGACCTCATCAGGTAAAGTACGCTCAAAAACAACTGATTTACTGTCACATTTATAACCTTTAATATGTCTGTTTCATTTGCACAGAAACATGTTCCCTGAGAATCTGGTGCAGGCGTGTTTTCAGCAGGTACAGTCTTGACCTGGCATAACTGTAACATTTTAATAGTTACAAGTGCACTATGTAACTTTTCTAGTGCTTTGTTTCCATGGAGATATTAATGTTTAGTGTGGAATGTTTCTCAGTATGAAAATAAACTGATATTTTGTGCATCAAGTCAATAACAAATCAATTCTCACACGTATTCTTACATTGACTCTCCACAGATCTTGAGATGAACATGTTTAATACCATATCATGGAATATTCTTGGCAACTAAACAAGTGGCAAAAAGCTACACAGTGGACTAGTCTGTTAGCTTGATCAGACATTTTTAACACAAAGTGATAACACTGTCTGTATTATTAGTTCTAAAACGATTGTAGAATTTAAAATTGTTCAGGAAAGTTCACATTTTCACATGTTAGCATAATTTTCTCTTGCATTAATATCAGTTCAAATGAGCTCTTTTGTTTTAAGATCACTTAGTATCTGGCTTTGATATTAGTTCATGTGCTATTGTCAGTTTTTACTACACATGACGCTAACCTTTTACACCTGTTTTGTTTTTAGTACAAGACCAAACGCAAAGAGTTGGAACCGGCCAAACCTGCGACAAACGCTACAACTACAATGCCTCCTCTGACCACCACCATCATGGCTGTTGTCCAGGTAACGCTTCTAATAAACTCCAACAAAACAGTGGGAAACACTTCCATGAACAAACAAGCAGTAGATGTGACCAGGACTGAAGCACGTCTATTTGCAGATTGAGTTCAAGTCTGTAAAGTTTTTTGGCTGAGGAAAACAGGCTCATCCGGTAGGACAAGGGCAGGCTAATCCAGGAGAGGGAGGTAGGCTGCAGGTCACTGGTCATATGGAACATAATCAAATGGATTTTGCCTGAAATGCTAATGTTGCAGAAACGCACAAAACAAAACTTGGTTAGTTATAGACGGATTTTTATCGGTCGACGTCACTTTCTGCTCTACTGTGCATGTCTCTTGTTTATGAAGAGACGCTGTCCATCAAGTTTGTTGGAGAAACTTCTTTTATAAAAACAACAAAACAGGATGAGAGCAAGCTGTTTTGATCAGGTCTGAACCAATGTGACAGACGTCTAGTTGATGAAATTTGAGACAGTGTTTTTCTTTGTGATTTTTCACTAACCTGAATGTAACGTGTATGGGTCGAAGGGTCGAATTTCGTTCACAAATGTTGACTTAGCAGCTTAACTTTTGTTTTCGCTCAGTGATAAACTCTTGTAGTTAGCTGACAACAGTGCTGGTTAGTGTTGCTGCTACAGCTTGTGTCAATCAGCCGCGACTCTTTCTGTTGCATACACATCCCCTGTGCCGATAAACAAATAATCCTTCTATAGACTTAAAACCAGTGCAGAAGATCTCAGTGACTTGCCTATAAAACTGGGAAAATAAGTATCTCACAGACTGGCTTAATATTAAGTCTGTATTTTTCATAAGGAAGCAATGTGTCAGCCTGATTCAAAGTGTTCTTGTCTTTAACATCTCTGTTTGGTTTGGTTATCTGACAGTGGCCAATAAGAACAAGCTGAACAGAATAGTTAAGAATGCTGGGAAGATAATCGGCAAAGACCAGGCAAAGATTGAGCTTCTTTACCAGTCAGCTGTGCTCAGGATGGCCATGTCTATCACCAGAGACGTTGAGCATCCTCTATGTGGCGAGTTTAAGCTGATGCCGTCAGGGCGCAGATATAGAATGCCTCTGGCAACAAAAAAGGTGTTCAAAGGTTCATTTGTGCCAAATGCTGTCAGCTTGTTAAATAGACACTGATGGAATGGTGTATGTGCAGCACACTTCTTTTCTTTTAAGATGTATTTATTGTATTTAATGATGAATTGTTGACTGTCTGTGTATGTGATGGTGAACCAAAGACAAATTTCCACTTCGGTGGACAATAAAGTTAAAGTTAAAGTTAAAGTTAAAGTTAAATGTTTCTGTTCAAACAGGATTGAACTTTTTTGTTTTTACTGCTCTCAGGGCAGTGCTTTATGTGGGATAAAAGAAGTGCCAGTACTGTCCAAAAAGAAGTGGCGGTGTTCTGTCGAGCCGGTTCCACTCATTGAGATTGTTTAAAGTTCGTGCTAGAAAATCAGTAATATTTTATATGTTTTAAATTACTGCTGCTAACCCTCAGCCAAGTAATCTTAGCTGTCGAAATATGCCTAAACTTAGCCCAATTTATTGTTAACCATAAGATTGTTACGTCATGAAAAGTCACAAAAGCCAGTGAGGGGTCCACATCTCAACACGGTGACTATTTCAACACCACACTGGGACTCTCATTTCTATTTAGAGTCTTGTTCTTGCTAAAATCACAGGAAGAATGTGCTGACAGCTTAGAGAAGTGCGGAAACTCAAGTGGTGGAACTGAGTATCTAGACCCACTTAAAGCACTGGGGCAGGAATAAAAAACATTGAGAAAACTGTTAGTGCCCACTGTAGTACGAACTTTCAGAAGCATCTTTGCATTAGGGCTCGGCAATCGTCATAAAAATGTAATCCTGAGCTCATTCTTGTGACATTTTTGATGAAACAATACATCGTGATTTCCCATTTCTCTTTTTAATGCATCTGTCTGTTCAAATACACTTTTCCAACCTTCCAATCTTCTTTATTGCAACAGGGGTGCTTCTTTTTTAAAGTCTCATATGAATTTTGAAAATCTAAGGGTTGCGTTTCTTTGGTTTTACATTCAAGTCATAAAAGATGTCAATTTTATAGATTTTACGGATTTGATTTGCGAAAAAACATGGATTTCGACATATTTTCATGCCTAAAAGTTATTAATAATGTTAGAAATACTATTAAAATATGCCAAATTTATCTTGGTTTAGGCTCTTTGTTTCTCTGAAAAGCTGCACCGATCAGTTTTTGTCCTGCACTGCAAAAAGTAAATTTCAAGACTAGTTAAAATTGCTTGAGTTTAAGATTTTAACCTTAATTTTAAGCATTTTGACTAATTTAAGCTCTGTTTATAGAGACCTAGATCATTTTTCTTGTTTCAAACTATTTTGAACTAATTTCAAGACATTACTTCTTATTTCAAGCCAAATTATTACCTAAGAAAATTGTTCTTCACCCTGTGGCAATTTTTTCTTCTTTTTTAAGCCAAATTCTCCTATAACACCTTGAAACAATTGAATTATTTTACATTACATAAGCAATTAAATCTTATCCAGTTAAAAGGACTCAATGCCAGATTAAAATTCTGATTCAAAGTCACATTAAGCAAGTCTAGATATTTAGTTTTTTTCAGTGTGACAGCTGGATTTAGCCAATCACAGTAAAGTAGGAACTTTCTGAAAAAGCAGATGATTTTATTCACCCCAAGGACAATCAGAAAATAAACTTTCTACAAGAACCGTGATAGAATTGCAATCGTGATCTGGCCGCAAGAAAATTTTAGTAATAATTTGACTACTTACTCTGCATTTTATCATTTAGAAAAAACAACACTGCCCTTTTAAAACACACAAAAATCTCTCACAACAGTGCTGTGTGCAGCTTAGATCTTATCACAACAACATACCTCAGATCCACGTGTGTATTCATGGTTCAGGTTTCTGCAGCTGGCCACCGCTCCTGTTGTTTTCCTCCACAGTCATGGATCAGCGGACAGTCATCCTCAATGCCTCCTTAGACTCACTAATGTGTTGTGAGGGAGCTTCCTAAATCCTCTCAATTGCCTCCTTGTTCTCTGTCCGCAGAACATCACCAAAGAGTACAAGCTGGTGGGCTCGTATTCGGACGGCATCAACGTCCTGGGGCTGATCGTGTTCTGCGTGGCGTTCGGTTTAGTGATCGGGAAAATGGGGGAGAAAGGGAGGATCCTGCTGGAGTTTTTCGACGCTCTGAACGAAGCCACAATGAAGCTGGTGCATATTATAATGTGGTACGTATGATTACACAAAAAGTATATCTGTGGGTCTTGAGTGTTGAGAAGAGCATCCGTTATTATGAAATGCTAACAAAAAATCATGTATTTTCTGTTCCGATTTCTTAATTTGTCAACATTCGTCACACTTCAATGTCTCTTATCATTAAACACAACTTAATACTTGACAAATACAACACAAGGAAACACAGAATGCATTTTTCAAAGAACCTTATGCAAGATTTTGATGTGAGATTTCCTAAACATGACCTACTGCAGGCCTATTCAACTTAAGGCGCGGGTGCAAAATTGGCTCTCTAGAGATCTGATGTGGCCCTCAACCCATCTTCCAAATATAGCAAATATACATATTTTTCTTGTTTGCAGGACTGATTCTGCGTTTACCTTGGATCTTATTTGGTCCCTTTTTCGTTTGGTGTAACTCTGCTTTGGATCTAACTTGATTTAGGCCTATTGCTGCTTAAACTTGGTTCAGACTTTTCTAGTACTGGTCTAGTCTTTGTTTAATTCTGGTCCAGTGCTGGTTTGGACATTTTATAGAGCACTGCAAATGTAACCAAGGCTGTAGTACTAGTTATTAACATTACTGAAGCATATTTTGAACAATGGATATTTTGTACAACCTGAAATTTTGGGCAAAATTGATCACATGTTATGCAATTATCCGGCCCCAAACAATCTGCCCCTTTAGAAATAATAGGCCTTTTTCCACTGTGGAAGCCTTTATCAGTTCCTAGTACTTTTTTAAGTTCCAGTCCCAATTTTAGGCGCGTTTACAGGTACTACAAGGCGTTTTCGCACATGAAAGCATCAAGAACCAGTCCCAACATTCCTCCAGTCCCTGTTTTGTCAGAGGAACTACCCTGTCCCCATGTTTGTGTTCGTTCAGTTTCTGAAAGTGGGTCTAACATTAGCATCTTTATAGTGTAGAACATTTAGGTTAAGTAAGTACTGTATTTAGGTGGTGTTAGATAAACAAAAGTTTTTTTTGTTTTTTGTTTTTTTAATCAACATGAAACTATGATCTACAAAACCTAAAAACATCACTGAAATTAACAACAAAACAAAATTACCAGTATTCATTGTCATTTCTAATTATTAGGCTCCTATTTACAAATTAAATAAACATATTTTGGGAGTTACTGCTTAAATTATTTTTCTTAAGGATAAGAAACGTTTATTTAAATGTGAGAACGTATAAAACATGTTTTCAACAAAGTTAGCATCGTAAGGGTTCCTGGTCTGACTTGAAAGTCAGAGCAGGAACTAAAAAAGTCCCTAAAGTGTGGCCCCAGTCAATAGTTCCTGCTCTGTGTGAACACATTCAAAATGGGGACTGGAACTAGAAAAAGTACTAGGAACTGAAAAAAGTTCCTACAGTTAAAAAAAAGACTATTGACTGGGACTTTAGGGACTTTTTTAGCTTCTGCTAAAAAAGAACCTTTTGCTGACACAAGCATTTTTACAATGCTAGCTTTGTTGAAAACATGTTTATACATGTACATGCTCACATTTAGATTAACTTTCCTTAAAATTATTTAAAAAGCAGTAACAGTTAGTCAATTTGCATATAGCAGCCTAATTATTACTGGGAATTACAGTGTATACCAGTGATTTAGTTTTTCGGTGACGTTTTTAGGTTTTGTAGATCATAGTTTTATGTGGAATCTAAAAAGACAACTTTTGTTTTCCATACACCAATTATTGACTTATTTAAATGTTCCAGACTAAACGGATGCTAATGTTAAAGCCAGTTAGCCCCACTTTCAGAAACTGTTGTGTGAACAACACAAACATGGAGACAGGATAGTTCTTCTGACTAAACAGGGACTGGAGGAATAATGGGACTGGTTCTTGGTACTTTCATGTGCAAAACACCTAATCAGTTGAAAAACCCTGATCTGTATTCACTGTAAACTGTATATGTATCTTTTTAAGTTCTAGTTCATAAAACAAAAGTACGGTGGAAATAATACACAAATTGGTTCTTTAAACACAAAGAAAATACAATTACTTTCCGTGAACTAAAGTATAAGTGTGACTATTATGATACAGCATAACAACATTGGAGAGAGTTTTTGTGTCGTGTCAACATTGCGTCAGCTCGTCTGTGTCAGTTTTTATGGATTCTAGGAAGTGGACAATGAATAACTGGCCCTGTTTTCACAAAGACACATGATTAATACTTCACTAAATCTCAGCTCAGGTCACAGACTGTGGAGCTGCAACCAGGAAAATGGAGAAAAATGACAGTATATTATAGTCAAAAGTAGAGAAGTTTTAAAAGTTGTTATGTAGACAAGTGACTTTTTCATCGTTTTGAAACATTTTCTTTGACAGACAAATGCAAGATTGGGGGGAAAAAGTGACAAGAAGTGCTTGAACTAGGCAATATTTATTTTGATTTCATTACAGTTCCAGTTGCTTTTTGTGACTAATCTTAAGTGAGAAATTATCGTCTATTTCATATTTTTACCAAAATAATGCACTTTGCTCTTGCTTTATTGGCAAATCTTGTTTTAAGACAGTTAAAATATGTTCAAATAAGCATAAAAATCACTTAATTTAATAATTTAAATTGGTTTGTGACTGCATAAAATGTTAAGCAATGCAAAAACTGAAAATACTGCATTTAAAAACTCTTATAACATGTATTTACTGAGATTTTCAGGTAACAACAAGAGCAAAGGCAGCAACTACAGTAAATACATGCTGATAAAATGTATATACCGGTAAAGGTGGTAAATACTACATCCAGATTATTAATCATTAACATTTGTCCAGGCAAAGCTGTAAATTATATTCCACATTTACCAAAAGCTGTAGTCAAGATTTTAGTAGAACAGCTTATCTTTCTCTGCAAGATAAGAAGTCAGTCCTTTTAACTATTGTGAAGTAGCACGCAGAGTTTCTGATTTCTGTGAAGGAGCTGTGTGTTTGGGTCACTGAAAAATAACTATTGAGCAAGGATACAGTTTGCTTAGACCTTACAAAACTATCAAAGAAATACATTTAGGGAATATTATCACTCATAATTTTCACAATGTTTAAAATGTTATCAGCATTGAAGTATAAGGACACAAAGCTTAAAAAAATATGCTATTCATGTGATATTTGGTTTGGGTTTGAGGACTCTGATTCAGATGATTATTTTAGATCTAGATAAATAACTTGACTGTAGTATAAATTTTGTAATTTTCATTAGAAAGAAAAACTTGTCCTCCATCTGGCCCCATGACATCTTCAAATTCTGGAACATGCTGTAGAACATATAGAGACACGTTTGGATTTCAGAAAGAGAATGAGCCGCACTAGAGGCTTTAAAGAGCTGCATATGGCTCAGGTTGTAGATCCTGAGCTAGGTGGAAGGTGCTAGAGAGCTACTGGTTTGAGACTCCTGATCTACACAGTATTTAGTGTCACTTAAAAAAACAAAAACAAATTTGAGCTGATATTCTATGGCAAACGAATGTGTGGAGGGGAAGATTGAAACTTTATTACTGAGCACATAGTTGTACATGTTAACCCTCTACCGCATAGTGTTGCTTTTAGGCAACAAACCACTTTTTTGGCTTGGACACTGGCCCTTTAAGTTTTTTTTTATTTTTGTTTTTTATAATGTTAGCAGACATGTTTCTGTCCAATAAAATCAGAGGCTGAAGTGGGTGTGCACATTTGACTGAGTCTGAAGCAGTCATTTCTGGAAGCAAAGTCACATGTGACACAGTGCTAGGTAACGGTAAGATAAATAACACTTTTCTCTGGGTTAAATTGGAATAATTTGATACAAAAAAATATTTTAATGTCCAGAAATATGTCAAGATGCACATTTGATTGTTTACATATAATTTTTACTTGTATGTTTATGCTAATACTGTGTTTTAGGTATGTTGCCCTAGGGCAACATCATGCAGATGTAGCACTTTTGTTGGGAAAAATAGTGCTCAAGAAGAGATGTGTTGGAGTGAATAATGAGTATTATTGCTTGTAGGAAATGGACATAAAAACATTTTATGGGTCCAAGAATGAACATGGTAGTGAAGTTCCATCCGACAGTGAAGACAGTGAGCTTGAGGACGAGAGTGATAGTGGAGAAGAGTGGCTCCCTGAATCAGGTTTGACACTCAGTGTAGGTCAGGGGTCAGTCAGGGTTCTGTAACATGTGTGTTGGTGTGTGTGTGTTGGGATGAAATGAGGATGAGGATGAGGTGTTTGAACCAGAGGAAGACAATGGCTGGAGAACACCCCATAATGCCAACTTCCCCGACTATCCTGAATGGCAAGGAAGCCTTCCGAGATCAGAAGATTACTTCAAGATGTTTTTTTCAGAAATATCCTGTCAGTGATCACAGAGCAGTCAAACCTGTATGCTCTACAGGTTTGACTGTTGTTGTTGTTGTTGTTAAATTTTGTATATCTCACCTGCTCAGGGACTGCAGATGGAAACTAGCTACGGCTAAAATCTGGTGCAAAGCATCTTCAATGTTTTTGCACACTGTCCCTGTTAAATAAACTAATAAACTAAACTAAACTAAACAACCCAAGCAGACCTTTAAAACTCAGCACTAAAGAACTTGAACAGTTCATAGGTACTGTAGTCTACATGTCACTGTTTGGGTTACCAGTCACTCGGATGTTTTGGTCCAAGGCCTCTCGGGTGCATCAAGTAGCTGATACCATGAGTCTGAACAGATGGGAGGCCATCAAGAAAGCTCTCCACTTCAACGACAATGAGGCAATACCTGCAGGAAGTCCAGATCCACTTTACAAAATCTGACCACTGGTAGACCATCTTATTTCAAAATTGCAATCCATCCCAATGAGTGAGAAGCTGGCTGTGGATGAACAGATAGTTCCCTTCAAGGAAAGAATAAGAACAAGCAATATCTACCAGCCAAACCTAAGAAATGGGGATACAAAATACTCATTTTAGCCAGCTTTGAAGGTATTCCACATAACTTTGAGATCTACACAGGGCGAATAGTGCAACTCCTTGAGCTGGTAGATATAGGTGCAAGTGGGAACGTCATTTCTCCTAAATTGGCTCTTTTTTAGGTAAATTTTAGTATTATGTTGAATAAAACCTTTTCTGATACATTTTTAGATTATTTTCTCCTATTCCATTCAGTATTGAAAACCTTGGTGTTTTAGTACCCTCATCGCACACTGTTGCCCTGAGGCAACAAACCCAGATTTTTGTGGGGGGGCATGGGGGGTCAAATGTTATAATTGATATAATGTCAGGGACCCACAAGCTCTCAAAAAGTATCTTGAAATATTTTTTTCCTCCTAAAATAAAAAGTCATGCAGTAGAGGGTTAAGATTGTCTTTTCTCTTCCAGCTACATGCCAGTGGGTATCCTGTTTCTCATTGCGGCTAAGATCATCGAAGTAGAAGACTGGGAGATCTTTAAGAAGATGGGCTGTACATGGTGACTGTGCTGAGTGGGTAAGCCCCCCCCTCTCTCTCCACGACCCGCCCTGTTACCACCTGCTTCACAGTTCAGATTTACGGCTGGCATTTGGGTTCGTTCTGCCTGCAATGATACAGTAAAATCTAAGGACTGTGTGCGCGCTGATAAGGGCCAAGGACATTTAAAATTGGCCAACCTGCAGATGCAGCTCATTCACGGCTCTAAATCTCAATAGTGACATTACAGAGCCGTAGTAAATGTCTTGCAGTGGGTCAGCGGGCCACGCCAAGGCTTCTATAGAGACTTCAGGCCTTTTGCTGAGAGCACAATGAAGCAAGTCTATTGCAGAGTTACTAATGCAAAGTGAACTGCTCTGTCATCTCTTGATAAACTTAAATTAAAGGTGCAGTGCCTAACTTTTTTGTTGTAAATTAAGAAACTTCTTCTTTTTCACCAAAAACTATAGTAAAATTACAACTCATTGTGACAAAATCAGTGTACGTTTTCAGTCAAATAATTAAGCATTTAACAGGGTTCCCACTCACATCCCAAAAATGTTTTCTCGGACATTCGCAGTGAGGATTTTACAACATCTACAGCACTAATATTTAACCTGTTTTGCAAAGTCCGTGGCAGCCAGTAGTCCACATTTATGACAATCAAAGTATAACACAGTTGTAAGGCCAGGTCTATCAAGATTTGAGGTTGGCTTGGAGTGAGACAGAGGCAATTTGCAAAGCAGCAACCTTTCATAGTTTCTTTTTTAATGTGGTTCATGGGCATCACAAATACAGTATTTTGGCAGTGATGTAAGGAGAAAAACATGAGTGGGGGTCTGGGGGTCCTCCCACTGAGATTTTTTTTAAATTAAGTCTGTTTTGGTGCATTCTAGTGCATTTTACAGGCTTCCAACCTACTCCCACCTCTTGTTGAGTCTATTCCGTAAAAAATATATGTTTCCCAATAAAACATTTGTTTAAACAGCCAGTTGTAAAACACAGATAAATAAGAATTCCAGTTCAAATGATTGTGGGGACATTTTTTGGTTTGGGGGTGCTGAGATGTGAGGCAGGTCTAGGGTCCTCCACATGAGATTTTGAATGTCATTTTTTGCAATCTGGGTTTGCAAATCCTATGTTGTTGTTTTTTTAGCAGTTTTACAATAGTACAAAGGTATTTTTAAAATGATTATTATATCAAGTAGCTTACTGCGCGCCTTTACACAAATCTGGTTCATTTGTTTATGCACTATTACACATTTTATGAATACTGTAGGTCTCCTGGAAAACATTTTACCATAGAACAAACAAGCTCCAATGATGAGATGTCAGACAATTTCTACCGAGTGAAATGAAACCGGCTGATACATCAGGCTAATAATACTCTAGAGTGTGTCATGAAAATCATGTGTATAGATGCCCCAAACTAATGTTTTTTTTTATATTTCACACTCAGAAAGTTACAGGGTCTCACTTTAAAGGGATTATGAATGTGATTTCCCACCTCCAGAAATGTACACAAGACTATTTTAATGCTTTGCTGCAATGATTCTTCCCAAGTCTGATGTTTGTTATGTTCTTTATGTGTTTAGCCTGGCTATCCATGCTTTGGTCTGCCTGCCTCTCATTTACTTCATCATTGTGCGGAAGAACCCGTTCACGTTCACTCTGGGCATGGCTCAGGCCCTCGTCACAGCGCTGATGATCTCCTCCAGGTCAGAACCCCAATTAAAAACAAATTTCTATCTTTTAAAATGTGCGTTATATAAATTGTACCCTGTAATACTTGTGTTTTTGTAAATTATAAAACATTTTCCCTTCACCAGTTCTGCCACACTCCCTGTCACTTTCCGATGTGCCGAAGAGAACAATCAAATAGACAAGCGCATCACTCGCTTCGTTCTGCCTGTGGGCGCCACAATAAACATGGACGGGACAGCGCTGTACGAGGCTGTGGCGGCCATCTTTATAGCACAGCTCAACGACTACCCTCTGGATGTGGGGCAGATTGTCACCATCAGGTACAGATTACATAGATTATTTATTTTATGTTGCGAACAAGCACACCATAGTTACAAAAGTTTATCCTCAACCTATAGCTCACATGTCAAGTCCCACTGTTTTTCTAGTTATGACTTTGTTTGGTTGTTCAGTCCCTGTATCGTATAAGCAGATCAATATGTCACATTTGTTCGTTGCAAAACACAAAATGATCTAAAATGGCTTTGAAATAGAAGCAGGTCCACTTACTTCCTGTTCAAAACTGCTGAACTGATAAGCCCTGCGTCTTTATTGTAAAATACATTTTTAATAAGCCCCAGACTTATAAAATTTTTTTTTTTTTTGCTTTTGGAAAGTGGCTACATGACAATTTTGAATCTTGCATGTTTTACCCGCCATCCTACATTTTGAGTAATTGCAAGTAAATACACACAAGTGGGTGGGGATAAGTGATAGGTGAAGACAGGGATTTTCTGGAGCATCAGGACAATACAAGATTACTCAAATATGCAAGAAGCAATACAAATACAACTTTGGGTAAAGTAATGATGAGAGACCACTGTTGTAACATGGTTAAAAACTCAGAAAAGTAGATTTTACATAATAGGTCTCCTTTAAACACATAGTGGTGAACAGTTCAGAGGTTCAGAATGCATTGTGTAAGTGAGCAAAACATGTGGACTTTGTGTGGTTTAAAGTTTAAAATAATAATTTATTTCTTTTTTCTTACATTTTTAAGGAAGCATAGCACCTTTAATGAAAAGCTCTTTGATTGCCTTGAAAGGTGGAAAGTCGTCTTATAAAAAGGATTTACATTTCTTTAAAAAAATATTTAATGTTTTATTAAATTTACATGCAAATAGAAGCCTGTTTTAAAGGTGAATTTTGCAAGTGGATCAAGTCACCTCCTATACTGATCTATAAAAATTTGTCTATGGACTATGGCTATTTTACTGTATAATATAATGGTATATGCATAAAACTTTGTCTCCAGTATTACAGCCACAGTGGCGAGTATTGGAGCAGCCGGAGTTCCTAACGCCGGCCTTGTCACCATGGTGATAGTCCTGACCGCCGTGGGACTGCCTGCCAGTGATGTCACTCTCATCGTCGCTGTTGATTGGCTGCTGTGAGTCCCCTTCATTATTCATTTGATGCCTTGAGGAGAAAGCCAATGAGTAACAATAAAGATTCGACTAGAGAGGTCGTTTCCATGGTAAATTCTAGTTAAAAAAAAAAAA
The DNA here is from genome assembly GCA_038363315.1 of Mugilogobius chulae. Taxonomy (NCBI): domain Eukaryota; kingdom Metazoa; phylum Chordata; class Actinopteri; order Gobiiformes; family Gobiidae; genus Mugilogobius; species Mugilogobius chulae. The sequence continues at coordinate 32,072,986 of CM076404.1, forward strand.
TAAGCAAGTGCAGTATTTTTGGAGGCGTTGTTTTACAATAGGCTCTTTTCACACTGCGGCTAGACTATTTCTGGTTTGCATAATACCTGTAGATAGTTTCATCTCGTTCCATTTGCCGATATGTGCTAAAATTAATCAACATTTAAAAATCCCAAATCGGAGAACAGATTTCAATGAGATGATCACTGGCAGCAACTTGATAAAAATACATTAAATGCCAGGCTGGTAGTTCAGTTTGTAGAGTTATTTTAATGTTAATAATTAAATAGCATTAGCTTTGAGGCACAGACAGCACATTTTATAGAGTGACTTGCTGTTTATCAACACGGGCAGAAAAAGCCGTCACTCATAGACACAAAAACACTGGAAACAAGTTGAAAAGCATTGTTGTCAGCTAACTACAAGAGATTATCACAAGGCAAAATCAAAAGTTCTGCTGCTAAATTAACATTTGTTAATGAAATTTGACCCTACAATCCTTAAGACATCTGTCAGACCGGTTTATTCCTGATTGAAACTATTTCGTTGTTTTTTTCAAAGAAGTTTCCCCAGCTAAGCAGATGGAGAGCGACTCTTTCTTCATAGAGCATGCGCAGTAGGGCGGAAAGTGACATCAACCGATAATCCCTCTGTAAGCATGTGGGTTTCTCTGGTGAAATATTTACCTCGTATGTGAAGGTGTTGCAAATGGTTATCTAGCCGCTTTATGTCAATTAAATATTTAATTGTATCTACAGGTGTTTTCAAATCGGAACTAGCTAAGTCGCAGTGTGAAAAGGGGTTAATGTTTTCAAACTACTTTTGCTGCTACTCCACTCACAAGATGGCTGCCATAACCAATACAGATCCACACTCTCTCTCTCTCTGGTCACTTAATGAGAACAACTACTTAGTAAGTGTGTATTTGTGTTCCAGGGACCGCTTCCGCACCATGATTAACGTTTTGGGCGACGCCTACGGAGCGGGCATCGTCCAGAAGCTGTCCAAGAGGGAGCTGGAGAGGATGGACCTGGTGTCGGACGTGGACGTGGCAAACCCTTTCGCGATGGAGACCACTTTAGACGACGACGAGTGCGAGAAGAAGTCGTACGTGAACGGCGGATTCACTGTGGACAAGACTGACGCCATCTCCTTCACTGAAACATCGCAGTTTTAGACTCCAGATGGGCTCGGACAAACTAGAAAAGTGCCATATTTATTTAGAATTTGAACAGCTACAGCATTGACAATAAAAATGCGGCGGGCTTTTTTATTGTAGGATGCTAACTGCGCCCGACCGACGTCTGATTTATTGTGAGTGATGTAGCTTACACTGGAAAAATAGTCGTCTTAAATGAGTTTACAAGTTCATAAGGGCTTGAAATAATAAACATTTATCTTGTTTTGAGCGTATTTTGACATAATTAGAAGAAGATTTGCTAATGACACTAGGATAAATTTACTTCGTTGGCAGATCTTGTTTGTAGAAAGTCAAATATACTCAGCACAAGACAAATACAACTTCATTCAAGCTTATTAAGGTATCTATTTTTTCCAGTGTAGCCAGACAAGTTCGCCAACATCAGCAATAGAAGCCTCCATGAAGCTAAACGAACCATCACACGTAGGCCTAAGGAGCTCGGGATTGTGACGTCACATATCAGTAGAAAATTCAGTTGAGCTAACGTTAAACCAGTGGAAGTTTTCAAATGCTAATCACAGAAATTAGCCCAGTGGTTCCTGTCATTGACCACTTTGTACCTTTAGCGTAACTAATGTGCCAACCAAAATTACTTCTTTTAAAACCATTTCAATCATTAGGCTATTTGTAAGTTTGTAAGTGAATTTTATGTGTGTTTTTTTGTATTTAGATTTATAAATTATCTTACAAAAGTTTGCCAGAAGAAAGCCTAGTTTAGATACAGTCGGCATCAAAGGCCACTCCCACTAACGGACCTCTGAGGGGAAACTTAACACTGAGAGTGAATCTGAACATCACTCACAGCTCAACAACTACAACAGCAAATGTGGACTTAAAGAAATATATTGTGTCAACTATAGACACAAAGACATGCAGAAAGGCCAACAGTGTAATTATATCTAACAATGCTAAAGGTAGTTTCGCATCTTTTTAACTTTCTGTTTACTTTTCTCACCTAACGCCACATCAACAACCTACATTTACACGTGGTTGTAATTCGACTTGAATTAACTGTGCTAAAAATACACTTAATTTGCCAGAAAACGTCTTAAAACAGGTAAACAGTTTAGCTTCCCATACTGTAACATGATGCCTGAGACCCCCGAATACAACGCATTGCCGATCTATGTATGTATTTCAGAAGCTAAGCAAGATAGGGCCTGGTTAGTACTTGGGTGGGAGACCGTTACAACACCAGGTGCCACAGTGGGACGACAGGAGTAGATTGTAGTTGTGTCCTTGAGCAAGACACTTAACTCACATTGCCTCAATGCGTGAGTGGATGCTAGATTGTAAAGCGCTTTGAGTGCCTGGAAAGGTAGAAAAGCGCTATTTAAATAGACCATTTACAAATAGACAATTTTTTGTCCCAGTTTTTGTCACTTCCTAACAGCGAAGGGGGGATATATTGCCATTTCTTTATTCTAATTAGATAAAATGGTGCTTGAAAATAACTAAAACACATTAAAAAGGCATCAATTTGCACTGACAGAAGTTTTATACTATATACATAAATGTGAAAACAACTAAACGCAAAAGAATGTTCTTAGTTACTCATATTTTCACAAAAATTGAGTGTGTAACAGTTTTTAATTCTGAAAATATAGGGTATATTTACGCCACACTTATTGCTATTTGAAGCAAGCTAAGCTAGCTGTCTTGCACTTTACATTTATTTGCTTGGTCGAAATTTGTAAGGAGTTTTTATGTGTAATTTTTTTTTTTTTTTCCTGTGTTTAGTTAAAATCTCAAAAAGAGTGAAACAGTATATGAGAAGTAAAGTTTAAGGTACAAAGTGAGCAATGACAATTCAAAGCCGACCTGTTTGAATCGCAGATTTGTTGTTGAAGTTCCATGATCCCGAGCTCTGTCAGACGGAGAGAGGGACTAGATGAAGCGCTTCCTTCTTCTAAACGAGTGCCAAGATGAAGAATAAGGACTTTTACACAAGTGTTCTTTGTTTGAAGATGCAGACACATTTCCCGGTTGTTTGTGAATGTGTTTATTTGTACATAGTTTGCAGATAGTATATTGTGTTTCCCATGATGCACTGCTTGTACAGCTCTATTTATATTCAAGCCTTTTTCACTGATTTGCATGAAGCAATAAGGACTTGCATCGTCACACATGGAGACCTTACAAAGACTGCAAATTCAAGCTAGTGAAGTCATCTTACACTGTGAAATCCAAGGATGTTTTTAACGAAGCCAAATCACACACAAATGTACTGTGCTTAGCCAGAAGAGTGTCTTTGTGCGCGTCTACTAATGTCAATAATAACAGATATTTATCATTTCAGCTGCGGTGTTGCTGCTGTATTTAGCGCGATGTAGCGTAGATGCTCTGTTCAAATGCTAGCACAGTCGCATGTTAGCCTCCAGCGAACTTTTACAACCCTTATTCTGTCCTGCCCAACTTTCTTAGCGACACACTTTCAGTTTAACTGCGGTTAGCTTAAATTACATTAGCCACAATCAAACATCAAAAGTTTTAATTATCTCATACAGTGCTGATCTTTATTTGAGATCGCTAAGCAAGACAAGCTAACATGTTAGCTACTTTAACAGAGCTAAACAGGAAGTACACTGCTAAGAAACGTGGGTCAGACAGAATACACAGACATTTTTCTATTTAAAAATGCTTATCAAAATTCAGACTTGAGTAGCAAAAGTATAAAATATGTTTCTTAGCATTTTAAAGGCTAAGAAATACAGTTATAGCGACAAAGTTGTCATAGCGACAGTGCAGACTTTAGCTAGCTTGTTTGCTAACAGCATTTTTGTGCATTGTTACTGCCACACAACAAATAATTTACTCAACAAACAGGCTAAAAAAACATCTTATTTAATTTAATAAGCATAGAAAGGTAAGGAGTTGAACTGTGTGTGATCCTTAAGTCTGTGTCAGTGAGAAATGTGAGAGAAGAGGGAATGTTGTTTTGCTGCTTTTCTACCACTGTTTACCTGATTTTCTCTTTTTATATGTCAGATAAAAACTCAGCATCGGACAGTAGTTTATATGTAGGCTATATTTATTATCAGTAAAGGAAAACTGTTAAAAATAAAACAGTAGCTTTTGAGTTTGTATATGACAAACTCAAAAAAATAAACATTTGCTGTAGATTCCACAGATTATGGGATCACACAGAGTTGAATTCATTGCTTTTTTCTCATTAAATAAAATGTTTTTGAGTCTGTTAAAGGAAAAGAAAATTATTAATTGTGCTGCGAAATCTCCAACAAAGAAGCTAGCTAAGTTCTGCACAGAAAAGCTTTTTTTTTTCAATTATTTTGCTACATAAAGTAAAATATACAGTATTTAAACAAAAACTGTTTTTCTCAATTTAGCCACTTAGTCAAAATGTTGAGAAGCCTTTTACAAATAAAAAGATGTCAGTGCATAACCTCTATTTTGGTAATTCTCTATGATAAGCTTAAATCCAAAAGTTGATTTAATTGAATAATGTTTCAAAATCTCTTGTGTAGCCAACACTTTCTCTGGTTTATTTGTTTTACACAGACATACAGGAGAGGCAGACTTTAGTTAAGGCACTGATGCAACAAAGACTGATCTATTTATTAAAGATATGTACCTTTTCTGGTTGAGGCTCCGCCCTCTGCTTGACTGACCGTGGTGATGTCAATGCTTTGCCTGAAATGTTCTTTAGTACACCAGTTAGAGAACTTGGACTTGACATGGACTTGTGGAACACTGACTTGGTGCTTGACTTGGACTTGTTTCTCTTTGAATCAAGACTTGACTTGAACTTGTCTCTCTTTGACTTGAAACTTGACTTGGGACTTGGACTTGTTTTTCTTTTTGACTTGGGATTAATCTCTTTTTGGGACTTGTCTCTTTTTGACTTGGGACTTGACTCTCTTTGACTCTGGACTTGACTTGGGCTTGTCTCTCTTTGACTCTGGACTTGACTTGGGCTTGTCTCTCTTTGACTCTGGACTTGACTTGGACTTGTCTCTCTTTGACTTGAAATTTGACTTGGGACTTTACTCTTTTTGACTTGGGTCTTGAGTTGGACTTGTTTCTCTTTGGGATTTATCTCTTTTTTGGGGACTTGTCTCTCTTTGGTTTATTACTTAACTTGGACTTGACTCTCTTTGACTTGGTACTTGTCTCTCTTTCACCTTGGACTTGACTTAGACATGTTTCTCTTTGACTTGGGACTTGACTTACACTTGTCTCTTTTTAAATTGGGACTTGACTTGGACTTGTGTCTCTCTTTGGCTTGGGACTTGACTTGGACTTGGTCATACCTCTGTTTCAGTCAAGAGTTATAATATCAAAGCCACCATTAAAAGTAATAGAGTGGATAAAGTCATGTCTTATTTCTTAAGACAAAGCAAAAAGAGAGGGACCAAAGGACACCCTTGACGACAGGAACGAGATATAGGAAAAGAAGTTGAGGTAAAAGCCACAAAATATGAAACAAACACAATATTACTGCTTTAGCAAACCCTTGTTTTTGCACTGTATTTAATTATTTTGACATTGTTGCGTTTTGCTTTCGGCTTATCAAACTGTTTGCACTTACTCCGGCATTAGAGCATTAGACATAGAACAAGCTTTTAAGTCCACATACACTTGTCTGTCTACATTACTGCTGTTTACATTTTAAATATATAAATATAATAAAAGAAATATGTATGAGATCTTATCATTTCAATGTTTTTTTTTTATTCTGTTAATACACCACCACATTTAACTAAGTCACACTGTATAAAAAATGTATCAATTTCATTACCTTGTGTATTGTTAAAGCAATTTTTGCATTTATTCGAAGATTTTTTTAAAACTAATCATGTGCCTGATTGATTTACTAATACAATCACTGCAAAAAATGTATATCAAGATGAGTTAAAATGGCTTGATTCTAGGATTTTTAACCCTGATTTTTAACATTTTGACAAATTCTCTTTTTACTGTAAAGATTATTTTCCTGGTTTCAAATCGTTTCGGACAGATTTCAAGACAGTATTTCATTATTTGCCTCTGGGCTAAGAAAAAAGTACTTACTCTAATGGCAAATTTGCTTTCCTTTTATTTTTTTAACTCAAATTTTCCTATAACAAGTCAGAAAAGCCTTTAAGCCAGTGAAATATTCTACATTACATAAACAAATCCCAAATAAAATGCTGAATCCAAGTAATTTTAATACCTAAATACAGTATGTATTTTTTGCAGTGATAAAATTGCCAAATCCTTGCAAAGGAGCAGACCGATATATTTATTTTCTAACAGTATTGTCATGATTTTGAAGCTTGTTTGTATTTCATTATTGACTTTATTATAAAACGCATTTTAATGGCAGGTTGTAACTTCATGCCGAAAGCACACTTAAAATTCAAACTGTACAAACTGTAATAATCTGTTTATCTGCAACCTAATAAAGCACTGTTCATTCATTGTCTGCGATTGATCATTTTATCCATTGTTAGCAGAGAGTGGCAAAAATGCATCAAAGTCAATGGTGAGAATTAATTTTTTTCTGTGAGAGCTCAAAAACAACTACAGACTCATAATAAATACAAACTACCACAACTACTGCTAAATATTGAGTTTGTATGTGACATGTAAAAGAAGACAACAGTGGTAGAAAACCAGGTAAACAACAAGAACATAGAGGCATCGCACCCATTTCTCACTGACAGACTTTGGGATCACGCACAGTTCGCGTCATGACCTTTCTTTCCTTTAATTTAGTCAGTTTTTTGAGGAAATGAGAAGTAATGTTCTAAACCTCCAACTGCTGTTAGCAACTTATGAAATATGTATATAGAATATGTATATTTTAATTTTACAAAATAGGGTTGTCAAAATATCGATTCCCGATATTAATCGATACTAAAACCGATATCGATACTCGTTTGAACGAGTATCGATATTTTAAGCCCCGCCCCTCTCCCTCTCATACGCAAAGCCCCGCCCCCTTCTTCTCTCATTGGAGATGGAAATTATGAAACTATCATGTGATCTAGCACAGATTTTGGGGATTTTAGAGTGTTTTTAGTGTTTTTTATTCGTGTGGTGTTTATAAACTTTTATTGATTGCTGTGCCCTTTTTAATTGCATGATTTTAACCTCGCCCCTTTTATCTGTTGCCTGGACAACCTTCCGCACGTGACACTTTTAGCCCAATGTTTTTAATTACCTAATCAGTGGCACCTGTAGCGCGGCGGGAGGAAGGGAGGACAAATAGGACAAACATTTTACACACGACAGACGAGAGAGCCAGAGACGTGAGAGAGACTGGGGCGACACGGAGCACGGGATCTACGAGGAAGAGCCAGCCACCAAACCACGGCACAGCGCAGGACACGAGACCGGACCTCCACGAGCCATCAGAGAACACCACGAAGCGACATACACGCCGGGGCAGAGGAAACTCTGCCTCCCGAGTAAGTGTCCAACTGTGTAGTAGTGGTGTTCACCCGTTGGCCTCAGGCTGTGGGCTCGTGGGGGATTGTTTGCTTTGTCTCTGCCGTGTTCTGTGTCTGTGCCCAGGAGCGGAGCCACACCTGGAGCGGACAGAAGACAGAGCACCGTGAAGTGAAATCTGGGCAGCGGCAGGGCGTAAAAGCTCTGCCTCGCCGGTGAGTTTTGTTGAAAAGTAGCGGTGCTCTTGAAGAGGCGGGCCTTCGGCCGTGACCCTCCAGTGTGTGTGCGTGGTGTGCTGGCTCTGTGTTTTTACTGTGGTGCAGGGACCGGCGGAGAGGAAACCAGAGGACGGGAGGACGGGGAGGATCCCAGGAGCCGAGCACCGCGACGTGATATAACAGCAGAGGCAGGGGAAACCCTGCCTTGTCTGTAAGTTTCATTTTGTAGCGGTGCTCTTACAACGACCAATTGTGTTTGTGCCTCTCTGCTGGTCCTGTGTTTTTATGTTCAGGTGATGGTGGACGTGATGTACCTGATCCCGCGCCCGTGTTTTTAATCAGCGGCCTTTTATTAATTTTTTAACCCGGTTTTATTGTTGCCCCACTATATTGATTTTAGCTAGCTTTTTATTTTTATTGTGGGGATTTTTAACTGGAAACATTTTAACATTGTAATAAATTTTATTCTGGCACCTTTTATCATTGTTTTTATTGATGACAGATGCTCTCAATTCACTGGTTTTATTCAATATTTATCATTTTATTCGGCCATTTTAATCCACTGCATTTTAACAATAGTACTAACTACCTTACAATCAAATACTGTATATAAAGCCTATATACTACATAAACAGCAAATGTGTCTGACAATAGAACAAAGCCCAGTCTTAATGTAAAGGTTCATGAATCAAGGCAATAATAAACAAATAATATATTAAAATACTATTGTTTTAATAAGATCAAAAAGAAAAACATAAATAAAATGATAATAATTAAAAAGTAAAAATACTATCAAAAGAAACATTTAAAGTTGGCACCGTGGTATGAAATCGGTATCGAGTATCGAGTTTTTTTTCAAGTATCGAATCGAATTTGAAATTTTAGTATCGTGACAACACTATTACAAAACAAAATTGGTCTAAAACCAAGTATAATAAATAAAACATTTTAGCTATATAGACCCTTTTCATGGTAGTAAACATTGCGTCGGAGGCAGAAGAAATCGTTGCGTTTATTTAAAACAGTGTAAACTAGCAAGTTTTTGAAGGGATTTTTAAACACAAAAGCAGAAAAGAATAGAAGTTCTTTTCGGAACTGTTAAAATATGTATTGTGACCTGACAGGTCACAATACATTCTGGCAAATAGAAGCATTTTGTCTGAGCTTGTTTGGCTCGTCAGAGGCTTTGAATCAATACTTTCAAGTCGCTAAAGAAGTAATTTTTACATTTGTTTCAGGTTTGTTTGACCTTGCTAGTGGCTAAATAACATGTCTTGAAGCTGTTATTAATATGCTATGTATGTAGGGATGGGCGATATGGACAAAAATGCATATCTCGAATATATTTTTTCATATCTCGATATGCGATATACAGTATATCTCAATATCTTTTTAAGTGAAATATTTTTTTTCTAAGCCTATAATCTGCAGATTAGAAAGTAGAAATGTGAATTTACTGTGAATAAATTAATGTTGATCATGCCTTTTGCTGAGTAAAACTAAATAAAACTAAATTTCATGCATACACAATTTGACTACACTGAATAGATCATTTAATTGATCCTATTATTCACTTTTCTCTGTAACTAACTGCTTTTCATCAATTTCATGAGCTCTTTTTACACATAGTTACAATATCTCGATATTTACGATGTGGTCAAATTCATATCTTGTTCAGTAAATATCTTGATATACGATTTATATCGATACATCGCCCAGCCCTAGTATGCACCTCCTAATAGTGCTTATCAACATCATTTTGTTTTACTGAGGTTTTTGACTTTTAGTCTAAGGCTTGGTTGCTTGTAGCTTGTAAAACGATTGACAACAGCACAGTTTTAGCTAGAATTCTTTATAAAACAGAAGATCAAACTGCACCTGCACACTGATAAATCTTAGAACCTTTAATGCACAGGCTTTCGTTTTGCCATCGACTAGAGCTGTGACGTCACCAGGACGTAAGTCTGAAAAGGGTCTATAAGGCGGTTCATTGACTTCCTGATCAAAACTGCAGAAAGGATGTGCTCAGCCTCTTCAATACACAATTAAACTGTAACTAGTGGAATATTTTACTTGTTTTTGTTAAAAGTGGCTACATGACCCTTGAAAATTTACTCTGATTGTACATTTTCTGAGTAATCACGTATAAATACAGACAAGTGGGGATTGTAGGATAGGTGGTAGGTGAGAACAAGACTTTTCCAAACACTTGAGCATCAGATACAGAACAATACAATATTATTCAAACATACATGAATCAATCCATTTACAACTTTGAGTAAACTGATGACAAGAGAACACTTTTAACATGGCTAAAATTTCGGAAAAGCAGATTTTACACAATACGTCCTCTTTAATCCACAGACCCTTTTGTCAGTGTAACCTCTGTGAGCTTCTATTCCTGCATCTCTAATCCATCACAATGTTCTTCGGATCCCAGGGCCGATCCTTCACAGACAGAGCGAGCGGCCATTTCTGTGATCTACGACTGCAGTTTGCACCGAGCCGCCTCGCCAAAGACACAATTTGCTTTTAATGACTTTTGGGGTGATTTAGCAGAGGACTTTACAATGTCAGCTCAGCGGCGACGATGCTAACACAAAGCCACAACACGCGTGCATGGCATGAGCTGCAACATGAGTGTAAGATCTTTATTTGTAACAGCATGATTCTGACAGACGTATAAAACCAGTGCGATGACGTAAGTACATGATAGATGTCTTTGTGAGCACACAGTCACACCAGTGAAGTCAATAGAGCTCCTGCACACACCTGACTAAAGTCTCTGAGGCCTCCGTTACAGCAGTGATGCTACCATTGAATCTAATAGAAAGAAGCCTAAAGTTTAGCTTCTGTAGTTTATCTTTGGCATTAAATTAGGGCATAAATAATCGTACGTCTAAAAAACAACTCAAATTAAAAACTATTAGTGATCATTTTGTGGCCCAACTTTGCTTTTCAGGAGTTTAGAAGCACAAATCATGCTCTGAATAATTTCTGTTCATCTGATTCACTTATCACCTTCTTAACTCATTAAAACTTTTCCCTGATGATGTTTGTGTGAAATATATTTGACTATAAAGCCCTGTACATATAGAGGGATTTTTTTATTTATCAACAGAAAGAGCCGCCACTCATTGACCAAGCTGGAGAAACAACATGAGCTAGGGCTGTTGTCAGCTAACTACAAGAGTTTATCACTGTGTGAAAACAAAGGTTATGCTGCTAAATCAACATTTGTGAATGAAATTCAACCCTACGACTCTTAAAAGTTACATTCAGGTGAGTGAAAAAACGAGAAAAACAGGGTTTCAAACTTCAGGAGACAGATGTCTAACACAGTGGTTCCCAAAGTGGGGGTCGGGACCCCTCAGGGGGTCACGAAGCAAAATCTGGGGGTCACGAGATGATTTCAAGAGGTAATTTTACAATTATGAACTGGTTTTTAATCTGTTTTTGTAACTTTAGCATCAGGTTTGACTGGACTTTGGTCAAAGCAATAAAGTAAAGCATTGTAGCCCAATTTAAATGGTTTTCCCACTTGAAATTTCTGAAAACATCCATTTTATTTTGCTGTGGGGGTCGCGAGTTAGCTACATTGTTATTTTATGGCTCCCGGTCTGAAAAGTTTGGGAACCACTGGTCTGACACATCGGTTCAGACCTGATTGAAATAGCTGCTTTCGTCTCGTTTCGTTGTTTTATTCAAAGTAGTTTCCCCAGCTCAGCAGACTGAGAGCAGCTCTTTCTGCATAAAGCATGGGCAGTAGAGCGGAAAGTGACGTAGACGGAAAATCCCTCTATAACATTTACTCATAATGACAATTTAAAGGTGCACTGTGTAACTTTTTGGCCAAAACTAGACTTGAATAAAAGCATATTTTTGTCATTTAGATTTCATTGTTCCACTAAATAATCTTTACTTTGAACAGATTTGCATGACTGCAAAATGGACTATTATTTGCCCTGCAGGAGGGCCCGCTCATGTTTGTTTCTATAGAAAAGTGGTTACTGTAGCTGTATTTTTTCACACTATGGAATAAAATGTTTGTTTCTCCATTCAGAATATCTTAAAGTATGGTTTGAACTTTCTAAATCTAGAGAATTGTATAGTTATTTAGTCACCCCCAAAAGTTACACAGTGCACCTTTAAACATTCTGTTATTGAGACAAAAGTGAAAACATATTGTGCTCCGACTAATGTGAAGCTTTTGTACATGACAGAAGCTCATTCTCTCATGTCATTGTGTTTTTATTAAACCATAAATCATTCAAACACTGATTTGAAACGCATTTGCCATCGTTTTCTTCTCACACTGATTTTCTAATAAAACAATTAAACATGGGATTGCCAAAACACAATCGGAACAAAGATTCTGAATTGTTTTAAACAATGGTTAAGTTATTAACCAGATTAAAAGACAAATCAATACATCTACATCATAGTTAAATAATTTAACTCACTTCTAGTCAGTTTAGCTGCAGAAATCCACTTTTTTCATCAAAACAGTGTCTGTCAGTCGTGGAAATGTCCTGGCTTTCATCTGTCTTTGATCATTTGAAAGTCCCAGCGTGCAAAAATAAATGAACTCAATGGAACCGACCCTGCTGGTGGTGCATGCTGGGATTGCGTGACGTCAGCTGCAGGAGCTCCATTTATCTGGAAATTTCTTGGCAAGATGATTTCTGTAAAGATAAACAGACATAAAATAATGCAACATGTTTGTACACATTTTTAATAGCAAGTTGTTGTGCTAAAACCAATTTCAAACAGGGATGGGGCGAGATCGAAAATAGTATTGAATCGTTCGGTAGTGATGTTTCAATTCTGGTGTTGGGTTTGATCCTCATGTGTCTCTCCGTAGATCTGTTTTGTCATTTCATGTAGTTAGTTAAGGATTGATTCCTTTGTCATTTCTCAGAGGAAGTAAACAGCAGATTATTGTTGTTAACTTCTTATTGAGGTGAGTTTTGTCATTTTGCCCCTTTCGGTTTTCTTTCAGGAATGACTAAAATATGAACTTTTTTAGATATTATTATTAACAGAAAAAAATGTTTGTTGTGACCCAAGTATCGAGACAGGAATCAAATCGTGACAAAACAGAATCTTCCACACAAAGTCGTTCAGTAGTTACTTGCAGGATAAATACAGTACCTGATCAAATGTGTGACTTCGTGTTATATCGGCGGTCCAGGAGAGATCGATTTGCGAGCTAAAATGTCGTCGACCTCAGCGTTTGTGACTCCCTGGAAAAGAAGGAAAAGAAGAAGAACAAAAAATGTATTTTAAAACTAAAGTTGAACTACCTGCAAAACAGGAAGTAGGTATTTAACTCTCTGGCTCACTAATATCCTTTAGTAGATGCAAAATATCCTCCTACATTCACGGCTGAAGATAATCTTTTTACAAACAGCAAAGTGAAACTATAGTGGACCTAAAGCTCAGCCAATCAGAGCGCTGCATTCGGCTTCTGGTTCCAACTAAAAATTGTTTATTATTCAATTTAGACAGTATTCAGTTTACAATTAAAATGCAATTAAAATGTTAGTTACCCTAACTTTAAAAGTTATTAAATTAATAAATTGTGTGTCCTTGCAATTGTGTCTTACATTTTCTAATTAGTAATGACTTTTAGACATGAAAATATGATCCAAATCTACAGTTGAGCCATAAATGGAAATGTTTTTGTTAATCAAACCTGAAAAATTTCGAAAAAATCACCTCTTTTATGGCTTAAAAAAACACAACTTAATTTAGACTTTGAAAAGATTTTGAAAAAAGAAGCCCAATGTCGCTATAAAGAAGTGGACTTGGCAACTCTGAGGGGAAGAAGAAGTTGGTTGGAAAAAATAGTCTGTATTTGAACAGATGCTTTACATAGAGAAATGGAAAATCACAATATGACATTTTCAGAAGTCTTGTGTTTTGTTGAAAGTCTTTTTTACTCGCTGCAAACCAATTTCCTTACGAGGACAATACATTTACTACTACTAGAAAGAAAGCAGATTACCACAGAGATTCGATTTTTATCAAGATACACTGCAAGAAATGATTTTCAAGTCAAGTTAAAGTTGCTTGATTCTAGGATTTTAACCCAATTTCAAGCATTTTGACCTCCATTTATTGTAGAGACCTAGATTATTTTCCTTGTTTCAAAGTGTTTCAGACAGATTTCAAGACATTGCTTCTTATTTTAAGCCAAATGGGTTAAGGAAACTATTCTTACCCCAATGGCAAATTTTTGTTCTTATTTTAAGCCAAATACCTTAAAACCAGTTAAAAATGTCGTGACACCAGTGAAACATTCTACATTTCATAAGCAATTAAATCCAGTGAAAACATCTCAAATCTGGATGAAAATTTGGATTCCAAGTCATTTTAAGCAACTCTAGATTTATAGTTTTTGTAGTGTATTGATCCGTTACTCACAAAAGTAAGTCGTCGAACGGCTTTAGGCGTCGTGAGCAGGCCACGCACTCGCTCCTGGACTTCTCCCACATTCTGTGAGAACTCGACGTGGATCTACAAAAACGAACGAGAAAAACTGAAACTATTACAGGCTAATGTCAAAGTCTTTTGTAACCTCCAGGTGTGGTCATCTGGAAAACTCAAACCCGTTATACGTGCACTGAAGTAAGGAAATGTGCTTTACCTTCTGAGTGTGGGAGAGGACAGACGCAGAGGTGAAAGGTCAGTGCTCTGGAGAGAATCTTGTAGATCTTCTAGGTCATCGTCAACCTACAAAATAAAGAATGGAATTAGTATATTTTATTTCGACTAATTACAAAATGCAACATCAGCTCAATTTGTGATTTTCTGTAACATTAGATAAGACGAACAGTGAATAATTTTGTTTCTACGCCTTTTCAAAATAAAATTCAGACACTTTTACAGCACCTTCAAGGCCCCTTTGCTCCTCCCAGTTTTCTTTGTAAACAAAGTCTTATATTTAAATAAAACAAACACAACATTTATGCAGAATTCAATGGTAAATATCACAAGACAGATCATCACATTTTCTAATTTTAACTTAGTTTGGTGTGATAGTTCTTGTGGTGAATATTTAACATAGTTTTACAGCAGTTAAGTTGCAAATTATGAAGAAATAAACAAATAAAAGTTGAAAATTACAGGAAGTATTTGAGTTCAAACAGAATAGTAGTCTAACGTGTCATATGCACATTAAGGAAGCCAACAAAAGGGTGATTAAGCTGAATTTCTACAATTAGCAAGAATAATTTTCAGATATATAATAATAATTTAATTTATCTCTAAATACTAAACTTCGGGCTGTAGTGGCACAACTTACAGTATTTATTAAATTTAGTCATGTGGCGTTTTTTGTAGCTTTAGAATAGATTAACAGATGTGTTTGCAGACCTTTACAAAAATAAATGTAAGCATCTTCAAGACTTTTTTAGAGGCAGAAAGAGAAAAGAGAATGAGGCAGAGGGAGGAGAGAAGAGAGAAACAGAGGGGTTAGAGAGAGAAGGAGAGAGAGAGAGAGAGAGAGAAGAGAGAGAGAGAGAGAGAGAGATAAAAGAGAGAAAGAGGGAGGGAACACAGAGGGAGGAAGAAAGAGAGAGATAAACAGAGAAACACAGAGGAGACACACAGGGAGAGAGAGAGAAAGAGAGATGGGGGCACAGAGGGAGGAAGAAAGAAGAAAAGAGATAGATAGAGACACAGAGAAGAGAGAGAGAGAGAGAGAGAAATAAATAGAAAAGACAAAGAGAGACATAGAGAGAAAGAGAGAGAGAGAGACTAAGGGGGGCAGAGAGAGAAAGAGAGAGAAAGAAAGAAGAAAGAGGGGGGACACAGAGGGGAGGAAGAGAAAGAGAGAGATAGTGAAATGAGGAGAAAGACATAGACAGACGGGGGCAGAGGAGAGAAGGAGAGAGAGAGACAGAGACAAAGAGAGATGGGGGGGGGGTGGGCAGAGAGACAGATAAAGAGAAACTTTCCACTGTATTTTAATATAACAAAACATGTGGTCATAATACTTGAAAACAGATCAGCAAATTTAAACATTTTCAGCATTTTTTTCCTCAGAAGTATTTCAAGCACCTGCACAAACCAGGGCTTATGAAAAGATGTTACTCACTTGACGTTGGATAAGGACTGTCTTGGCTCCGGTGACGCAAATCTCACTAGAACAGAAAACACAGTCATATAGCAATCAGCGTATTTATAAGATGACTCACAGAACTGTTAAAATGATCTGATGTCGGTAAAAAGTCACACGGAAAAAATATAAATGAATCAGTGACTAAGAATTAAGAAGATCCACTGAGGAGTTTTCTGATGATAGTGAGAGTTACAAGCATCAAACATTAGCAGAGTTTAAATCAGGTGAGAGAGAGAGAGAGAGAGAGGAGAGAGAGAGGGAGAGAGAGAGAGAGGAGAGAGAGAGAGAGGGAAAGAGAGAGAGAGAAGAGGGGGAGAGGGGAGAGAGGAGGTGGTGTGGAGAGAGAGAGAGAGAGAGAGAGAGAGAGAGAAGGGGGGATAAGAGAGAAGAGGGAGGGAAAGAGAGAGGGAGAAGAGAAAGAGGTGAGAGAGAGAGAGAGAGAAGGGGGAGTTAGAAAAAGAGAGCGAGAGAGAGGGAAAGAGAGAGGGAGAGAGAGGAGAGAGAAAGATGGGGGGTAAGAGAGAGAGAAGAGGGTGGGAGAGTCAGCGAGAGCGAGAGAGAGGGAGAGGGAGGGAGGGAGGGAGGGAGGGGTGGGCATGGAGACAGAGAAAGAGAGAAAAAGGGGGAGAGAGAAAGAGAGAGAGAGGAGAGAGGGAGAGAAATGTGAGAGAGAAGAATAGAGAGAGAGGAGAGGGAGAAAGAAAAAGAAAGAGAGAAAGAGAAAGAGAGGGAGAGAGAGAAGAGAAAGTGTACGAAGAGACAGAGAGGGAGAGATAGAGGAGAAGAAGAGAGAGAGAATGAGAGAGAGAAATGTAGAGAGAGCGAGAGAGGAGAAGAAGAGAGAGAGAATGAGAGAGAGAAATGTAGAGAGAGCGAGAGAGGAGAGGAAGAAAGAGAAAGAAGGAGAGGGGGAGCGAGCGAGAGAGGAGAGGGAGAGAGAACGTGCGACAGAGAGAGACAGAAAGAAGACAGAAGGTTGAGGAAGAAGGAGAAACAAATGGAGAAAAACAAAGAAGGAGAGGGGAGAGAACGAGAGAGCATCAAAGAGAGAAAAGAGATTGCAACACAGAGAGGAAAGAAATGATAAAAGAGGAAAGAGAGGAAGACAGTGACAGACAGAGAGAGGAAAAGAAAAAGAGAGGCAAAGAGAGAAAGAGATGAAGAGAGAAAGATGTGAAGAGAATAGAGAGAAGAATGAAAGAGAGACAGAAAGAGAACGAGGGAGAGATAAATGAAGAGAGAGGAGAGAGAGGAGAGAGAGAGAGAGAGAGAGAGAGAGAGAGGAAAGAGAGAGACAGAAATAAAGGGCTAGCGAGGGAAAGAGAGAGACAGACAGTCAGTAAGTAGGAGGAGAGATGAGAAGAAGCTACAGAGAAGAGATGAATGAAGAGAGAGAAGTATATTGATGAATGACAGTGATATTTAGTGAATATTTAAATGACTTGGTGCACCTGTAGAAGGAGGTCTGCTCAGTGTTGGACTTGTCAGTGACGACGTGAGACGAGGCGACGCAGATCTGGCTCCAGGCCTCGTGAACAGCTCCTAAAACAACCAGAAAGAGAACAGAAACAGAGAGCAGAAATATAGGTTCAAGTGTATAAACATTGCTCTCTGCTGGTGAAAGGCTGCAGGTGCTCACAGGCTCTGGAGAGGCTGGATTCTGTCGCTCTGTGTCCGGGCTGAGGTGGTTTCTGGCCCTCAGAGGAGACATGGACCTGGGCCTGGAGCTGCTCTGGGTCCTCTCTCCTCTGGCGCTTCTCCTCCTCGATGCACTGCTGCTCTTTCTCTGGGGGGAGGAGGTCCTGGGACGGCTGGAACCTGGTCTGTGCCGCTTCGTCAGGGGTCGCTGGGTTACAGAGAAAATGTTTATTGTGATCAGGGATTAGATAGTTTACACGTTTGTTCTGATTACTGTTTGTAAGCTATTTTACTTTGCTTATTTATATCCAATTCTGATTTGATTCAGATTTTTTGGTGAAGTGTATGCCACCAGCTTGCTTTGTTTAACTCACATCACAGACACACAAATGACAGTAAAGAAAGTAAGTGGGAAGCCAGAGCTAGACTGAACCTTTTTTACAATTTGAATGTAATTTGCTGTGCATTTTAGATGTTTTGTTTCAACAACATAATTCAGGGCTATTCAACTTAAATTTCCAGAGGGCCAGATTATAACGAGGACCATAGCTTTGGGGCCGGTTAGTTGCACAATACATAACCGCTTTTGACATGAGGTAGCACCAAATATTTACAAGATTAGATAGTGATATTAACTAATGTTGCCATGTGTTTTTATTGCTCTACAAAATGTCCAAATCAGTGTTAAACCACATAACCAAATCTGAACCTGCAGTATCTCAACATTAAACCAGATCTAAACTAGAACTAACCAAAGTCTGAAGCAAAATTACAATTAAATCTGCACTGAACACTCTAAAAAGTGACCTTCTTAATTAGGATAATGAGTGAACATTTTTAGCATATTTTTGAGATATAAAAATATGAAAATATAACATTTTTGTGAATGCAACAGGAATTGAGAAAGAAAAAAACAAGAAGAAAAGCACACTAGATCTATTGGCAAATCCTATTTTCAGACAGTAAAAATCTAATAACATCGAGATAGCTATTGCCTTGTTTAAACACTTTTTGACACATTAAGAGATTTAAGTTGGCCATAATTTTCAGAGTAATAACTCAGAACTAAATCTAGAAACGAGAAAAAAAAAATCTATTTTGTATTAGGAAATGAGGTCCAGAGCAGATTTTTGGAGGTCCGATTTTGCACCCGAGCCTTAGATTGAATAGGCCTGATATAATTGATAGGTGGGCCACTATCAGTAAATAATGAAATATGAAATCATACTGGGGGCCACATGAAATCATCTCAGAGGCCGCTATTGGCCCCCGGGCTGCAAGTTTGAGACCACCAGTGTTTAGTGTTTAAATTGTAATGTTTTGCAAACTACAAAATATGCAGATTTCAGGTCAAAGTGAGTGAGGAAAGGAGTTGGGGTGAAAGGAGCAGTGGTCAAAACAGATATCTGTGTTTGTGATCGGACACTGTTGGCTGTAATCAGGGCAGATGTCACATAATGTCATTGCCATAAAAAGTCGCTTTGTGCAGTTATGTAAACAGGCAAAGCATTACAAAACATGCTACAAAGCACACTTTTAATAATGTTCAATAGTTACCATTGGTACATTTGGGTAATCAATGATGTCTTCGTACGCTGAACACTCAAAGATTGTCGTTGTAGTTGAAAATTCCAATCTCGGACAAATGCCCTACAACAACAAAAATAGACATTCGTTATTTTGCCATTAATACAAGATCTCTTAAACCTATATTTTCCAGAACAGACTTACAGGAAAGTGCTGCGCTCGTGTCATCAGAACTTCCTGATCAGTTCCAGACGACGGAGGAACGAGTTTTGGTTCTGGAAAGAGGAATCTGCGAGCGTCGTTTGCGTAGTAGGCCAAGGTGTTTCCGACTGTCAGGAGAAATCAAACATGACTTTAACAATGTTTGCTATTTCAGGTCACATAAATTACATATTTTTTAACTCTAAATACTGACACAAATTTTAAAACCTGCTCATCAAGAAGAAAACACCAATTTATGCCAATTTTTAACTCTCAAAATAAAACACTGGCTGAACCTCATTCCCAATCATGAGCAATTTAAACAGACTGCAATTGAAATATTCTTTTTACATGTTCTTTTCTCTGTTTTTCTAAATTCTACTCATTCTGATCAAGGACCAGTGACCAGTGACCAGAAACACAGCGAAGACACAGCAGAGTCACAACATAACTATAAATTTAGATTGTAGATGAAGCAAAGTACATACAGTAGAGACTTTTGTAGTGAAAACAAGTTTGGATCCAATGAAGTCCACGTCTGAAACACTTCTGTCTGTAAAAATAATTTTCGCACTAACTATATATAAAAAAATTAATAGAATGTAGACTGCAGAGTTTAAAGATATAGATGCAGACAATATGCTTTTTTTGGTGCGATTGAGGTAAAAAATACTGTAATGCTATTATAAAAACAAAAGCAGAATTGTTGTTTTTGTGTTTTTGCATTTATCAGCTCATTTTCGCTGACAATACTTACTTGGCGGAATGAGCTGCACAAGTTCAATTCGCACTGTCTCATCTGAAAGAACAAAGATGAGAAAACCAAGATGTTTTTTCTATGTATTTAGGATAAAACTATAATATAAGTAGGTCGGTAATTTACATTTCGTTTTTTGTAAAACTGTAGAACTGAAAAGACCCGCCTCTTCATTATAAAATTTTAACAACAGATTTAAAATGTAAAACTTTTTTCAACCGTACAATACAATAATCACAATACTCAATCATCAGCTGCATGACAATATAAGATGACTCAAACATGCAGGAAACATTCTTAATAAAACTTTGAGTAAACTAATGATGAGAGAGGGCAAGGGTAAAAAATGAGAAAAAAAGGTTTTACACAATAGGCCTCTAAAACTACCACCTAATGACCTCACACTGTGGGACAGAGCGTTCTAAGCTTTGCAGATCGACACAGCCCAAAAAGCAGGATCATGCAGTAATGGATTGTGAATGAAACTGCAGTATGACCTGACTATACACTCAGAGTTGTCAAATTTGCCTTACAACATAGACCTTACATTCTAGCATCACTGCGATGTCGCCCGGGTCGACTGCATATCTGAAAATCTGGACACAAAACAAGACATGAATCTCACAAATTAAACTACAAACAAACATAAGCTGTGTGTAATATGAACTTGCCTTTTCAAATGTCATCTTCTCCAGAAAGAGCAGCGGGAACACAGCAGGGAGACACTGGGACTGCCGGAACTGTCCCATGAAGCGCACACTGAGGTAGATGTCTTCACAGGGCATGAGACGGACTCCGGGACACGACACCTGACGCACAAACGTAAAGTTAGATCAACAGTCTGTACGTCTGTGGTGGAACATAGGGAAAAAAAAACAACTTAAGTACAGGTGTCTGTACTTTTGCACATCATTTATTTGTCTCGGCTTTGAATAAACAATATTTGTAAAATTAGGTGGAGTCTGCATGTTCTCCTTGTGTCTGCGTAAGTGTCCTCCTCTGAAATAAACAGTGCTTAACCAGAACCTTATTTCTGAATTAAATAGCCATCAACATTTGCACTAAATACTCCAAAAACTAAAATTGAAACGTTAAAAAGTATTTTGCTTAAGTTTTTTTTTTTTTTGTGTGATAATTTAACTTTTACTTGAGTATATTTTTGGTCAAGTATCAGCAATGTATACTAGCCAAAAATAAACTTAAATAAATGCATATTTTTGTCATTTAGATGATTTTGTTACACTGAATAAATAAGAAAAATCTGCGTTTTTACAAAATAGTCTATTACTTATCTTGGAGGAAAGCCCAAAAACGTCTGTTTCTGCAGAACAGCGGTTCCTTTAGTTGATTTTTTTCACATTGTGGCATAAAATGTATTCACCTCCATTCAGAAACTTGTATTGTTTTAACTTTCTAATTCTACTGAATTGTGTAGATGACTTTTCATCTCCAGAAAGTTACACAGTGCATTTTTAAAGGCACAAGAGTAAACTTCAGCAAGTTTTTTTTTTTTTTTTTTACTTTAGATGTCTTTGTGACACTTAAATAAATCATAAAAATATGCAACTTTAGTCTGAGCGAGCTTGCATGCTCACAAAACTAACTATTATTGGGTTAAGAGGAGAGCCTCCTCCTGTTTATTTCCATGAAAAAGCTGCTTCTTTAGTAATATTTTTTTACATTATGGCAGAAACATTAGTTATCTCCAATAAGAATGTTCTAAAGCAGGGGTGTCGAACTCATTTTGAAAAAGGGCCACATTGGCATCTTGATTGTCCTCGAAGGGCCAGTTGTAACTAAAATAAACTTTACCAATCTTTGACGTAAACAAATAATAGTCGTATTTGATTATTGTATATTTATTTGAAGGGACAATTACTGATCCAACATCTGCATTATTTAAGTTTAAGTTTTAGAAAAATCTTTACTTTAGGTTAAGACACCAAGATTACTTTTGTTACTAATATAAATTTAAGTGGACCTTATAAGACCTTGAGGGCTGGATAAAATGAGGTGGAGGGCCGCATCTGGCCCCCGGGCCTTGAGTTTGACACATGTGTTCTAAAGAATGATTTTGATCTTGTATTGAATTGTGAAGCAGAATTTTCAAAGTTCCACCATCAATGTCTATAAGCGCACTTCTACTGAGGTGCAGCAGAGGGAGACAAAGACACAAATACACCTGGTTTGTCTCTCAAAAATGTTGCAACAGTTGCGTGCAGCGTTGGCTAACTTGATGAAATTTGATGAAAATTACGGATATTATAAATTATGTCAATGCAATATATAAAATACATTTGAAAGAAGTAATTTATGACAGTAGGAGTACTGTGCACGATTCTGCAATGCATTATACATAACAAAATCATCGTATCAAAAGCAGAAAAACTAGCCTTATAAACTAGGACTTGAACCAGAAACTGTTTTAAAGTAAACCAGTATTAACACTGTAGTGGCAGTGTATTTGTGACACTGACGTAAACAGTTCTGCAGCGTAAAGACATAAATAAGTATCAGCAGTTGCAAAGACTAGCTTATTAAAATGTTTGGGAATGTCTCTTACCGCGCGAATGTTTATTTCCACCAGAGCTTTCAGGGCTTTTCGTGACATCGTGCAGTTTTGCAGAATAATTCTTCTGTAAACTCCGCGAGCGCACGGCGTCACCTTACGCTCGTTACCAAGGATACGACAACTTCCGGCTGCACAAGTGAAACAGAGCGTGGTTTATGATTTTATATTTTTAAAAGATCCACGTTGGAGGATTTCTTTTTTAACAGTATAAATAACAGTTTTGTGAAGAATTAGTGAAGAAAAGCTTGAAAATATGTTGAAATATAAGAAAGTAGAGCACTGATTACATCACACTAGAGAAATAAATATATTTTCAAGTTTTATCCAGAAAAAAAAAAAAATTATGACCTTGTAGGCATGAATTTAACAAACTAAATGTGCTCTATTGTATTTCTATCTCTCAAGTAAGAGAGTTTGGGCCAAATTTATCACGTGGTTGCAAACCTAGTGTAATGTCATCATTTATAAACAGGAAGTACCTTTTTAATCCCCCAAAAATGACATAATTAGGATGAAATTTGTAAAATGTTTAGTAATATCTTAAATATAATTATTCGAACTTCATTTTAGTGAAATTTGCAATTCAACTTGTCATAGGCACTTTAACCAGGAATTCAATGTTTAAACTGTTACGTAAATAATGTCATTTTTAAGTAATTTCACTCTGAAGTAAACATTCTGCCTGCTCTACTCACCTCTGATGCTTTGATACTCAACAAATAAAACCCTAATGGTTAAAACAGGGTCGCATCAATTCAGTTTTTTCCATTTCGATATTGATTTTGATACTTTGGCTTAAAATAAGGATTGAAATAGCTTTTTTCCTGATCAAAACATGAGAAATTTGGCTATTTAGCATTATTAATTATCTAAGTAATAACATAACTTTCTTTTTCTAAACATTATGAATAGTTCTGGATCAGCATTAGTCAGTAATTGAGTTTCTTATGTCCATTTAAAGTCAGCAAATGTCATAGTACCGATACTCAAACCAGCAATATTCATTACTTGAAAATGGCTGTTCTCTTAAGACTACATTTAAAACAAACCTTGAAAATATCGTCAAAACTAGACAAATCATTAAATTGTCGCTGTTTTTATGGAATTCACATATTTAATCGAGAATCCAAAATAGACCAAGTCGCTTTAGTGCCTGAAAACTTTGTCTTAGAACAGGCTAAACATAAAATAAATAGAATGTAAAAAATGATATTCAGCAACGAAGAAACCAGCTTTAAAGTCATCTTCTTAATTTAACTCAAAACGCTTCAGTCAAAGTTCGCTTGTCCTTTTGAAGTCTGTTAGCTCTGAGTGTTCTCTGTGTTTTTCTCTTCAGGTGCCTCTTCTTCAGAGTCTGAGTCTGATTCCTGGTCCTCTTCATGGTCCTGGGCCTCGGCTTCTTCCCGGTCCAAAGCTACGGCTCCTTTTCTCTGAGGCAGGACCGTGAAGAAGGCGTCCTGCCAGTTTCCCTTCTCCAGATAAACCAGGATGATCTCAAACACTGCGAAGAGGATACAACAAGTCACTTTGTTTAGCTAGAATAAATTACAAGATATGACTGTACATATTTGAATACTTAGCGTAACATCCTTGCCCAATCAATTTAAAGGGGTCCAAGTGTGTTTTTTTTTTATATATTTAGCAAGAAACTAGAACATGTGCAGATCAGTAATTTACCTTTTGTTCATTGTAAAACACAAATTTGATCTAAAACAGCTTAAAAATAGGAACAGCTCTACTGACTTCCTGTTCAAAACAGCAGAACTGATAAGCCCCGCCTCTTCATTTTAAAAAGTGACTGTAAAAAGCAACAGATTTTAAATAACAAATTATTATTGTTGGAAAGTGGCTGTGGAACAGTTTTGAACCTTATGCGCTTCACTTTGAGTTTTAATCTTTTGAATTATATCAAGTAAATACAGACAAATGGGAGGGGATAGGTGGTAGGTGAGAACGGGGATTTCAGAGCACTTGAGCTCCAGCTGAAGAACAATATAAGATTACTCAGTCATACATGAATCAATTTAAATAAAACTTTGACTAAACTAATGGTGAAGGAATGCCCTTATAACAAGGTTAAAAACTTAGAAAAGTGAATTTGACATAATGGGTCCCCTTTAACCAATCACAGCAACAAAGTGTAATGGCATATCCAATGTTGTGCGGGATAGAGTTAGTGTCACACATGTACCCTCTCTACTTTTCTTTTAAAAAGAAAATACTCTGTATTTCTGCAACAGAAACATGTACATCCACAGGGGCTTCCATCTTTATGTTGCTTGATTCAGTCATAACCTATAGTATTTCACAATGCTGCTTCTATTCTAGAAGGCTTCTTAAGATATAATTTTATATTTTGCCACAATTAAGAAAACCCTTATCAATTAACAGAAAAAGAAAAACAATTTATACAGCAACCAAGCATTCCATATGTTCTACCAACTAAATAACAGTAGAAGAAAAACACAAATTAAATTATATGATGGAGAATTTCCCACAAGAAAAGCTGCAGCAGAACAAAATTGCTTCATTAAAAATGTAAGACTTGTGCAAACATTTTTAAGATCTACAACAGCTAATTTGAGACTTCTTAAGTGCTTCAAATTAAACTTTTCTATTATACTTTTTAAGCCCTTGCAGAAACCCTATTTGTTGTAAATGTTTTCTTACCGTGGTTAACAGCCAGGACTTTGCGACTATTCATTTTTACAAAACTGCTGAGTGGAAGCTGCGCATGAGCAATTCCCAGCTCCTGTGCCTTCTCAAAGTAATGCCCTGTAAAAACATAATCATGAATAAAACTGTAGAAATCATATCAGATCAAAATTATTCGAGACGATCAGACCTTGTGGTGGTTGTGGTCCACCAGGCCTCCGATGACGTAGGCTTTGCTTTGGTCCAGTTCTGTCAACACATTTGGAGAGTCTGAGGTGAGGTAAACCAGCTCCTCTTTGGCAACAACTTCACTGTAGTGTTCTGCTTTGAAGGAGATGTCCTAAACGCAAGAAAAAAACAAAAGCTCATACTATATCACTATATTCAGCAAACTTTGTATATGTATTATACGAAGTTATGTATTAAACACAACTAAAATTTTTTGCGTCATGTACATCTTTTAACTGAAAAAAGATCCTGCATATTGAGACTGCTTTCTTGTGATAATGTTCCAGCTTGTGATGTCATTAGGTGGCAAGTGTCCCCTCTCTGATTTTGAAGCTATTGTTTTAGCTTTTTTAAAACATACTGGGACATTTGTGGCCATTTCAACTGGACATTAAATAAAATTCTTAAGATTAGAATAAAGAACTTCAGTTGAGGCTAAAATAGTCAGAGGCGTCTGGCTGCAGACCTCTTTCATCTCACCCATCTCTCGCTCCAGGCCAGAAAAAGCTCTTCATGCAGACCAGAAATCCATAATTTGCAACTCTCGACTTTTCACAAAGCCATAGACTTACCTAAATTACCTATTCTAACCCCAACCCAAATCCTAACCCTTATCTTACCCATCTTTGGGTATAAATGTTGAAAAATTTGCTGGCATAGCCACACACGAGAGGTCACATTAAATGGGCTTCTGAGGTTGCTTCTGGTTTGCAGAGGGAGGTGGGCGGTATGTGTCTGCAGCCAGACGCTCTTGAAAATAGTTGTTAAGGCTATTTGCCATCAAGAACCAATCAAAATGATGTGTATCCCGATACGTTTAAATCCCAATACAATTTACGACATATTTTCTATTGTTAACACATTTTTATTGTTAAAAATGTGTTAACAATAAAGTCCAACTCCGGCATAAGTCGAAGTCGGACATTGCAATTTTTATGCTCTTCCATAATGCTCTTAACAGATCGCAACTGATTTATGATATCACATTCTACAAACAATTTTTGTGGAAATAAATGATGACTTGATGATGACTAGAGATCATCAATAGAAATCATCATATTAAAAATGTGTGAAACTAAGTTAATGGTAAAAGTGCAATATTATTAAATGAAGGAAAACTGCCTCTTGTCCACCATGTGACCTTATGGCATCATTATATTCTTGAAAATTATGTTTATATTATTTCTTTGCACAGTTTCTTTCTTTGGATCTCACCAATAACATCATCTACTCTACTCCAGCCCTTACCTTCCAGTTGACCCATCCTTTGTCTTTTTCGTCCATGCTCTGCTTCAGTTGTCCGCCCAAACTTGTCACTATGAACTGAGAGAGAGCGTGATTTATGTTATAGACAAATGTACTCGTCTCTGTGGGATTTTCAAAGTAAAGGTCAGAGGCAACTCACCTGGACAGGATGTGGGGCTCGTCTGTTTGTTGCGTAGCATCGCTGGATCTGTTTGTGAAGTTTTCTGACATCCTGAAAAGATACGTACGGTATGCTAAATTAATGTTGCTCAATCTGTAAAAATTGTATACATTTCCACATTTCTTTAAGAAATTATACTGTATTATCCATCCATCTACGTGAATGACTAAGGTTGTCTCAAATATCGAATATCAGATGACTTTTATAGGTTGAGACCTAGACTGTCGCCCATTGAGACCAAATCAAGACCACTATTGAAAATTGTATACATTTATCAGTCTCTACATAATCTTATTGTGCAGTTCTTATAGCAGACTGTGCCTGGGACGGGTCACCCCGCTTCTGGCGCATGTTTAGCAAAGCATGGTGATAATGAAATGTGTTCTTGATGTCCAAAACAAGACCGAGTACAAGATCGAGTCCTAGATAAGACCAAATCTGAGACAAGATAGATGTGCTTAAGTCCGTGACAAAACAAAGACCTTAAAAAGTGGCCTAAAGACCGGTCTTAAGACCAGGACTAATGCTGCGTTTCAGGCAACTAGAAACTGGGATATTTCCTAACTGAAAAATCCCAAATCCCAGTTAAGAGCGCCCCAACGTAATCAACTCGTATAAAAACATCACGGCTAATGTTAATCTTTAGGCTAAACAAGGTTAATAACCTGTAATCAACACTTATATAGTTTTTGTGGCAATTAAACCTCCAGATTCATTTATTTTTGGTAATTGTCGATCTCTTATGTGAAGTGGGACTTCCTCGACCAGTTCCCAGTTGCCTGGAATGCACCATAAGTACAACTACACCATCTTTATCCATTAGTCATAGTATTGAAGTAAAAGAATATTTCATAGCCTTGAATTTTAGTTTGAAACTTTAGTATTGTGATAACTATAAGTAAGCTAGATTTAACCTTTTACCTTCATAAGCATGAGGCTGTCAAAGCTGCAGTCCACCACCAGCCTGACAGAGCTGAGGGTCACTTCTTTACGAAATCGTTTCCTGGGGTTTTTGTCCACATCTGTCCTCTCATCGTCCTGGTTGTTTTGCCTTTGGAGCCGACGATGTTGCTTCCTGTCTTTTCTCTTCTGTCTACAAAAAAACCCCAATACATTTCAGTAAACTCATTTTAGATCTATTCTATAAACACCTTATCGTAGGTACTAGTAAATATTTATGTCAATATTTCTGTTTATTCTGGATCAGTGAGATGTCAAACTGTGATTCATTGTTTTTTATTCTTCAAGACGAATAGATAAAGTACTAGTAACAGAGACATAACCTAGCTCTTACAGGTAAAAGATAACTACATTTATGTTTTTCAAGTTTTGCTAATAGTAGTATTTTAACTAAATAGTAAACTAGTACAACTTACTTTCGCAATTCTCTCTCTTCTTCCCATTTCTTTTGCCTCAGAAGTTTCTTTCTTTGCCTTTTAGACAGAGTTTCCGTGGATTCCTCTGAGTTTATATTTGTTTCTGTCGTGTTTTGTCTGTCATCCTCCTGCTCTTTATTCTCACAATGAGACGCAAGGTTTACATTTTCATTAGCCATGATGAAGTTTTTTCTGTCAGGTGGCTAACTTAGCTTGTTAGATTAGCGAGAAAAAACGGTCACATTTAAGCACGTATTCCGCCTTTTGTCTTCACCCGAGACAATTTATAGTGTGTTCATTTCTACTCGTACGCAAACAATTCAAGAATCAAATCATGAGAGAAACAAATCATGACAGAAAACAGGCAAAACAAAACTCAAAACTCGGCACGTTGGCGTCGCTTCTATATGACGTCACCGGAAGCGCGCAGCACTTTTTTTACGTTATGCAAATGTTTATTTATTTGTATTTATATATTTTTCTTATGATAAAAAAGACTGATTCATTTGTTAGTTTAAATTATTTTCACTAGGGTTTATTCAGAATTTTTTTTATTTAGCCATCAAAGTACTTCTTGAATATGAAACAATCCAATATTGCTTAAAAAAAAAAAAAAAAAAGCCAGACACAGCTGATCTACCAGAAGCACAAGCTGACCAAACAGATGGATGTGGTTCTTTCATTCATTCATTCATTTTCTACCGCTTAATCCCGTTAGGGGTCGCGGGTGACTGGAGCCTATCCCAGTAACTTTGGGCCTTAGGCGGGGAACACCCTGGACAGTGGCCAACTCGTCGCAGAGTTAGACAGACAACCATTCACCCTCTCATTCACTCTCTAAGGGAAATTTACAGTGATGCCCAATTAACCTAAACATGCATGTTTTTGGAGGTGGGAGGAAACCGGAGTTCCCGGAGAAAACCCACGATGACACGGGGAGAACATGCAAACTCCACCCACAGAGATCGTGAGATGTTAGTATGGTCCGACCCGGGAGTCAAACCCACGACCTCCTTGTTGGGAAGCCAGAGCTCTAACCACTTGGCTACCGTGCACCCGTGCAAGGATGTGGTTCTGTCTTTGTATATTTATCAATATCAATATTACAGCCAAGCTGGATCAACATTGTTGTAGCCTATAAGATTATTATTATGATGATGATGATGATGATGATGATGATGATGATTATTTATTTATTTATTTATTTATTTATTTATTTATTTATTTATTTATTTATTTATTTATTTATTTATTTATTTATTTATTTATTTATTATTGTTATTGTTATTAATATTTGTACTACTAACCATGGTTATTAGTATTGCATCATTTGGCATATTTTCCTTAATCACTCAGCCTGAATACATGTGAATCAGTCCTGTACATATGTTTTTTTTTTTTTTTTTTTTTTTTTAATTGTTCATGTCCCTTTTTGCAGCTGCACATTGACATTAACTGGGCATATTTTCATATCAAGTGGGTAGGTTGTTTTTAAAAAAGGAAAAAGTGTGTCAGCAAAAGCAGTTGTAAAAGTGTAAATATGTGACTTTGTCTGTGCATCTGAGAAGGAGAGTTTTCCTCTGTCCATGTCCAGGTCCACCCTGATCCTCTTAGGAGGACGCATCAGAGACAGAACTTTATCTATGTTTGGTGGAGCGTAAGCTGTGTAGTGATCACCTTTGAACCAAATATCCCAATATCCAGAGGTTATCTCTTTGTTGCGAGAAGCAGATTTAGTTATAACCCCGACTGCCCAGCGTCCTTTTTTTTGAACATCCACCTCCCAACAGTGTTGACCAGAAGTGAACCCCTCGGTCCCCAGCACCGTGGTATAGTATGAGAATCTTTCAGGGTTGTGTGGGACCCATAGATGCTCTGGAGCTTCAACTGCTCCTGTGTAAGCACAGTGCACGTTGGACAGATCATCAGACACAACCAAGGTTTTATGAGCAGTGTTTGGATCCAGGACCACAGGACTGTAGGACACCAGATCCTTCATCTGGCTCCAGATGTTGAAGCCCAAGTTGCCCAGATGTTTGGCCACATCCACCAGAGAGTCAGAAGGCAGTTGTGGGACACTCTTTAGGGGGGCTTGCAGCACTCGTCTCACTGCAGAGCTGTAGTTCTGGAGGAATGTGACGTCCTGAGCTTTGAGCTCTGCTTCTGCTTGTCTGATGCTCTTTGACAGAGCAGCTATCTCTTGTGTCAAAGCAAACACTCTCTGCTCCATCAGGCTGCTCTTCTGCTGTACTTCAGTTTTCAGAGCTCTGATCCGAGCCTGCTCTTCCTTCTGCAGAAAAACTCTGATTTTGTCAAACTCTCCATGGATCCGTTTTTCTGTGCGCTGGCCCTGTTCTTTTATGTGCTCAGTGGTTTGGCTCCACTGCTGTTTTACATCATTACACATCTTCAGTCTGTTCTTTAGAGGCTCCAAACTGTGTCTGAGCTTCTCCTTGTAGTCTTGTGTCACTTCTTCGATGGGCCTGAACCTGTGCTTGTGATGTGCTCTTGAATCTCGACAAACCAGACACACAGGCTGCTGGTGATTCAAACAGAAGAGCTGCAGTTTCTCTTTGTGCTGAGGACAGAGGGCTGTTGGCTGAACCTGCCCCACTGTCAGCTGCTGACTGAAGGCCTCACACAGGTTCTTTAGGACCAGATTACAAGGAGGATCTGACCTTGACGAGCGCCTCTTACAGACGGGACACTCCTGAGTCACCTTCTCTCTCCACCAATTCTGCAGACAGGCCTTACAGAAGCTGTGACTACATGACAAGACCACAGGGTCTTTGTAGACCTCCAGACACACAGGCCAGTTGAAATCCATGTCTGGAAATGACAGAAACATATTTCTGTTGAAGTGCAAGAAGAGTCATAAAATTTACTTTCACTTTCCAATTTTTTTTAACAGAATGCACAGTTTTTTTAATGTAAGCCTTAAAATGTTAAAATAAATGTACACTAAAAAAATAAATAAAAATAGAAACGCAACATTTTAATTTTCGGAAATTCCTTAGAAAATGAGTACATTTGTAAAAATGGGTAAGCATCATCATTTCAGTCCATAGTAAGTTGAAGACAGGTGAACAGATTTCTTGGTTTGGCTTGACTGATTGTGAGAACAATAAAGAGTGCATTACAAACTCATGTTTGAAACTCAGAGTTGACTTTTACCGCTGGTTAACTGTGCTCAAGTCTTCTCTATAAAAGGCCACCAGAAAGAAGCCAAAAACACACTTCACGATGCCATGATTGTCACAACCAGAGAGGGATGGAGCTATTGGCTGCTCCAAGTTGGACAGTGTTGTTTTGTGTCTCCAGGGTGTTTGGAGTCCACCGCTCCACCATTAGTCATCTTGTGGAAAGATACCAGGCCACTGGTTCCTCTAAACGACCGCCCTCGGACTGGTGGCCCCCGTGTAACGACCGCTGCACAAGACCGCGCCAACCGCCCCGCACATCTCCATGACAGGTTACGGCCCGCCACCAGGTCCACAGCCGAGACCATTGGGACACACCACAGGCCAGTGTTGGCCAGAACCATCCGTAATCGCCTTTGCGCTGACGATTTTCGACCATATCGACCATTCGTTGGATCAGTGCTTACCCCCCAACATCGCTGAGCTCCGGGATGTCCATGTCCTGCCTTAGCCAGACATGAGTCCAGACTTAAATCCCATTGAAAATGTCTGGGATCTGCTCAGTGTGCGTGTCCGCTGACGTGAACGTCCTCCCAAAACTCAGCAGCAGCTGAGGGCGGCACTGGTGGAGGAATGGGCGGCAATTCCACACGATCTACTCAGACACTACTGCCGATCAATGATGCGACGAAGAACCGCTGTTCAGGATGCCAACGGGGGGTCACACAAACTATTGACAGTTTGATGAAATTCCTGTCACTTTTGGTTTGGGGGTTGCTCTATTGTTTGGTTGTGTTATTGGACTCGAAAATGTGTAAACCCTGCAAGAATTGGTCTGAGGATTAGAAATGGATGTAGGGTTCATATGAAACAGGCGGATCTCAAAAATAAAGTTATTCTGCCCCCCAAAACTCCGAAAACTGAGTTGCGTTTTTTTTTTTCCTTGAGACACTCAAGGAAAAAAGAAATGCAACACTCAGTTTTTGGAAGATTTTATGTTGATGTTTGACTCTCACGGGCTGTTTCCTTGTTCCTGCACCTCAGACAGTGACAGGACAGTGGAGGTGGAGTGTTTATAGAGCTCAACAACAGTCCTGCCCACTTTCAAGTTCTCAGTGGTTAAGGAAGTAATATCATTGAGCTTTAGAAAAATTCAAATACCACAAGTTTAAAAAGACAACCAAGGCTAACCAGATGGAGCAACTAATGTCCCTTGTTTGCTCTTGTTTCAAACATCCGATCAAAATGTCCTTGTGAAACACATTCAGCAGTCACATGGTACACAGAATGCTTCACAGGCAATAAGAACAAACCATAAACTATTACTAAATTGACACTTTTTTTTTGTATTTCTGGATCTCAAAGCAACTTGTGTGAAGGACTGACTGAAAAAGTTTAAAATTTTATTAAATTTAATGGTTAACTTGAATAAACAACAGTTACACTATATGACCAAATTTATGTCTTGATGAAAAAAAAAAGCTACTTCAGTCTATTGGGTATCATATTAGCAGAAGCCAAAATATCTAAATTGGTATCAGAACTGAAAAGCTGGATGGGCATTCTACTTTTTTATTTACAGAAATATTGTGTCACAATGTGTGCCGTTTATGGGATGACAAATTGATAGTGTTTTTCAGTAAAGACTTGTGTAAATGTGAGTCATAAAACGTCAATTTCTGCTCTGATTCTGCAAATAAGTGGGCTTATTGTTGGAAAAGCCAGAGTCTTAACAAATGGCAGGGCGTACGCTGTGTATTAATCTCCTCTGAAGCAAATGACCAATAATCCAGAAGTTATTGATTTATCACGTGGCATGTCAGCATTGACGTTCATGAGGTCGGAACTTCTGTATTTTTTTCAGAGATTAAGTTCTTTATTTATACATGACAGTATGTAACAAATTGCAATATATACTGTATAAAGGACATGTTACAGTTGGTTTGTAACAATGATTCTCAAACTATGAGTCAGGGTCCAAGTGAGTTTGCTGTGTTTTAGCATGTGTTTGTTTTAGCATTAGTGTTCTACAAATTGTACATAACAAAAACAATGCAAATATTCGCGATTTGATAGCTTAGTAAAATAGACATTATTACAATTTTTGAAGCATGACACACATAAGTCATACAAGCCAAGTGCGGTATATCAAAAAGCAGCAGTTAGCCTATAATAAGCACCAATCATAGTTAGACCATTGCTTTTTATATACATAATTTTACCAACAGTGGAGCTGCTGAAAATATTCATCTGAATGTAAAAAAAAATGTCTCAAAATACATTAAACGTGATGATTTTGTTTTAAAATTTCCCAGGAGAAGACCCCCAGGCCCCCCATGTCTCAAGAGAAGGTCTGCCTGCTACACATCAAGACACATGAGAAAATTTGTCAGATTAAAATGTAATTTTTGTCATTTTTAACTAGACTAAGACATTTTTGTTAAACAATTTTGGACCTCTATATGTCCGTCTATGAACCCCTGAGCTAAAGCCCTCAGATCCCAGCACAATTAGATATTTTGCCTTTCAAATCGGATTGTCTGCAAGCAAATTGTTGGTGGGTGTGGCTGTGGCATGCTTTCAAAGATTGGTACCCCCCCCAAAAAATCTGAAATATTTGATATATGCCCATAAACATTAAAATGAACCCTTTTAATTAATTTAAGTTGCATTGTAAGGTCCTAGCCTTCGTATCGTTTTGAATTTGTAAGTGCAGTTTTCCTCCTACAATGGTTGCAAAAGTATTAAAATGTGCCTAAACTTGATAATATTTTGATCCCTGTTCTGCCATGATATACAAAGTACGGGTGCACAAAATTAATAATAACCCCTCCAGATATCAGTGTTAATGAAACTATGATAAGGTTTCAACAGATGATATCTGTCTACATTTTATATGTTATGGCAGGCATAATATTTATGCTGTAAGGTAAATTTCTTTCTATATAGCTGTTTTCTTTGTTAAAATTTTTGAATGTCTAAAAAAAGTATACTCTTTAGATAAGTCTAAGGTTGATTCAATGGGGCATTTACAAAACAGGTGTCATTGTCAGAAAACTCTATGTGTTGTATAGTTGTACTACTACATGTATAATTATAAGATAAAATCACTGTGCTATGACTGTACTTAGTCACCTTATTTAACACCCATGTGTTGTTAATGACAATTTCATTATTAACCACGTTGAGTAATGATTAGTGATGGGAATCTTGGATCTTTGTCCGATACGATTCATTTAAGATACATACTTAGAGCTAACGATGCAATTCGGTTCAATCTGCCCTCTGATCACGATGCATCTCGATTCACTCAACATAGTATTTTGGTTAATATAATTTTAAAATATTGGGTAAGTTTGATCATTTATATTTTACCCCAGAACATTTCAAGCCATTTTAAATTGACAATGTAAAAGCAATACAAGTTTTCTAAAATGTATTACAAATTGTACTTATAATTATATAATGCTGCAAACTAATGTTTTAAATTTTTACAGTTACTACTTTCATTATGACCTTAAAGGTTGTATGGAGGATTTTCAAAAATGGTTTGTTGTCAGTCTTCGTCAAAAACAGTTGCATAGATTTGTAACAGCCTTGTACTTATGCTAAACAAAAAAAGAATTATAAAAATATATAAACTGTGGACATGATGAGGCCAGTAAAACGTTGACCAATAGATAACGAGGTACCTCGTTATCTATTGGCTTGTGAACCTGTCAAGGAAACCCTCAGTGTTCCTAAGTAACTCATTGACCCAGTTACAGTGAAGGGCGTGGCCCTGGGAGGAGAAACATGTGCATCGTTTAAAAAACAGCAAGCAGTGGGCTGTGTGCACGGAATTTCAGTTGGCTTGTGATTGTTCAAAAATGCTAACTTCTGTACATACAACCATTTCCTGTTAGCGTTAGCATTTAGACACAATTATGTCTCTTTTTAAACACAGAAGTGTTCTCTGATGAAATATTCCTCTAATATGTAAAGTCTTTAACATGTTTTCTGTAACATTCACCACAACTGTCTGATCTAAAGAGTATTTATTAGTTTTAAACTGATGTAATGAAAACCTCATTGAAGAGTATTGAACAGGAAGTGGTTGTGTGTACAGGATGTAGTATTTTAAACCAAAACAAAACAACTGCACTCAGCCAATTGTAGAATACATTTACACCAGTTTATTTCGGAGACCTGTTACATGCATCATTTATTCGCTTGGCTCTCTATATATTTACAGTAAAAGGCTCTAATGCTCTGCAGTCTCTCTAAGCAAATAGTTGTTTGAATAATTAGGATTTTAATTATGACTTAAATAATTGTGATTATTATTTTTGTCATAATCAAGCAGCCCTATTATTTACTGTCATTTACATAAACCGTAGGCGCATCGCTTCACCATCTTGCTTGGAGCTCAAGATTTGATGGGCCCTTTTTACATAACGGTTGCTATGATGTTTGACTGGACAATCATCGTTTTGGGGCGGAGCTCAGAGAAAGGTCAATTGCTTTTAGGAAATTGCTTTTTTTTTGTGATATGCTATAATGTGTGTACACTGTAATGTAACTGTAACTGTAGGCTCTGCTCCCACCTTGGCCAGGGATTCCATCATCCCTCAAAAAAGGGTTAAATAGAGGCTGAAGAAAAAAAAAATCTGAAAATAGTCTATGTCTATTTATTTATTGAGTTCAAACTCTTTCATCAGCAGTCTGAGCTAATCATGCTAGCAGTCTGGGCTAACTAGGCTAACAGTAGAGCTAATCATGCTAGCAATCTGGGCTAACATTGTGAGCTAATCGTGCTTGTCACGTCCCCTTTTGTACCGGAAGACCTGATTCGTACCGTTAGCCTTACTTCTTTTACATTGTTTTATTCTTATTGAAATTTTAATTAAACACAGACGAAACTAACCTATTAAACACAAAATTCCCTTACAGAGTTCAACAAAGCAAATGATTGTAAAATGAGATTATTACTGTTTAAAGCCGTAAATGCCTCATTAAGCTAGTTCCGGCTGCTATCTGCTAGCTTAAATAAATGTGCCATTTTGGGCTTTCTATTGGCAAACTTTTGCAAGATACGTTCATAAATATCAATATAAAGAAATAATATTAACTGTACACTTACAAATAATGTGTTTAAAAGACGTAATTTCGGTCTGCGCATGCGTCGTTGACCTAAAAAGGAACTTCCGGACGAATCGGGTCTTCCGGACGAAAAGGGACGCGACAGTGCTAGCAGTCTGGGCTAACTAGGCTAACAGTCTGAGCTAATCGTGCAGGCAGTCTGGGCTAACTAGGCTACAAGAAGAAATACCTGGTGTAATAAAAGGGCGGAGCTTTTTTTTTTTTTTTACATGAAAGTAAAACAGCTAACTGGAAAAACAAGAAGTGACTTTATCATAACATGTAAAAAAAAAAATTTGCATCACAACAAAGGTAAATGTTTGATCGCAAAATTTTAGACTCAGCTTGTCAGTTGTCACAATAAACAACAAAGCAACAGCCTATTATTAAAAAATAAAACAAAGTATTATTAATAAAACAAGTATAAAAAAAGGATAATTTCCCATGTTAATGTACATACTGTATGCTAGTGAAATTTAAACTAAGCTTCTGAAATAAATTTTGCAAATACCAATGTAATCCCAAAGGCAACATCGCCAAGTAAACTATCTTATCAGTTTTAGCTTAAGTAAAATTTATTTGCCAAACCTGTGTATGAACCACTGACCTAGTCAAACAGACTTAGGGTGTAGCCACTCCTCAGGGGCAGGACAGTGTAAAGTCAATGTAAATACAGTCAGTCTCAGTTCACTTCCATCAGATTGAAAATTACTGTCGGATGAGAGTCGAAACGTCTCAAACTTCAAAAACGCTGTATGATAACTCTGAAGCCTTTCTACGATACTTTTAAAGAGAAAACACAAGTTTGACACTGTGTATAAAGCGACATTTCTTTTTAAATTTTATTTACCTTTATTTAACCAGGAAAGTTCCACTGAGATTCAGAATCTCTTTTGCAGGGGAGCTCTGGGGGAAGGGTCAGGGGAGGCATTCATGTTTTTAGTATACAACGTCCAGTAAGGAGTTTTTTCAATGCTTTCATGTTCCTTTTTTTAGTTGCACTTAATGCTTTGTGAGCATATTTTTATATTAAATAGGCTGGTTGTGTTGAAAAAAGGGAACAGTGTGTGAGCAAAAGTAGATGCAAAAGTGTAAATATGTGACTTCGTCTGTGCATCTGAGAAGGAGAGTTTTCCTCTGTTCATGTCCAGGTCCACCCTGACCCTCTGAGGAGGACGCATCAGAGTCAGAACTTTATCTATGTTTGGTGGAGCGTAAGCTGTGTAGTGATCACCTTTGAACCAAATTTCCCAATATCCAGAGGTTATGTCTCCTCTTCGAGGAGCTGATTTAGTTATAACCCCGACCGCCCAGCGTCCTTCTTTTTGAACATCCACCTCCCAACAGTGTTGACCAGAAGTGAACCCCTCGGCCCCCAGCACTGTGGTATAGTATGAGAATCTTTCAGGGTTGTGTGGGACAAAGGGAAGCTCAGGATCTTCATCTGTTCCTGTGTAAGCACAGTGCACGCTGGACAGATCATCAGACACAATCAAGGTTCCATTGGCAGTGTTTGGATCCAGGACCACAGGACTGTAGGACACCAGATCCTTCATCTGACTCCAGATGTTGAAGCCCAAGTTGCCCAAATGTTTGGCCACATTCACCAGAGAGTCAGAGGGCAGTTGTGGGACACTCTTTAGGGGGACTTGCAGCACTCGTCTCACTGCAGAGCTGTAGTTCTGGAGGAATGTGACGTCCTGAACTTTGAGCTCTGCTTCTGTTTGTCTGATGCTTTCTGACAGAGCAGCTATCTCTTGTGTCAAAGCGACCACTCTCTGCTCCATCAAGCTGCTCTTCTGCTGCACTTCTGTTTTCAGAGCTCTGATCCGAGCCTGCTCTTCCTTCTGCAGAAAAACTCTGATTTTGTCAAACTCTCCATGGATCCGTTTTTCTGTGCGCTGGCCCTGTTCTTTTATGTGCTCAGTGGTTTGGATCCACTGCTGTTTCACATCATTACACATTTTCAGTCTGTTCTTTAGGGGCTCCAAACTCTGTCTGAGCTTCTCCTTGTAGTCTTGTGTCACTTCATCGATGGGACTGAACCTGTGCTTGTGATGTGCTCTGGAATCTCGACAAACCAGACACACAGGCTGCTGGTGATCCAAACAGAAGAGCTGCAGTTTCTCTTTGTGCTGAGGACAGAGGGCTGTTGGCTGAACCTGCCCCACTGTCAGCTGCTGACTGAAGGCCTCACACAGGTTCTTTAGGACCAGATTACAAGGAGGATCTGACCTTGACGAGCGCCTCTTACAGATGGGACACTCCTGAGTAACCTTCTCTCTCCACCAGTCCTGCAGACAGGCCTTACAGAAGCTGTGACTACACGACAAGACCACAGGGTCTTTGTAAACCTCTAGACACACAGGGCAGTTGAAATCCATGTCTGGAAATGACAGAAACATATTTCTGTTGAAGTGCAAGAAGAATCATAAAATTTACTTTCACTTCCAATTTACTTTCACTTTCCAAAAATGCTCATGTTTTTTTGTTTTTTATTTTTTTTAAATCTACATTAGAATGCACAGTTTGTTTGTTTTTTGTTTTGTTTTTTGAACAATAATGTTTAATAATAATTCAAGCTTTACAGTTTTCTATTGTAAACTTAGAACTACATGACAAAAAGCTTCAATAT
The DNA here is from genome assembly GCA_038363315.1 of Mugilogobius chulae. Lineage (NCBI taxonomy): Eukaryota > Metazoa > Chordata > Actinopteri > Gobiiformes > Gobiidae > Mugilogobius > Mugilogobius chulae. The sequence continues at coordinate 32,112,181 of CM076404.1, forward strand.
GTTTTTTTTTTTGTAGAGAAAACAATAACATTAGATCAACATATAACACTGACATTCGGCAAACAAATTGCTGTAGAATCCACAGTTTTTATACTGAAGCCTTAAAATGTTAAAATAAATGTACTTACTGAAGACTTTATGTTGATGTTTGAACCTCTTTCTCGCCCTGTTTCCTTGTTCCTGCACCTCAGACAGTGACGGGACAGTGGAGGTGGAGTGTTTATAGAGCTCAACAACTGTCCCGCCCACTTTCAAGTTCACAGTGGTTAAAGAAGTAATATCATTGGGCTGTGGAAAAATTCCAGTACCACAAGTTTAAAGAGACAACCAAGGCTAAGATTGAGCAACAAATGTCCAATGTTTGCTTCGATTAAAATGTCCAAGTAAAACACATTCAACAGTCACAATTACACAGAATGCTTCACATGCAATAAGAACAAACCATAAAACATGTCTAAATTGACACTTTTTTTGTATTCCTGGATCTCAAAGCAACCTGTGAGACGTGAAGGACTGACTGAAAAAGTTTAAAATTGTATTAAAACTAAATTAAGTTGTGACCAAATAATTAACAGTTACATTATATGACCAAATGTATGTCTTGATAAGAAAAAAAAAAATATTTCAGCCTCTAAACTGGTATCGGTTGATAACGGGTATCATATATACTTAAATCCAAAGTAGGCCTATCGAAATTGGTATCGGAGCTGAAAAGCTGGATCGTACATCCATAGCTTTTTTCTGATTCAAAACTTATAGAAATAGTTAAAGTTGGGGTAACTAACCTTTTTAGTTGTAAATAAGTAAACTTTGTGTTTTCCACCAAAAAGTCAACAATAAATGCAGCCCTTGGTGAAAAAATTAGTCCACAGAGTACTCTCTGAATCAAATAATAAAGATTTTTGGTTCTAATCAGGAGCAGAATGCAGCGTTCTGATTGGCTGAACTTGAGTGGTCCTCTCCAGTTTTACTTTAAAAGAGAAAAAAGGTTTTATGTCAAAATTGGAACCAAAACTTAATATTAACAATGTGTTGAAGGATTTATGAGAGAAAGTTGTCAGATTTAAAACCTAAATTGTGTTTGCAGTTTGAAAATCACCTACCCCACCTTTAAAGGTGACATGTTCAGGTTGTGTGTACTTGATGGGATGACAAAAGGATAGTGTTTTTCAGCAAAGACTTGTCTGGAAGTGTGAGTCGTAAAATATAAGTTGCCTTTCCTCCATGTCAAGTTCTGCTCTGCATGACAGCCATAAGTCATACAAGCCAAGTATATCAAAAAGCAGCAGCTAGCCTAAATAATAAACACCAACCATTGTTTTTTATAAATATAATATTACTAACAGTGGAGGTGCTGAAAATATTCATCAAAATGTAAAAAGAAAAAACCTCAAAACACATTAAATTTGATGAGTTTAGAAATTTCCTGGGAGAAGACGCGCAGGCCCCCCAGAGAAGGTCTGCCAGCTACACATCAATACACATGAGAAAATGTCACTTTAAAATGTAATTTTTGACATTTTTAAGTAGACTAAGACTTTTTTAGTGAAATAATTTTGGACCTCAGTATGTTCAGCTCAATATGTCCAGCCTATGAACTCCTGAGCTAAAGCCCTCAGATACAGCACTATTACTCCTTTAACTCTCTCAGGGTTTTCTATGAACGATATAGTCTGTCACTATTGTACGCTTTGCAGATTGTCAGACACTACAAGATAAATAAGTACATTTAGTTTTTACTCAATGAAAAGACTTAGATATTTGCAACATGTTTCATCTTTATTTTATGTTTTGCAGAGCATACAAGGTTTCAATATAAACTTAACTGTTGCTGAAGTTTGATTAGATAAAAAAAGGTATTACAATCAAGTACAGTATCTATGAGGCCCAGTGTAAAAACCTTCCAGGGAACCATCACCTTTTAAACAGAAAGAGTGTAAAACTATATCAGTACAACATGAAGTCTATTAATAAAACATGACCCAGAACATTTGGAAAGAAAATCCTGTAATTTAACGTAATCACAATGTCACTACGTTGTTTTGACAGAAAAACAGATTATGATAAATGGCTTTCTTCTACTCTAAATTTACAGAAATGTTTGAAGGCACAATTTTCATTTTGTGAGCAGCTGACGTGCTGAAGAAAGGATAAAGCTTTTTGGTAAAGCTGTGTCTGAAAGTGTAAATGTTTTTATCAGTTTTGGGGTCAGAAAAGATCAGTTTCCCTCCGTCCCAGTCCAGGTCCACTTTGATTCTGTGAAGAGGCTGCTTCATTGTTGGAAAAGAAAGAACCTTGTCTAAAGATGGTGGAGCATATGCTGTGTATTTACCATTTTTGAGCCTGATTTCCCAAGATCCTGAGGTTATTGATTTACCACGAGGAGCATTAGCATTAACCACACCAACTGCCCAGCCTGCTTCATCTTCCACATCCACCTCTCCCTCAATGTCGACCTGCCAGCTATGAACCCCTGAACTAAAGCCCTCAGACCCCACCACTATCAGATTACCATCAACTCTATCGGGGTTATCTATAAAGACAGCCGTCTCTTTGTATTGAACACTTCGCAGATCATCAGACACTGCAAGATCAGTGTGAGCAGTGTTTGGATCCAGGACCACAGGACTGTGGGACACTAGATCCTTCATCTGACTCCAGATGTTAAATCCCAGGTTACTCAGATGTTTGGCCTCGTCCACCAGTGTTCCAGAGGGCAGTGGTTCAATAGTCGAAGTCCATTCTTTGACTCTTTCATTGCAGAAGCATAGTCCTGTAAGAATGGAACATTAGGGTATCTGAGCTGTGTTTCCACAATTTGAATGGTGTCTAAAAGCTGAGCTTTTTCCTGCTTTAGAGCTGCTTGGCTGGTGTTCATAAACGTAGTCTTCTGCTGTACTTCTGTTTTCAGAGCTCTGATGCGAGCCTGCTCTTCCTTATCCAGAAAAGCTCTCAGTTTTTCAAACTTCTCTTGGATCAGTTTCTCTGTGCGCTGGCCCTGCTGCTTTATGTGCTCAGTAGTCCAATCCCACAAGACTTCTTTCTCACTTATGTTGTTCGCTGTCGTCTGCAGGGGCTCCAAACTGTGTCTGAGCTTCTCCTTGTATTCTTGTGTCACTTCATCGATGGGACTGAACCTGTGCTTGTGATGTGCTCTTGAATCTCTACAAACCAGACACACAGGCTGCTGGTGATCCAAACAGAAGAGCTGCAGTTTCTCTTTGTGCTGAGGACAGAGGGCTGTGGACTGGACCTGCCCCACAGTCAGCTGCTGACTGAAGGCCTCACACAGGTTCTTTAGGACCAGATTACAAGGAGGATCTGATCTTGAGGAGCGCCTCTTACAGACGGGACAGTCCTGAGTCACCTTCTCTCTCCACCAGTTCTGCAGACAGGCCTTACAGAAGCTGTGACTACACGACAAGATCACAGGGTCTTTGTAGACCTCCAGACACATAGGGCAGCTGAAGTCCATGTCTGCACATAAAAACATATTTAAAATTGACACGCAAAACTTCAGTGTGGTATAGTTCAAACTTACCTTCTTTTGAAGCTCTTGATTTAGTTTTAACGTTTCACTGTTCTTGAAACCGCTTCAGTCTGGGTTTGTGCTCAGACTGTTATACTTTCACCCGCTGCTCTGTACTTTCCTGCTTAGTCAAAGTTTCCGCTTGACATCAAAAAGGAAGAGGTAAAGCTTACCGCGCCCACTCAACTTCCTGAACAAAGCCTTCCTGAACAAAGCGACAGCCTGGTATTTAAGTCACCAAAGCATAGTATCTTTTCTGAATGGCAAGCAGCCTTCTAAGGTCTCATTAAAAGGGATTTTGCATCAGAGTTTTCTGAGGCTCTATGTATTTGTGAAGCTGACGACTCAATAGTTTTTGAACAGCACGTCTTGGTGCAAAAGTGCAAAAGGCTTTGTTTTGGCATTATGGTAGACCAGGTCGAGAGAGTGGCTTTGCTATATTTAGTGAATTCTCCAGGCGCTGTCTTTTCATTCTTGTCTCTGAACATCTCCATTGTCACGTCATACAACGTTTGTTTAAAAAGCTAAATAATGATTTAATGAATCAATCTGAGCTCATTCTCTTTATTGTTTGTTTTGCTGCTCAATCTTCAAGTTTGACAGATTTTCAGAAAACGACCAAGCCTTTGAAAAAAACAAACAAACCCTAAAACGTTTTAGCCAAAAATAAACTTGAACAAAAGCCGGATGTTTTTAGTGAAACAAAAACACCATATAAATGCAACTTTGTACTCTAAGCAGGCTTGCATCAGTATTTTGTGTCCTAGAAGTGGTTCCCAAAGTGGACTCACCGATGGGTCACGGAGCAAATTCTGGGGGTCAGAAGATGATTTTAAGATGTAATTTTACAAATACCATTCTTTACTTAATCAATTATTTACATTGAAAATAGTATGTTGTGATGAATTCCAGTTAAGTAACACAACAAACTACTAGAATAATTAAGATTAAACCCTTTTTTGACCAGATTTACAACTTGAAATTATCAGAAAGGTCTATTTGATTTTGAAGCGGGGTCTCAAGTCACTGGCATGATTGTTTTTGGGGGCCACGGTCTGAAAAATTTGGAAACCCCTGTCCTAGAGAAGCCTCCTGTTGCTTGTTTCCATGGAAATCTTGTTCCTTTAGCTACAATATTCCACAATATGGCATGAAACTGATGTGTAGAGATACAGTCGACATCAAAGGCCACGCCCACTAACGGACCTCTGTGGGGGAAAGTTAACATGGGGAGTGGATCAGAACAACAGTTTTATCAGTCACTGCTCAACAACTACAACAACAAATGTGGACTTTATGAAATATACTTTGTCAAAAATAGATACAAACACATGGAGATAAATAAAGTGATTCAACCAACTATTTAAATATATCTAACAATGCTAACGTTATGCTAGCGCCGCCTTTTCTGACATAACGCCACATCAACAACCTCCATTTAAACGTGGCTGTGACTCAACTTGAATTAGTTGTGCTAAAAATACACTTAATTTGCTAGAAAACGTATTAAAAGAGGTAAACAGTTCCACTTTCCCCCTCAACAGGCCACGCTCCCAAATATGACCCATTGCCGACTGTATATGCTAATGTTTTTACTTTCTATTTCAGTTCATTTGATTTCCAAAAAGTTACACAATGCCACTTTAACAAAACAGAAATTATAGCAAAATCTTTACCTCTGTATCCAAACTAAACAAAAATAATTGTCCCATCCACAGTTTGAATAAGATTAAGCATAACAACACATTGCATCTACATAATTTCTAAAGATTTGTGAATATATTTTACATAATCCTACTTGTTACCATGGTGATTTGACCTCTTCATGGGCGATATTCTTAGTCCACTGCTGCTGCTGCTGGGGTCACTGGTCACATGAGTCGTGTCTGCTCTGTGTTGTGTATGTACAGTGTATACAGTCAGCGCGGTGTAACCAGAGCCTCACTTCCACGACCCTCATAACCTACTTTCAGATGGGCCCGAGCCAGAGGGAAGCTTTTAACTCCAGCCGTGACCCACAAGACATTCCAGACTGAACTGCGCCGAGCCGAGCCATAAACAGGAACTGAAAGGACAAATATGATGTGTTAATTGAATGGTTCTTATCTTTTAAACATGTTTTTGAAAACCTTTAATTTGACATCTTTTGTATTAGAACTTGAATTAGAAATTTCCAAAATAAATTGGAAAAATGTTTTGAGACTAACCAGCAATTTGTCGGTGTAATCTCTTATTCTTCCAGGAGAGATCCACAGTAGAAAAAGAATTCAAAGTTGGTCGATCTTTGAAAACGCTACCCAGATGACAACTTTGAAGTCTTTAACCAGCTAAGTGCTAACTCATTTCCAAAATGCGGTTGTTTTTAGTCAGTAAAGAAGACATTGTTTTTAAAAATCTGCAACACATTGTTTTTGTCTTATGCTCATTGCTCAGTCCAAACTGACCCCTATAGAGGGATTTTTTGTCTATCAACACAAGCGTTGTGCGCGCAGCAGGTTAGCAGAAAGAACCATGGCTGGTTGACACAAGCTGTAGCAGCAACACTAGCCAGGGCTGTTGTCAGCTAAGTACAAGAGTTTATCACTGTGTGAAAACAAAAGTGATGCTGCTAAATCAACAATTGTGAATGAAGTTCTACTTTACGTATGACTCTTACACGCTACATTCAGGTGAGTGAAAAAATGTTGAGAAAAACAGCGTCTCAAGCTTCAGGAGACAGACGTCTATCAGACCGGTTCAGACCTGATCCAAACAGCTGCTCTCGTCCTGTTTAGTTGCTTTTATCAAAGAAGTTTCCCAGCCAACTAGATGGACATCGTCTCTTTCTGCAAGTTTTCAAGACTTTACAATCCAGGAGGCAACCATATTTATATTTTTAGCATCCTGCATTGTTAGAATGCCAACACGGCTCAACTCACTCTGGTTTCTGAAATTTCTGGAAAGCATTTCAACACACAACCTGATGAAGAATTATAAGGTTCAGAATAGTATGGTATGGTATGGTATGGTATAGTATTGTATGGTATAGTATAGTATATGGGTGGTTTCCTCCGGGCACTCCGGTTTTCCCACCAACCAATAACATGCAGGATAGGAAACGCTTGGTGTTGGTCGGAGGTTGAGGCACCAGGTGTTTAGGCGAATCACTTCTGCTGAACTGCTTACCATCACTGAGTGAGGAGTGGGGTTGTTGTGTGAAGCACTTTGAAGACATCTGTTTGTGTATAAATGCTATATAAATAAAACTATTCCATACCATACCATTCCGTTCCATTTAGGTAAATGAACAAAACATGCTGTTTGTTTATAATTTTAAGATAAGACAAAAACCAGCTATAGAGCTTTTAAAAACACTGAAGATGTCAGAGATCTACTTATGACATCACAAATCAGGGACATTCAGAACAGTGTTTTCTGAGGCTCAGAGAGAAAAGAAGAAAATCTCACAGACAGAACTTCAGCTGCGTTTGTGATCAGGAAACAATGTTGCATGAATAAAAAGTCTGTTTTGTACAGAATGATTATTTAACTAAGAACAAATAATTTGTATTACGCATACGCATGATGATCTTTTTGTATTGGCAATGAAAAACATTTAGTGAATTGCAACATTTTGTATATTTATTGAATTATTGCAGAGCACAAAAGTTACAGTGTAAACCGTCCCTGAATTTTGATTAAATAAAAAACATTCATTATTACATTCAACTGTTTCCAATAAAATTAAACATTCTCTCAACCCTCATCTACAATCACATATCCACGAGGCCCAGTGTAAAAACGTTCCAACAAACCGTCACCTTTCAGGCAGAAATAGTATAAAACACACGTCAGTTTTCTTACAAAGTGTTGAAAAAACCAACACATCAAAAAGTCAGAAAATAGAACACTTTTTAACGTTTAAATTATATCTCTCAAACATAAAAATACATTGGAAATAACTAAAAAGCCATTGCATAATTCCTTTTAACAACCTATACTGTATATAATAATTATCTAAATGTATTATTTTGCTACTGCTAATGCTAGTTTATTTCTTGGGAAGTCGAATGTTTCCCAGTTGAACATTCCCAGTTCCCAGTTTTCTTCGTCTTGGCTCACTTGAGTTCACCTAAATGACAAAAGACTGATCCAGGATCAGCAAACACTTAACACAGCGTGAGCTTTAGTGGTGTTCTGTGACATTATTGGTCAAAAGCATCAATAGTTCCTCACGGCTGCACGTCTGTGTCTGTCCCAGAGTGGTGAGGCCAAACAAAAATCAGTGCATATCGCATGAGCAATAATTAAATGAATCATTGTCTAAAGAGGTGTTTAGTTCAGATAAACTGCCCTGGCCTGAAATAGAAAACATTTTGGATGTGTACGATCATTTTAAGCAAAAGTACAATAATATTGAACATTTCCGATCTGGCAACACTGGTTAAACCTCTCAGATTCACTTTTTATGGTGATTATTAATCTTTTATGTGAAGTGGGACTAATCAACCAGGTCCCAGTTTGAAAGTGGTACTTACCAGTTCAACGGATGTTCCAGCACGTTTTTACAGGTGGGAGATGGGAAATATCCCAGTTGTCCGGAACGTGTTAGTGTCACTCTACATCTAAGTTTGCTTGTTATTGTTGCTAGCATTGTGGCTGTCGTTAGCATCCCATCATGGTTTGCTTCTAAAAACTGGGATAAGTGCTTAAAACATACTGTGATTACAAATTCAGAAACCAAGTGAGCAAAACATGTGAACTGAGGTAAAAAACTTAAAAGTAATATTTGTTTAGATGCTTAAGCACTCAATAAATAGATATTGCGTCTTAGTCGGCAATGAAAGCTTGCTCAGGGGCATAGCACCAAATTCTGGGCCCTTGGAACAAAACTCTTCCTAAATACATAGCCTTATATATCATCTATTTATACTTGGTAACTCGTTATATTTGAACATTTTAAAGGAGTCATGGGGTTCTCAAAGGTAACTGTACAATAATACAATGCTTAGTTGTAAAAAAAAAAAAAAAATCTTAACAAGCACTTTTTCTGGCCAACAATGCTATTTATCAACAAAAAATGCTGCTTGTTATTGGGGAAACAACTATCCTTTATCTAGTAGCTACCCTTCCTTTACCCCTCCAGTGCGACACCAGGTAGTTCTGTTACAGCTAAATTCTCATAAGTACAAAATTTACAAAACACAGTATTCATCTCTAAAAACCCACTGAATCACTTTTGAGATAAATACTTGTACCTCATTGAGTCATTGGGTTTGCACTGTGACCCACTCACAAACAAACTTGTTCAAAGATCTACAATAAGACTTTTTGAGACTCTGAGCAAAAGTCATAATTCTATTTTCTTTTAGAGTCTGTTGCTGCAAATGTGAGATATGGACTGTCCAGCAGATCCAAGGTCAGCTCAGGCTCACGAAGCATCAGTCATGGGGCTTCTGTAATTCAAAAATCTCTCTTTCAAAAGCCCTTTTAGTCTGCAGCAAAACTGTGGCTCTCTGCCATTGCTTCATCAAAAGGAGAAGTAAATCCAACTGGCTTGAGGTTCACCCCTGCAAAAAAAACAACAACAACAACGAACATTACAATTACAATATTCATAAACTTTTCATCAATCCAACAGAAATGTGTTAAAAGAAACATGCACATTGCACATCGGTCGATGGTCACTTGGGAGAGAGCTGCTGGTGTCCCCTGGTCTTGGCCATGTCAGCGCCTCATATGTCCTGACACAGAACCTGACGAGAGAGAGCTGCATTCACACTGACAATGTCCCATGTTTAATCTCACATTTGATTGTTTTATATTAAGCCAATCGGCTTTATGTTAAAGAAAAGCCTGCCATGTGAAAAGACTTTCACCAAATAGATTTCTATTATTACATTTTTTTCTAAACTGTAGCTGCTGCTATAAAGATAACTTTTGAGATATTAATGCAGCTTGCTCACATCTCAGGTTCACTGAATGAAATGGTGTCTCACATCTGGCTGGAGCTCACCTCCTAGACTGATGGGGGGGGTTGGGGCCCTTAGTTTGGATTAGTGCCGTCTTCACTACCACACAAGTTCATATTTTAGCATTTTTGTTAATGGCTATACCCAATAACATTTTAAATGACAACAATTTAGACAGTAATCATTTTAGCAGCCCACCATCTGGTTTTAATATTACACTGGCCTGGAGAGAGTTGCATGAGAACTGAGTTGATCATTGTTTGTGCCTATAGGGCTGTGTTTCAGCAAAGAAATATTTATGCATGGCTAAAAATTAGCCCTGCCAATCAATGGCTTAATTTCTTTATGATTGGACAGTGTACTGGACCTAAACATCTTTTTTGTAAATAAACAATGCTTTCTCAATTCTACTTCTGTCCCATAGAAATGTCTATAATCTGAACAAAATAGTTATTTCAGTCGACTAATATTATATTAATACCTTCTATTTGACTTTCTGCTGTGGCAAACCAACGTTTGGAGATATTTGAAATATTAAATCCACAACAAAGCTCACAAAATTACAACTTTTCACTTTATCACAAATGCAAAGAAATTGTATTTCTCTGTGATGTAAAATACACTATCGGCAGACATTTTTTTCAATAAACCCACTCGATGCCAACACTGGAACTGTTATATTGCCTATTTCCATAGACTAAACTAAAAGTAATTATGCTTCTAAGACTGGCAAGAGTATAATTATTTAGCCCTTATGTTTATATTGCCCGTTGAATAATCACCATTATTGATTAACCTGATAATCTTGACATCTGTAATGAAGACAGGACCAAGCTCTTACAAGCCTATTACATTTACATTCTACAGAAGAGGGCTGACTAGGTCACTCATTCTCAACACCATATCTGTTTACTTTACAAATAAAAGTGATCGGTGCGGTGAGCATGCTCTGTTTATGCCACTTCAACTCGCGGGTTCATGTGAATCTGACTTCTCACTCTGCTTTTAAATGACAGACGCTATAAAAAGCTCCTGACCCTGGTGCCACGGCGACCCGACTCCTGAAGACCGGTGACAGCTGAGGCTCACCGCGGTCACACTGTGCACTCAGAAACACGGCTAAACACGGCCAAACAGAACCAATGGAGACTAACAGAGGCAAACGGAGTCAAACAGAACCAAACACAGCCTCACAGAATCAAACAGAGCCTGGTGGAACCGCACAGAGACACAAGATATCACACACTGGATCTGATCATTTCAACATTTAAGGTTTTATTTTCTACAAAATTGACTCTGGAGAACTTATAGTTAAGTTTTAAGGCTGTTACCTCATCAAAAACATATCCAGAGTTGTGTTCTAATGCTCTGTATAACTTTGTAATGTAATTTTAAGGTCGTCTGAACAGCACAATTAGCTTAAATTGAGCTGCTTTACAGCCCTGACTAAACCTGGAAAGAAGATCTAGAGATGGGCTCTTGTGTGCTGTGGATATTACTGCTTCTGAGAGGCATTGATATAATACAGGCATGTCTGCAAGTTTGTGAAGAATTGGCCTGGGATGGAAAAGAGTTTGAAAACTTTGAAAATCATTTTAAGTATGCAGCAATCGAATCAAAAGGCCAGAATTGATTGTTTTGTTTATGAGCTAAATTACATGTGCAGCCACAGACCAATTACACACACTATAGTTGCATATTATACTCAGAATGTTTGAAGAAACAAAGGGTGAACTTGTGCAAGATCTGACTGAATGTGCATTATTATGTTGCATTAACTGATGGATGGGACACTAAATATGACTGTTTAATGTTCAAATGTTCATAAAAATACAAGTTCTGAGCACTAACAATAGTGGCTTTGTTTTAAATGTAATTGATTATGGTTTATTTTTTGTCTTAAGGTAAAAATGTTAATATAGACAAATTATACAATTTATAAAACAAAAACAAATGAAAATTGTATTTGCAAAATTGAAAACTGAATTGAATTGAGACTTAAGTGCCATCTCTAGTAAATAATCTACCTTTTTAATGTCAATATCAAGCTATTTTAAGTCTGAATAAATCTTGTGGCTTGATATATAACTTGTTTAAAATGCATCTATTAGAAATGTTCATTGTATGACCACTTTTCTATTGCTGAGATTGGCCCTCTGTTAAGTCTGTGTCATGCGGTCCTTGATCCTTAATGAAAAAAGTTAACACACCCTTGATATGACAAAGTTTTTATGGGGACAGTAAATATGATCCAATCCTTTGTACATTTGGTTATATCTTTCAAAATCTTGACTGGTGTTGCAAGTACATGGTGTGCGAAGGACTTTTCATTCATAAAAACTTTAAATCTAACATAGATTTTTAAAAGAGCTTGCCCACCCTCTAAGAATAGACAAAAATCAGATTCTAAAACATGAATGTGACTTATTATTCATGTGTTTCAGAAAACCTTATGAGTAGAAATAGGGCTGGGCAATATTGTGCTAAAAATTGAATTGGGAGCTCATCTCTGTGACAATCTGCTTTTTTGGTGAAATTGTCATACTGTATCGTGATTTCCTTTTTGTCTATTTGCTGCATCTGTCTGTTCAAATACATGGACTATTAGTCTCAGAGTTGCCAAATCCAAGTCTTTATAGCGACTTTGGGCTTCTTTTTAGAAGTCTCTTTTGAACTGTGCTTTTAGTTTATAAAAGGAACTAATCTAATTTTTCAGAATTGATTTATGCGAATATATCAATTTATATGACTGAAACATAGATTTATTTAGCATGTTTTCATGTCTAAAAGTCGCTATTAATGTAACAAAAACACTTGTTTTGCAACAACACACAATGTTCTTGATTGGTTCTCTGAAACTCTCTGAAACTCTGAGAAAATCTGGCAACGCTGGTCAGATTTTGACAGCTGGATTTAGCTATTGATAGTGATTTGTAATTACCTCAAAGACAATAGGAAAATAAACTGTCAACAAGAATCGTGATAAAATCGAAATCGTGATCTTGCTCCAAAAAAATTGTGATGCAATTTTTTGCCACATCGCCCAGCCCTAATGCTGCTCTTTTACCATGTGATGTTATAAAGTGTTTCACTCTCACCTTCTCATCTGTGCTCCACGACAAAACTCATGGTGGTCCCATCGAAAGAGGGCGGGGCGATGATGCGAGGGCCTTGCTGGGCAGACGAGATGCTGATGAAGGGCTGCTTGAGCGCGGCGGAGTACCCCAGGGGCGTCCTGCTGGCGGAGGGTGGAGCCATCTGCGGAGACTTGCCCGTAGCCACGTAGTAGGGACTCTCCATGTACGGGGCCTCGCTTTGCTGAGGAGGGGTCTTGTTTGGGGGCTCCGAATGCACCGACATCTGCGACGGGACCAGGGTGCGCGCTGGGATGACTGTAGGAGGCATAAACCCGGGGTAGATCATGTAGGTGTGTGCGTACGCTCCGGGACTTATGGCCAAAGGTGACATCGGGACTGGAGTCATTGGAGCTGGAGGAAGTGGGACGTCCACATACTGTCCTGTTTCGGGATCAAACAGGCGCTTGCTGGTAGGCTGGACAGGGGTTTCGACTAAATAATAGTTCCCCGTGGTAGGATCGAGCAGCATTTTCCTTTGCGTGGCCTGAAAATGATCCAAAGACGGCGCTGGGGTCACTGCCGGAGAGAAGCAGTACAGCTGATTAGTCGTCATACCCATTGGTAACGAGTGGTACATGGCCGCTGTTGGTGTTTCTGGTGTTTCCGGGACAACACTGGCAGCGAGGGGGTTGTCCTGAACAGCGGTACGGGCCGGCCCGGGTGGGGTGCGAGATTTGAAGGTGTACACAGAGGTTGTTTCAGGAGGCGGGGCTTGTTTGGGGGCAGATTTGACAGGTATGGTTAAGTAGTTTTCGTGATCGGACATGGCTTGCTCCAGATTGGCGCGCTCTTCTTCTTTAGAGTCGGCTCTGTCTTGCCCGCTGAGTCGTCCCGGAGTGGTCCTCATCGACGTGGGCAGTTTTGGAGACTTGGGGGTGAACGCCTTTGTGCCGTAAGGGGATTTAGCGACTCGGTTTTCAGCTTTCATAGTCTTCACAATAAACCTGTCATCATAACTGCTGCTGCTGCTGTGGCCTACCTGCTCCTCACGTCTCACTATGTCCACCTTTTCACTGCTACTGCTTTCTTTAGCTGTACTCCTATCCTCATCTTCATTCGCGATGAAGGGCAGCACGTGACTGTCCATCATTTGGTTTGTCTCGCTTTTCCTCTTCCACTCATTCTTCTCAAAAACATACAGTTGCTCCATTGTCTTCACAGCAGCTTGCAACTTTTCCAAAGCCACTTGATTGGTTAGTTTGTCTGTTTTTTTATCTAAACTGTCCTGCTTGTCTTGCTTCCATGCTGCTATTTTACTCTCAATTTTAGATCCACCAACTCCATCTGATGAATTAGATCTTCCTATTGCTTTAAACTGAGTCCCTTTAGCGCCCTCCGGTGATGACCTTTCAAAATCTTCCCTTTTGCACAAATCTGCAGCATTATCTGTGGGTTTTCCGTTATTATTTGTGTTCACAGATTGACATTTGATGACTATAGGTGACACGGAAGCAGAATTTCTACCTGAAGTTTGTTTTTTAGTCTCTGTTTGGTTATCAGAGGTGGCCAGAGTGGTTTTATTCTCGTGGTTATCCATAGAAACAAAGTGATAGGAGCTTTTCACTAGCTTCCTCACGTCTCTAACCTGGTGTATGGGCGTCTGGAGTTTGCCTTTATTGTCTCGTATATCTCTGACCATAAAATGTGGAACTTTATCTGAGCACTCACCCCTCAGAGCCGCGGCCAGAGCCAGAGATTTGCACTCCTCCGTCCTGCTGCAGCCTATATTCGGAGCGCGTAGCCGGGTCACACCAAAGGGCTCGTTTTTACCACTTCTCAAGTTGATTTTAATCTCTGGCGATTTTGCTGTGACGCTTTTGGAGTCTGGCGCGAAGGGAGCGTTGCCTGAGCTCGCTTTGACGCCCGCGTTGTCCCCCAAAACCCCGCTGTCCTGCCGCTGCTCCTCGCTGGACAGCATCTGGATATTTGGCAAAAACAAACTCGACATTTTAGTTAGTTTAACTCCGCTCTGCTCCTGCTCGTTCGCTTCGTGCGCGCTCTCCTGAGCGCTTTTACGATCCTTTTGAAACTCTACCTCGCCGTCCTTCCAGCATCTGAACGCGCTATTTTGGCTATGAAGCAGCGTGCTTTTAGACGCTTCCAATGCGCCCTTTTTAGTATCGATTCCAGCTTCATTCACCTGCTCCGAACTCGCTTCCAATCTAGCAGAGTCTTGCCTGTGCGTCCTGTCACTCTTGGTATCGCACGAGCCGCTGTCCACCAAGTCTCCCAATTCATCCACGCACATAATTGCAAAATCAGAGCTGCTTTCTGAAAACTTTGAGCTCTGCCTGACCAGTTCTCTGCTCTCTCTCCTCGCTTTGCCAGTGTCCTCTTGCGTATTAGGCTCGCTGATCTCCCCCCTTTCCATTTTACGCTCCTGCTCAAACTGCATCTTCTTCGAAATAACATTCTTGATCAGGCTGGAGGCGAATATTGCTTTCTTGTGCTCCATGGTTTTTTGACAGGGCGGCTTGGTGGCGGCCCCTGCTCTCCACTGCCTGCTGCCTGCTGTTGCCACTGCGCTGGTAACTTCATCCCTGGAACGTGATCCGGCTGCTGTGGCGCTCTGGGCAAACATCGCGGGTCTCTCAGGCCCGGGCACTCCAACATTGCAGCGGAAATTGAGCGTCTCTGTGAGCCTGATCACTCCGCTGTGACCCTGCCCCAGTTTCCCCACGAACCCCAGCTGCGTCGGCGGATTCCCGTTGAGCGTGAACCCGGCGAAACTCCTGTTCTCCAAACTCTGTCGAGACACCACTCGCTTATCCACGTTGCCGTATTGCAGGTCAACAAAGACCACTTCTCTGACGCAGACGATTCGCTTGACGTGCTGAAGTTGATAGTGTCAAAATACGGATACGCCAAACTTTTAAAAGCCTTGGCTGTGAGGTTACGCACTTCCTTGTCCGCGTCGTCCAGCTCGCTCACAGCACTGGACGTCCCACTGGAGTCAGTCACTTCTTTACCGCGTAATTTGGCGCCAAAGTGGACCCTTCCCGGTGCTGCTATAAAACACTTGGCCGCGTCCCCATCCACTCCCCTGAATAGGTATCCGCTCACCAGGTTATCCCCCCCGGTCCGAGAAGTAGTCCTGATTGACAGGTGGATCTGTTGCTGCTGTGGCTGAGCCTGACTGCTGGACACATGTGGGCTGCTCCGCTTGTCAGTCACATCTTTGTTTGGCTCAAAGGCGTCATAGTCCACAAAAGAGTACACCTGATTGTCCTCCCAGCCCACTCCCACGTCGTTGTCCCCCTCGTGATCAGACAGTTCAGTCAGCTGAATCTCGTGCGTGGTAATGTAATGAGACTCATCCTCTGCTGTGACGCATGGTACGCCAAAAAGCAGCAAACTCACGTCGTCATCTTCCTCATCCTCTGCCTCTGCGTCATCCTCGTCTTCTCTCTTCTCCACGCTCGTTTCCTCGTCTATCTCTCCATCCTCTTCGTCCTTTTTCTGCCTCATGTCCGTCCCGTTTCTGGAGTCCACATCCACGTACGTGCTCTCGTCCGGGTTGTCGCCCAGCTTTGCGCAACTTTGGAGAGCCCTCATAGCTGGACTAGCATTTGTTGCGCGCACCGCGGAGTCCTAGACCAGGCAGTGATGACACGCTCCAAACATTCCCCTCTCAGCGCCACCAGTCCAGGGCTAAAAAGAGAAAGAGACATTACTGAGGAGCGTCTAGGCCACGCGGATCAAGCTGTGGTCCACGGACAACTAAATGGCACAAGACTTTTACGCATCACCTTTACGCACACGCATACGCAATCCCTCCTCCTTAAATTGACGTAATGCTCATCTGTGACGGTGACGAGTCCAATCTGCCACATATAACTTATTCTTGTAGGTGTCATAAGGAAGATTAGATGACAACATGTGTGAAAGTGACCAAAAGTCATAGTTTGCATCAGCTGCGAAATATATCTATTTAGTGAGAAGCCCATAAATCAGAACTGTACTTGTAAATGCACCACTGACACGTGTGTATTTATAGTTTACTGTACATGACAGCAATTCACTTCTAGTACTTTGGGGCCAGACAACCTTGAGGAGGAAAGCCACACACGCTCCAAAGCAAAACAGGCAAATCACCAGTGTTAACAGTCCTGAGTAGAGATCTGACAAATGTTGACATCACAATGTCACAACAATGCAAAGGCCACAACGTTCAAATTACTTTTAATGTGCACTAACAGACTTCCGCTTGTGAGTTTAATGCCCGCTTGTCTCTGTGGAGATACACAATATGACATTAGTTGACCAAAGAAATTCTTGGTTGACTAAAAACATGTCCCATCGGATGATTAATCGACTAAAAAGCGAGTGTGGCCATTTATCTGAACCAACCTGTGCTCAAATGACTTATAATTATAAGAAGTTCAAGCAAAATCTATAATTTTTACAGAAAATTAATAGTATTTATATCTACAAAACAGATTAGACCAATGATTTGGTCAAAAATCTTCAAGTTTTTGTTACTGTATAAAATTATCACTTGACTAAAACAAATTTTAGTCAACCAAGACTCCATCGACCGATTAATCAACTAGACGACTAAAGATATGTAGCACTACATTTCCAAAGAATAGAGGAGACTATAATGACCCACTTTAGTCTAAAGACAATACAACTAGTGCATTTGTGTTAAAATAATGCTTTTTGCTGGTTATACTATCATAAATATACAAGTAACCTTACTTAATTTTTAAACCCAGATGATTATTTAAGGCAATAAAGAACTGATTTTCAATATAAGTTTTCTTTTTAAGAGTTGCTGTGCCATCATAGTCCCATACAAATCTTACAGAAAAATTCAAAATTGCATTTTTTTTATTTACTGTATATGTTTTTGTGGAAAGGATGGAACATTAAAACAATGCTGCCACTGCAACTAATGCCTTGTTCATAGGCCATCTAGCTCTGAGCTTATTTGCAAACCAGGTCACAGAAAAAAACAGGGAAAATACAGTACATTTGGTAACCATTTACACACATCTAAATTAACAATACAATAGACCAGAGGTTCCTAAACTTTTCAGACCGGGATCCCCAAACATGCCATACAACCAACTCGCAACCCCCACAGCAAGATGAAATAGAAGTTTGTAATAACTGCAAGATGGAAAACTATTAAAATTGGATTAAAATGCATACACTCTAGTATTATATTGCTTTCTATGGCTAAAGTTCACTCAAACATTGCTGCCAAAAGGCGTGAATCCATGCTTATCATACATTTTGTTGTATATCTACATTTTCTTCTGAGACTGTGTTGGACAAAAGCCAACCTCCGTGTACTGTCCATCTAATACAAAACTATTTTAGTTCTCATCAGCCGAAAGCAGAGCTCTGACTGGCTGTGCTTGGGTGGTCCATCATTTTCACTATGTCTGAAAAAAGCTGTTCTCAAGACACAAATGAAATCAAACTTACTACACAGTGACATTAAAGTTGGGGTAACTAACTTTTTAAACTGTAAATTAGTAAACTTTGTGTTTTCCACTAAACAGTATATGATAAATGCATCCCTTTATGGAAAAAATTAGACCACCGTGTACTGCCTGAGTTGAATACTACATTTTTTTAGTTCTAATCAGGAGTCAAAAGCAGCGCTCTGATTGGCTGAGCTTGGTTGGTCCTCTCCATTTTCACTTAAAAGAAGTTTGTAAACCGAATTTGCAACCATATTTGTAGATATTAACAGTGTGTCAAAGGATTTATGCAAGGAAGTTGTCAGATAAATTCTTTTTGCAGTGTGGAAAATAACTATCCCACCTTTAACTGTGTAAGAGCTTTGTGAGAGGGCAAAAACTACCATTGTATTTCACTGAAAAGTTTTAGGACCAGGCAAAGCAATAACATTTTCTTCATTGAGCAGACACTGTGCTCTCCACCAAAAAAGCTATACAGTGCACCTTTAAAATGCAACACCAAACACCTCCTGTTCATTGCAAATACATTTTACTAATCCAAACATTTGCCAGTTATTACTTGTAGATGCAGTTTATGAGCAACACAAGCTGAACGGTTTGGTGAGCTGTGATAACGTTGACGGCGGCGCTAACAGCTCTATCGCGGTCTCCTGAGGTGGTCCTGGGCCCGGTCATTCCTCGGCAGCCGGTTTTAAAAATACACCAGCGCCTGACAAGACGTGTGAGCGGACTGTATGTTATTGTGAGAGAGTCGTGTATGGCCCATTGTGACGCCTCACACGTTAACACCTTCAGCCTGTACACACTTGCTCCACCGCCAGGGCAAGACACGGGTTATTTTAGGTAAATATGACAGGTTAGACCACATTTTTCAGTTAAACATGATTATATTTAAGACTACACTGAACATTGTGCTTGTTTTCAATCAGTTTGGCTGCTTCAATTAGGTTTATAATTGTCTTTTGTTCAGCAAATAAGACATATGTTGAGGTAATCCCACTACCTTGTTAAAAAGATGGGTCAAAATCCACATAAATGACACAAATATTACAAATTGACAAATAATAATACCTTGTAACACTTTAATTTAGTCAAGTAATTGTTTAAACAGTTGGGTGTAAATTGTCTTTGCATTTCGACATTTTTTGACGACTTGTGAGGAGGGATTTTGTTTTACTTCAACTTTTATTTGTTAATTTCTTCATAATTTGCAACTTAAATGCTTTAAAACTGTGAGAAACATTTACCACAAGGACTTTCACACCAAACTTAGTCAAATGTAGAAAAATGCTATAAATTTGTCATATGGGATTTAAGGAAGATTGTCTGCTG
The DNA here is from genome assembly GCA_038363315.1 of Mugilogobius chulae. Classification (NCBI taxonomy): domain Eukaryota; kingdom Metazoa; phylum Chordata; class Actinopteri; order Gobiiformes; family Gobiidae; genus Mugilogobius; species Mugilogobius chulae. The sequence goes on from CM076404.1 coordinate 32,131,565, forward strand.
GCTCACTCCTGGCATACAATCTTTGTGTTGCATTTTAGTCATTATTTGCAAGTATTTTTAGATTTAAAACAGTTTGTATATTTTTATAATGTTATAAGTGTCTGTTTTGTGTTTCTTACTCACTCAAAATGATATCTTCTTTTATAATATTTCCAGCAGCACAAAACATCCGTAGTGATTTCAGGTAAGACAATGTTCAGCACCACGGACAGCTCACAGTCTGTATACCTGTGAAGCAAAGACAGTGTAAGTTCAAAGTAGATCGTTTTAATTCAATCCAGCTGGAAAGTGTTGAATTATTTATTTAAATGTATTAGCTAAAGCTTCGTTTTTAGATAAAAAGAAATGTTTGTAAAATGTATTACAAAAGTGCAGGAAAGTTTTAGTTAATCAGGTATTTTTGTAGCATGTTGTACTAAGAAAAATATACAAGATTTTCCATTTTTGCAGATTTTAAAAACAACATTCATGATTATATTTATCTCATAGTTCAAAAACTGTCTTTCAAGGTTGCACAGATTAGATCAGACAAGACTAGCCTTTATTCTAAAGATATAGATATATTTGTCCTCTGCATTTGACCCACTTTTCCAATACTGTACAACTGGGTCAACCTGCCAGGGTTAGTGATCACCACAGTTAGTTAGGCTTGGTCAGGACTACCACAGCTTGAGGATATACTTTAGGTGCATTTTTTATTTGGTGAGGAAACCAAAGTATCTGAGGGAAACACACTCAGACACATGCAAACACACCCAGGCTGCCCAGGAGTTGACCCTGCGACCTTTAAGCGGTGAGGAAACTGCTGGCCACTCTGTCACAGAGTTGTGCTGACAGCATGGGGGGGGGGGGCATGCAATAAAGAAATTGGCACCAGTGGGTTTGGTAATTCATGTTGTATCCTTAGGGAAAACACTTCCTTCTGAATGTGTGGGGGCCAAAATACACTCACATTAAGGGAAACTGTAGAGTGGCTCTAAGAGTAAAACATGCACACAAATGTTTAAAATGCACGCAAATTTGTGCGTTTTTAATTTGTGTGTTTGGTTTTGAGAGAGAAGGAAGAAAGAGAAAAGAGAGCAGAGGAAAGAGAGAGATAAGAGAGTGGAGAGAGAGAGAAGAGAGAGATAAGAAAGTGGAGAGAGAAGAGAGAGAGGAGAGAGATAAGAGAGTGGAGAGAGAAGAGAGAGAGGAGAGAGAGAAGAGAGTGGAGAGAGAGAGGAGAGAGAGAGAGGAGAGATAAGAGAGTGGAGAGAGAGGAGAGAGAGAGAAGAGAGTGGAGAGAGGGGAGAGACAGAAGAGAGTGGAAAGAGAGAGAATAGAGAGATGAGAGAGAGAGAAGAGAGGGGAGAGAGAAGAGAGAGAGAAGAGAGAGGAAAGAGAGAGAAGAGAGGAGAGAGAGAGAAGAGATGAGAGAGTGGAGAGAGGGAGGCCAGAGATTGCAAAAGGGAGAGAGAGAAGGAGGGAGAAAGAGGAAAAGAGAGAGAGTAGAGACAGAGGAGAGAGAATAACAGACTCACATATATGAGTTTAATTGATGATGAGTGTGTTCTGGTGTATTTTTATTTCTAAAGTGAAAAGAAAAAACATTTAGAAATTTTAAAATATTTAGCAAAATAATAATTACGTATACGTAATGATCTTCATGAAATCACTAGCTCCACTTCACACTCACTAAGGGCATATTTTAACACCTTGGATTAAGACACTAATATAGTATTGTATCCGAGACATGGCAAAGATATTATTTTTGTCCATATTTTATAGTCTGTTTGATACAAATACTAATAGCATATCTGGCAATAGTCATAAAGGCTTACAACACAAAAATCAGAATATCACATTTTAGTTTGATCTGATCTCAGTCTCCAAACTGTCCAGGACCAGTCTCGACACGCCGACACCTAAGACGCTCCACAGCCCAGTCCCATTGAAATGAAGAACTGGTCTTGGTTTAGCGCCAGGGCTTCAGACTTCCACAGTATCTATGGTGGGGGTCCACATCTGAGGCCGGAGCCAGGCGCGATGTAACCCTGTAGACCCCCGAGCGAGGACACCCGAGCTGGGCCTGGCCTGCGTGAGTGACACCCTGCCCTGGTTGTGTCAATACGGCATGACTGCAGAGCGCTCAACCGACACCTCCACGTATTTTAATATCTGTCAGGCGTCTGAGAAAATAGCACATTTCGATGGCTTGGACGATCTTTGACCCCGTTATGGTTGTTCAAATGGATCAAGAGAACGAGAGATCTGTTACCGCGGCAACAAATGCAGCAATACAAGTTATAAACCGACATTTTTTTGAGAAACGCTCCTAAGATACAAATGTAAAACACAAACTGATATAATGTGCTTCCTAGTTTTTTTAGCTAAATATTTCATACAATGAGTGATTGTTAAGCAGAAATCTTGTTGGTTGTCATGGCAACAGTGCTAGCTTGTTTGCTTACGGCAGTTGGAGGTTTAGGGCTGTCACGGCCCGGTGTCACGTCCTTTTTCGTACCGGAAGACCCGATTCGTACCGTTAGCCTTATTTCTTTTACATTGTTTTATTCGTAAAGAAATTTTAATTAAGTACAGACGAAACTAATCTATTAAACACAAAATTCCCTTACAGAGTTTAACAAAGCAAATGATTGTATAATGAGATTTTTACCGTTTAAAGCCGTAAATGCCTCATTAAGCTAGTTCCGGTTGCTATCTGCTAGCTTAAAATGGCAGTAAAAAAATAAACAGTTTTGGGCTTTCTATTGGCAAACTCTTGCTAGATACATTCATAAATATCAATATAAAGAAATAATATTAACTGTACACTTACAAATAATGTGTTTAAAAGACGTAATTTCGGTCTGCGCATGCGTCGTTGACCTAAAAAGGACTTTCCGGACGAATCTGGTCTTCCGGACGAAAATTGACACGACACCCCTTTCGTACCGGAAGACCCGATTCACACCATTAGCCTTACTTCTTTTACATTGCTTTATTCGTATTGAAATTTTAATTAAACACAGACGAAACTAAACTGTTAATTCCCTTACAGATTTCAACAAAGCAAATGATTGTAAAATGAGATTTATACTGTTTAAAACCGTAAATGCCTGATTAAGCTAGTTCCGCTGGCTATCTGTTAGCTTAAAATGGCGATAAATAAATGTGCCGTTTTGGGCTTTCTATTGGCAAACTTTTGCAAGATACATTCATAAATATCAATACAAAGAAATAATATTAACTTTACACTTACAAATAATGTGTTTAAAAGACGTAATTTCGGTTTGCGCATGCGTAGTTGACCTAAAAAGGAACTTCCGGACGAATCGTTTTTTTCTCTTTTTACTTGTCAGAATCAAACAAAATTGACAGTGCAGACTTTAGCTAACTTGTTTACTAACTGAGCTAGCTTATTTGCTAACTTAGCTAGCTTGTTTGCTAATTGCAGTTGGAGGTTTAGGACATATTTACGGTTCCACAACTCATCAAGCGGAATAAAAACATCGTATTTAGGTAGAGAAAGGTAATGAGTTCAACTGTGTCAGAGAGAAATGTGAGAAAAGCGTAGTTCTTCTGCTTTTCTACTACTGTTTACTTGATTTTTCTCCTTTTACTTGTCAGAATCAACAAAATTGACAGTGCAGACTTTAGCTAGCTTGTTTGCTAACTTAGCTAGCTTGTTTGCTAATTGCAGTTGGAGGTTTAGGACATTTTAAAGTAATGAATTCAGCTGTGTCAGCGAAAAATGTGAGAAAAGCTTAGTTTTTCTGCTTTTCTACTACTGTTTACTTAATTTATCTCTTTTTACTTGTCAAATTCAAACAAAATTGACAGTGCAGACTTTAGCTAGCTTGTTTGCTAACTTAACTAGCTTGTTTGCTAATGGCAGTTGGAGGTTTAGGACATTTTTACGGTTCCACAACTCATCAAGCAGAATAAAAATATCGTATTTAGGTAGAGAAAGGTAATGAGTTCAACTGTGTCAGCGAGAAATGTGAGAAAAGCGTAGTTTCACTGCTTTTCTACTACTGTTTACCTGATTTTTCTCTTTTTACATGTACTAATCAAACAAATTTTTTAGCAGTAGTTGTGTTTTTTTATATTTATTATCAGTCTGTAGCTGCTTTTCCTTATTTTACAAGTGTTTTAGTCATAACAGAAGAAAATGTAACTTGTCTCCATTTGACTCTCATTCATTTTCGCCACTCACTGCTGACATTTAGAGCTATGTGATGTCATCTGCATAGCCTCTATTAACCGAGCCCTGCCCAAAATGCTGTTTATGAGCGTTATCGTTTCGGGACGCAGGCGTAGAGACATGAGATCTGCTGCGATTAGTTACACAGTGTAAACTATTTTAAACACATTAGCCGCCCAATAGACATTTCACACTGTGACCTGCTTAAAGTGCTGCTGCTGCTGCTGCTCACTGTGAAAGGATTATTTACTTCATATGTGTGATTTTGCCAGAGAGAGCTAAAGTACTAAAGTTCAATACTCAAGTAAAAGTACTGCTACTTGTGTAAAAAATGACTCTGGTATAAGTAAAAGTCCAGCTGAAACTGCTTTACTTGAAAAAAAGTAAAAAGGTAGGTAGGTAGTTTATTGCCATTTGTAGTTAAAAACCACATTGGAAAAACATCGCAAAAAGTTCAGTGCTCATGGACATCAACAACAAACAAGAAACACAGACACAAACTGACACAATAACACAAAGACACTGTGAAATCACTCAATAAATAAATCAATAAAAAAAGTACAATTTAAAAAGTTAAAAAGTGCTGAAGTCTAAAATTTAAGGTGCCTGATTTAAAATGCATTGTTCACGTTGGTAACAGCTTGTGGATAAAAGCTCTTAGCGTGGCGTGCAGACCTGCATTTAACCGAGCGATACCTCCGCCCTGATGGAAGCAGCTCAAACATGTCCCTTCCAGGGTGAGTGGGATCACTTAGGATCTGAAGAGCACGATTTAAAAGTCTGCTTTTATAGAGAGTCTCCAGCACAGGTCTCTGTGCACAGTTCTTCTGGCTGAACGAACCACTTTATAAAGAGCTCTCTTTTCTTAGTCTGTGATGTTTCCAAACCACACGGTGACAGAGCTCACAAGAAGACTTTCAATGGTGCAGCGATATAAGTTCAGCAGAATCTTAGAGTTCTGGGTGAATTCTCCAAGTTTCCGCAAAAAGAAGAGACGCTGTCGTGACTTTTTTTACAATGTTAGTCGTGTTTTGCTCCAAGTCAGGTCTTTGGACAAGGTCAAACCAAGAAATTTACACTCTTCCACAATTTGAACATTTGAGTCACCAATAACCAGAGGCACATGACTGTTATTACGACTAAAATCTATCACCAGTTCACAAGTTTTTGAGGTGTTCAGGAGGAGGTTGTTTTCCTCACTGCCAAAAGTTCTTCTCTAGTTTCAGTTAAAACAACCAGAATTTAGAATATTCATTTTAATTTTAGTTGTTTAACTGGATAAGAATACAATTGCTAAAACTTTGTAGCATATTTTACTTGTTTCAAGACATTTCTGATGTTTTCAAGAGATTTGAGCTTGAATCAAATTTACCAATGTGGTTAGTAAAAATGTCTTTAGCAAATGTTTTGGCTTCTAATTACACACATTTATTGAAACACCTCGAAGCAAGTTAAATTAGTATTAGGTCTGTCAAGTTTAACCATCTTAATGAGAAACAAATGCCAAAAAAATTTAATTTAAATCTTAAGACCAAAACAATTTTTTTGCAGTGCACAAAGTTAGTTTGTAAAGCGTGTGAATTAAGATGGGCTTTACAGTTAATTACTTATAATTAATCTGATGTTTATCGTGTGATAAATGAATAATTGTTAGAAATGGTCAAGTTTTTGGGCCATTTTTACTGGTTAACTTGTTCACAAAGTCCTGGTACACAGCAGCTCTGCACTAGTTTTAGTGGCTTATAAAGTATCTAACCTGTTTTAAAATGTAGGGAGTAGAAAGTACAGATGTTTCTTGAAAAATGTAAGAAGTAAAAGTAAAAAGTCACCAAATTGTTTTAAACTCAAATAAAGTACAGATACTAAAAAAAAAAAATAAAAAAAAAACTAATTAAGTACAGTACTTGAGTAAAAATACTTGCCATCTCTGGATTTTGCTTAGTTAAAGGTGTACTTTCAACTGTGTCCTGGAGATAAATTTGCCGCAATGGACAAAAATCTGATTAAACGGTTAGTTAAGATAATAAGGCTGGGTATTGCCAAGGGGCTCGTGAAATAATTGTATTGATCTAATTTTATTTCTATAGATTATAACGATTTATACTGAAAAATAACAGAATTAGCAAACAATTTGGGTCTAAATGTTTAGTTTAATTTGCCTTTTTAGATATACATACACCATTTAGTCGACTAAATGGTCAGTCTTTAGTTGGCCAACAGTTCCTTTGGTTGATTACAGCTCTAATACTCGCATATCCTGATACAATTTCATCAACACAAAACTTATTCTGAAATATTTTGTAAAAGTTGTTCCAAAAGTTTAATAAATGGGTATCTTCATGTTCATCCATTTATGTAAGACAACTCTTCAATTCTGTTTAGCCAGTGAAGGCATTTTGAAGTGTCTGTGGGACATAGACAGCACATGCAGACCTCACAACGAGGGTCAGACCAGCCCATGACCTCTGACCTTCTTATTTACACAGCAGCACCATTTGACTCGCTAAGTAGCTCTGGATAATTATTATTATTTCATGCACATAAACAGGCATATGCTTTTCTGACAGATGACTGACTATAGATCTCTCCAATAAAGACACGTGATGCTTTCCTCCTACTCATGGGGCCAAAATACACATAAATGACAATAGTCTATAGTAACATTTAACTGATTTTTTTAACTTCCAGGAAATTATAGTTAAATTGTGAAATCGTCACATTGTGATTCACCTTTTTAATGTTTAATCGATTAGAGCCTACTTTTTCTCATCTGGTTCTGGTCAGCCAGTTTTTTCACGTCCAATACCGATTTCAAAGTATCTGCTGAGACCCGATATCAACCACTCCACTCAGTTAACTCAGAACTCAGTTAACGCAATTGTAATTTACTGCCCAAATGGTAATGTTTATTGAGGACAATGTCATTAACATAATGGCAGGGATGCTTGTACCAGATTCTAACTTTTACAGCTAATTTATCTGTAGTCCTGGGGAGGGAGAGTGAATAAAACTGTTTAAAATATGAGGCATTCTGAGTCTGTATCAGACAGTAAATAGTCTCACTGTGGTCCAGTTAAGAGCTCAATACACGATTCTGAAAAACTTTATCTATTCTGCACCGATATTCAAGCCCAGTATCGGATTGATGCATCACTAAAAGTCGGATTTGTCATGCTTTCAGTTGGATTTAATGAATCACAATGAAGTGACTTTTTATTGAAGTGGGTGATTTTTTTTAAACCTCAAAATAGACTTTGTATTTAAATCGTGATGAAATCAAAATTGTGATTGAGTTTCAAGAAAATCGTGATATTATATCGTGATCGAAAATTTAAGCCATATTAAGGGATTATTTGTTTATCAACATGGGGGATGTGCGCGCAACAGGTTGGCAAAAGAGTAGCGGCTGATTGACACAAACTGTAGCAGCAACACTAGCCAGCGCTGTTATCAGCTAGCTACAAGAGTTTATTTGATGTAAGATAACAAAAGTTATTCAGCTAATTTGACATTTGTGAATGAAGTTCAACCCTACGTTTCATACACGTTACATTCAGGTGACTGAAAAAACGCAGAGAAAAACATTGTCTCAAACTTCAGGAGTCTGTCAGACCGGTTCAGACTTGAGCTAAACAGTTAGCTCTTGTCGTGTTTTATTGTTTTTATCAAAGGAGTTTCCTCAGCCAACTGCATGTGACATGCGCAGTAGAGCAGAAAGTATCGTCACCTGATAATCCGTCTGTACTGTAGCCCAGACCTAACAGTCATACAGCTGAATATCAGAAAATGTTTTTGTCTTATAATCCAGCTCTAATGAAAGTGTAGAACTTACTGACACATTTTAAGTTTCAAAGCAGCGCCAGGATGGTCCCAATAACAAGCGTTGCAAACGTGTTAAGACTGGCCGTGTAAACATGAGCGCTGATAAGTGCACTTAAAATACATTTTGGATCATGTTAATTATTCCCATGAGTCTTTTTCAGACCTGCAGCTCTTCCAGGTGAAGCCGAGGCCCAAACACCCATAAACCCTTCACAAACAGCGTATTTTTAGCTCTCTATTTCAGTGACGCGGATACGGTTACGTCTGAGTCCACAGGAAAACGGCCTGGCCCTCAAAGCTGACAGCCCATTCGTCAAAACGGATTAAGGAAGTGGCTTTGGTCGCTAACAAGATGGCCCCTGGGAGAAACACACACGCTGGTTCACTGGAGTCATGTCAGAGTGAATGTGTTGAGGTCATGCAGGCTGTGGCTTATTAAACATATCTGTGTCTCGCCGCAAAGATAGACGTCTTCTTCAACCACACATACGTAATTCTGAAGTAATTATAGTGAATGTTTAATAAGTTGAATAAGTGATGATGTTATCTTTGCCATGAAATATTTAAAAGGCAGTTTTCAATAACAACAAAAACTCCATTAAATAAATAAGTTTAGCTGCCGAGTATCTGGAGTAGATTTTATTGGTGCATAGAATGTTGTGAAGTCACGTGAACCCACCATATTGCTTGTTTTCAGATTAAAAAGTGTTTGACAAAGACATTGTACTTTGTCGCACTTTGAGGCGGCACGGTGGCAGAGTGGATAGTGCTCTCGCCTCACAGCAAGAAGATTCAGAGACCTTACTGTTACTACAACTACTGATACTTACATATCAAGTGCTGTGGCCTGTCATCATCGAATGTGTCATATTTGGCAACTTATTGGTGCCAAAAACTGCAACGAACACTTCCAAGGTCGAAACAGATACTACTTACAGCACATGGGACTAATACATACATACATATATATATATATACATTATTTATTTATTTTAGAGAAAGAGAAAGCATTTAATATGGCAATCCAGAATACCTTAACTGGAAGCATAGTAGGCATTGAGAGACACTGTAAGATTACTGAAGATTATTGATTAAATTTCCTTTTCTCCATGAAGATGATTTGCTTTGTTGATCAAATGTTACACAGTAGTACAGGGATATTCAACAAATGTCTTCTCGAGTTTCTCGAATGTAGGGCTACGCCAGTACTATATTTGTTTGAGAAAGGAAATATAACACTGCAATAGTTTATGTGGGTTAAGTTTAAGTGTCTTGCCCAAGGACACAACTACAGTTCACTCTTGTCGTCCCACTGTGGCACCTGGTGTTCCATCAGTCTCCTATCCAAGTACTAACCAGGCCCTAACTTACTTAGCCTCTAGATCTGAGGGGATCTGGCTTTGACAAACAGATATGGCCAACTAGGACCAAACAAGATCCAAAGCAGAATTAAACAGAACCAAAATTGGGCCCAATCAGGTCTAAGGTGTAGTAGCCCAGTAAAAAATCGACAAGCAGAAAAAGTATCTTTTGTAATATTGGGAAAATGGGTTGGGGGCCAGATCAAATCTTTAGAGGGCCATAAGTTGAATAGGCCTGCGGTAGGCCTTTAATCTTAGATGTTTGTTAATAGTTAAATATGTGGAGAGGAGCCCACTTATAAAGCACATTTAATAAACGATATAGATTTTTTTTATCTTAATGACAATATTCAGACAGTATTATGCCAATCCAACAGAAAAGTGCTAATACATTTCTGAACAATTTTTGCTTTGGTTTACTGGTGATAATGTCATAAGTCCAGGTCATAAACAAAGATTAGTTTTTCCTATTAATAACATTGCACTTTGATACAAAATACAGAGTTATTGTGATTATTACAATCACAATAACATTGATAACATCATTATCTAAAAATCGATATATTCCCGAGTCAGGCGGGGACAAAAATACATAGTGTGCATATTTAGTACAAATATCTGATGACAGGCAGTTAAATTCAGACTTAGTGAAAGAGCCAGGCCTATATTTTCTGTCTGTTTCAGCGGACAAGAGCATAAATGAGTAAATAATTACCCGGAGAATGCGCTGTAACCGTAGAAGAGACCTGATAGCGCCAATAAGCAGCTGATGCCCGCAGACATGATGTGCTTCCCGCGTGCGCTGGACTCGAGCCTGCAAAGGTAAAGTTAGAACACACTTCAGCTTAAATTCTGTGTCACAATGTCCTGTTGTACTGTCTTGTACACGACTGATTTGCGCGTAAAAGTCAATAAAGATGTTGTAAAATGTTGCTAAATTTATCTTTACCTGTGATTCCCACGTGGCGTCGTTGTGTGCGCAGGTGTTTATGAGCAGTGACCACGAGGAGGCGCTGTTGGAACACAGACAGAGAAGAAAAACTACAAGGCTTTTTAATCAGGCACACAAAAACGAAGAAATAAACGTTCTTGTTTTTTTTAAACATGTATTTGAGTGTCTTTAGTTTGATCTTATAAGAACTTAAAATATATGTGTATTAAAGCGCACGGAACAGTCATGAGTTAATAAACTATTGGCTGCAAAAGAAATGACATAGGGGAATTAATCAAGCTGATCTTCTCTGATAAACTAAAGCTGCAGTCTGGATGAAAGGTGGATTTAAAAACAGTGCAGAAGATGTCAGAGATCCACCTGTGACAGTCCTGTATTAGAGACAATCAGAGCAGTGTTTTCTGAGGCTCAGAGGGGATAGACCAAACTCCAGCTGTGATTTTGATGAAAATGTAATGTTAGACCAAGATTTAATACCTCAGCCTAATATAAGATAAAATAAGATAGATAAAAGAAAGTAGTAACCCTTGTTTATCATCAAAACAACCGTTATGGGATGAACGCATCAGTTTACTCTTAAAAAAAGGTGTGTCTTACTACGGCCAAATGCTGCTCTCAGACTCATTTTTGTTGGTTTTCAGGCTTCCTGCTTAATTGACTTAGAGAAAATAAGGTCAGGTTAAAGGGGCACTGTGTAAGATTGAGAGGAATTTTAATGATCACATATAGTCCACAAACATTTAAATCATATTTATTCTTTACAACATGAATACTTAAGAGAGCACTGTTAACCACTCCACATCAATTGTGATACATTTATACGTTTTTGAAATGTTTTATTACGGGCCGGAATGTGGATTATTGACGCTAGATGGCCTCATGCTTAATAGGCAAAATGCATGTGAAAGGCTCCCTCTAGTGTTCAAAAGTGGAAATCACTTTGTTTGTTTGTTTTTCTTACACAGTGCCCCTTTAAGGAAATGTTTATTAGGAGAATGAACAATTACATTAAAGTGCTTCGGACAGGTTGAATTACTCATTTCACTAAAACAAAGTTAAGATTATTATATTTAAGATTTCACTAAACATTTTGCAAAGTTCATCCCACTTTAGCCATTTTTTAGGATTAAAAATTTACTTCCTGTTCATAGATGACTACATCATGCTAGGGAGTTGCTGGGTGACCAGGTCAAAGCTCTTCAAATGTTACAGGTTTTCACTTCTCGAAACATAACAACAACAACAACAACAACAACAACAACAACAACAACAACAACAACACACTCATTTTGTTAAATGTGTGTTTATAGAGTCATTAAAATAGAAATAGAAATAGAAAATTAAAAATGTCTTGGTCTCCCTAGTGTGAAACTCTGCTCAACTTCCTGTTATTTTAACCTATTTTGAAACTTTTCTTCATAAACTTGCACTTGTTTCATGGAAAATTATAATTTATATTTACAACTAGTGTCATTCTACTTAATTAAATTAAAACTGGAAATTTGCAGAAACCTGTCATACGCACTTTAAGCACAATGGCAGAGAAGCTTGTGCCAGATTATAGCTTTTGCTGCTAGTTTATTGTTTATTAGATTCCCATCAGAAATGTACTGCGTTAGCTACTCTTCCTGGGGTCAAGTTCCATCTGGGTAAGAGAAGATTGGATCAACAAACAACAAACAGGAATAAAACTAAAAGAACCTTTCAATTGATCCAGCGTAGACTTTAATTTAATTGATTTTTTTTTTTTTTTTTAAGAGAAACTGTTAATTGTTCAGGACTTACACTCTACTGTATGTATCAGCTTTACAGTTCCCTATATTTCCCCCCAAAAAATTCAGCCGGAAATTAATTCCTGATTTTCCTCTGCAGAGTCTGTTCAATCAGACATCAGAGGCTAAAACTCGCAGAGCTTCAGCTTCACAAAGAGTCCAGACATTTGCAGTGTTTCCATTCATAGAGGAGATTATTGCGGCCCCTCATAATCTAATTTTTGCCCCCATAGTCTAAAACATTTAACTGATGGGGATATAACATTACTTGAAGCGGGCAGCATTGCAATAAACATAGGTAAGAAGTTATATTCAATCTATAAGCAATGTTTTGATCAGTAGAGGCAGAAAGTGACTTTTATGCAACAGAAATAACATAAATTCAAACATGGGCCAATTGTACCACCATGATCTCTACATACACTTGTGGGAAACACTGCATTTGTGCTCCAAATGGATTAGTAATAATGTTATTTGGAATTAGAGAGGCTACTGGCATTTTAGGGAAAATATAACTGCATCTTATTGACGTCAACGTAAATAAAAACATGTCTTTTTGTCCTGTTTCTGTTGTTTATACACATATCTTTCTCCTCTTATGTCATAACATCGCTTCCCTTCTCAAAACACAGAACGGGGCCGGCCCACGTGACGTCAGCTCGCCTCGGAATGTGAACTTCTCCCTCCACAAGCCTCACATTTGTGCAGTTTGAACACTCTACACTGCACGTTTCTCTCTCCGGGGTGTGAAAATGCTCCTGTCCCGGACGCACTGAGGACCAGGAGGGGATTTTTTGGGACACAAGAGCAGCTGGAGAATGTGAGTATTCCAGATGTAGTTAGGAATGCTGTTGAACGGGTGGGATTTGGAATAACTGATCATTCTTCAGAGCTGCTGTTGCTGAGGAATCCATGTATCGTATAAGAAAGTAGAAAAATACAACTGGACTTGACACAGTTTGCTTTGTTTTTAGCTTGAAGTGTCTCTCTTAAAGTGGACATATTATCTAAAATGGACTTTTGTAACCTTGTTATAACAGTATTCTCTTATCATTATCTTACTCAAAGACAGTTGTATTTAGATTGATTCGTGCTTGTGTGAGTCATCTTGTATTGTCCAAGTCAAGTCCTAAGTCTTAGTCCATTTTATTAAGTCTCAAGTCATCTATCTATCTATCTACACTGCAAAAACTGTATCTAGACTTGCTTAAAATAAGAGTTTTAATCCAAATTTTAGCTGTAACTGCATGAATTGTAATTGTTTATGTAATGTAGAATATTTTACTGGTTTAAAGATATTTTTAACTGGTTAAAAGAGAATTTGGCTTATAAAAGGAACAAAAAAAATGCCAATGGGGTAAGAACAGTTTTCTTGACCCATACTGGCAAATAATTTGTCTTGAAATAAGAAGCAGTGTCTAGAAATCAGTTCGAAACACTTTGAAACAAGGAAAATAGTCTTGTCTGTCTGTCTGTCTGTCTGTCTGTCTATCTATCTATCTGATAAAATGTACAATGGCAGAGATGCTTGTACCAGTTTCCAATATATAAATCAAGGTTATATCTATATCTAAAAACTATTCAGTATTTAGACTTGCTTTAAATTATTTGGTATCAAACTTTTAATCTGGATTTGAGCCGTTTTAGCTGGTAATGTTATGAAGAATATTTCAGTAGTTTCAAGGCATTTCTAGTTATTTATGGGAGAATTGGACTTAAAATTAGAAAACAAATTTGCCAATTGGCTATGTACACTGCAAAAAATGAATTTCAGAACAAGTTAAAGTTGCTTGATTCCCTAATTTCAAGCATTTTGACTAATTTAACATTTATTTATTGTAGAGATCTAGATTTGTTTCCTTGTTTCAAAGTGTTTTTGAGCCGGTTTCGAGACACAGTATTTGCCAATGGGTTAAGAAAACTGGTCTTACTCCACTGACAATTTTTTGGTCTTATTATAATCTCTTATAATCAACTAAAAATGACTTGAAACTAGTGAAATTTTCTACATTACATAAGCAATTAAATCTTATCCAGTTAAAACAGCTCAAACCTGGATTAAAATTCTGATTCCAAGTCATTTTAAGCAAGTCTGGATATATATAGTTTTGCAGTGTACTATTTTATTAACCCAGTGGCAACTAATTTGTAAGAAGTAATATCTTGAAATCTGATTTGTCAAAATGTTTGAAGTCACAGAATCTAGCAATATTAGCTTTGAAACAAGTCAGAAACAAGCTAAACGGTTCTGTCAAATAAATAGATTTTAACTTTTTTGTCATGTAGTGTCTGGTTTTGTTTTTCTCGTTTCTTGTGTAGCTTAAGCAAGAACAGGAATCCATAATATTTACGACTGTGCTGAAGTGAAACCTGCTTCTTTGTGTCTGACGTCTGTGTGGGACTTTACAGTATGCTGACGTGAGCTTGTTTTGGCAGGTTTACACACACACAAGGACTTTCTTATTAAGACGACAAAACGTACTAAACACATAACTCTGTCCTCTCTCTCTGTGTCTCCAGGCTCAGCTTCAGGATCACCTACATTTTCGTCTACAACCTGCTGCAGTTCTGTGGACACACATGGATCCTCACCAACATCATCGCAAGGTTTTTTAGTTTTGGAGAAGGTAGGCTGAAGTTTTCTTTCAATGCTTTTCGTAATAAACTTTGACAGATGGTTTTGTTCATTATCAAACACTGCACGGATATAAAACAGCTTAGAAACAGGTTCACTAAATCTTCTAGGATATGATGGCCAGGCGGTGAGAGTCAGTGTGGGTGTTCTCTGCGGTTGGCCAAGGAGATTCAGGACAAACTCCACTCCCTTTAGCTGGAAACTTGGAAAACATTATTGTGAGGAAGAGGAGGTTGGGTGGGCCGAGAGTACAGAGTCAAACTGAGACAGACGCATGAGCTGGATTAAGAAAGCTTCTGGTGAATTTGAGGTGTGTCATGGAGGAAGATTGGATAGACAGACATGAGGAAAATATGCAAATTACTCATAGAACATTCCCAAAGCCACCAGGGAGTCGAACCCAGGGACCTTCTTGTTATAAGGTTAACATTAAGATCTTTCTGTAGGGAAATTTGTCCTCTGCGTTTTACTCAATCTTCAGTGTCGCGACGCTGGGGGATCTCCTCAGTGAGCGCCACAGTACAGCTCTCGAGGACCCATCTCCTGTTCTTGTTTGACTTAGCTGGAAGATATTCCTTATGGCGCATGTTTTGGTCGGTGGAGGAAACTGGAGCATCCAGAGGAAACCCACCCAGACACAGGGAGAAACATGCAAACTCCACACAGAAAAGCCCAGGCTGTAGGGCAAATGAACGTTGTATCTAGTGATTGACTGATATGGTTTTTCTTGGCTCGATACCGATTTTTTTTTTTTAATTGTCAGCCGATGCCAATGACAAAAGCCAATTTTCAAGACGAATTTCTGAAGCCAATTTTCTTATTTTAGTTTTTAAAAAACAAAAAAAAAAAAAACACAAAAAGAAAACATTCTTTTATTTTGTCTAATTGTTTAATGACCCTTCCCCCAGGGCTCCCCTGCAAAAGAGATTCTTAATCTCAGTGGGACTTCCCTGTTAAATAAAGGTCAATTAAATTAATTAATGAATACAACATGTTTATGCACATTGCAGAACATTTTAAAGAGTTATTAAAGAAAGTGCTCCTTTTGAAAACACAGCAACATGGAGATATAGAACAAACCGCAGTTCAGCTGATCACTGTGAGTGCAGCTCTACCGTGCAGACGACTGTTCAAACAACTGCCTGATCAAATATCGGCCAAAAAAAGGCCGACATGCAAAAAAATCCAAATATCAGCCTCAAAATATTGGCGAGCCGATAAATTGGTCTATCTCTAACTGTATTGTTTATATATAGACCTATTTACTGTTATAAACTAAGATCAATGCACGTGCATCCTAGAGCCTTGAGTAGAGCGGCGGTCCCAGGCTTTTCAAGCTAGGCAGGTGCATTAATCACAAAACTCTCTTTAAAAGGCTCACTTTAGCAAACGGCGAGCAAGTCAGATCCATGTACACTTACTGTGAACATGACTTTTAGTAAGTGTCCTGATATTTGTTTGTATTTGGTGGAAAAATCCTAGTGTACACAAGAGAAAAGCTACGAGCATACAAATCCTTTTAATGAGTATGACTAGAAAAGTACAGGAGGTGAGTTACCACAACAATGATAAAGATTTTTGTGTGATTTGTGTTAATTAATTATCAACAAAATAGAGAACTAGACTCATAGCAAACTGCACATGAATGGCAGTATTTTGTGCTGATTTCTACAGAAGGTTTTTGCATGAAGGACTAGTGTTTTTAGTACTACTTGTTTTGTAAAGAAAGTAGTTAAGGGGAATCTGTGTGGATGGCACCAATGCCCGCCAATGATGTAGGATCTGAACGAGTCTATAACTTAAACTTTAAGGCAGACAATGTAGGCTGCTTACCATGTTAAGCTAAACTTTTTAGAGGAGTAAAAAATCAAACTAATCATATCTCTGGTCAGTGGATGTATACTGTAAACTGTGTGAAGTAAAAACTACACAATAAGAGTGTTACCTTGTGTTCACTCTGCAGATGCTCTGGCCGATACGTTTTACTCTGTGGGTTTTGTGATGAGTTTGTGTCAGCTGCTGTCTTTCCTGGAGCTGTTCCACATCGCAGACGGCATCGAGAGAGCCAGGCTGCTTCCACGCTTTGTACAGGTCTAACCCTAACCCTTCACACGTGGCTTCAGTTTACTACCAAACTTTTACTCAACTTTTAAATGCGTTTACCTGAAGGTGACGGAGAAAAACGTGCTCCTGATAATGGTGATCCTGCTGGAGGAGATGCAGAGTAAACCAGTGGTGTGTCTGCTGTTTCTCCTCTGGAACATTCAAGATCTGTTAAGGTAAATGAAAACAATGTAAAAAGCACAGGTTACAACTTAAAATGTGCTCACAAGGCTTATGGTGGTTACCTTATGCATTGTGCTTTGAACAGAGGTGTGATCATCAGTTGAGACTTTACTTGATAAAATGGGACTTAGACTTTGGACTTGACTTGGACTTAAAAGCCACTGAATAGTTAGTTTAGTTCACATCTTCCCGCCACATCTTGAGTCAAATTCACAACATACTGTAAGTACTGTAATGTAATACATAGATGTAGAAGAAAGTGTTCATGTTCGTTTTGATACAGACGGACCATACGCACAATCCTTCTGTTTATTTTGCTTATTTTAAGGATTAGAAACCATTAGTTTGAAGTTAAATGGTGATTAGTTACATGTCTATTTTAAATATGAGCCACTACCATTTATAGTAGATGTGAACACAATTAGAAATAGGCATGTCATAATTAGGGCTAGGCAATATCATATCGTATATCGTGTATATTCATGTGGAAAAACAGAATTTTAGAATATCGTGATATGATTGCACCACAGCTCTGTTTGCAACAGAAAACAGGCAAACAGAAATTGTGAATAATTGTCAGTGTTGCCAGATTTTCAGAAATTAATAGGAGACAAGCTTTCAAAAAAAAAAAAGCCAAAACAAACTCATTTATTATTTGTAAAGATTTTAACATACATTTTGTGCTTCATATTTCAGTCATTAGTGGGGATATTTTCATGGAACAAACCTTGACTGTCAAAAGTCAAACTTAAACAAAAGTGACCTATGCCCAGACAATGGAGGCTCTGCAGAGGCAAAAATACAAATAATTAAAGAAGTAAAACATGGCTTGGTTTGAAAGGGAAACTTGCACTGTAACTAACGTAGCCTGAAACAAATAATTGTGATAAACACTGTATTGCATAAGTATATCATCAACTATATCTATACCGCTAAAGTTATTTTTTATACCGTGCTAAAAATTTTAGGCAATATTGCTCTGCCCTAATAATCACAGTTTGAGCTACTTGACAGTTGGTGGCGAGCTACAGGTTGGAGACCTCTGCTCTAGAGACTTTCTATACCCAAAGCTACTCTTGCAGAAGTCCTGGAGGAGGAGAAAGGGGAGGCAATACTGGACATGTTTTTAGTGGTAGAAGGAACCGTAGGAGCACCTGTAGAAATCTATGCAAACTTCACATAGAAAGGCCCTGGGGTCTTCTTGTTGTGAGGCCAAAGTGCTTAACGCTGCACCATCGTGTCGCCCACACTCTTTCAATCTTACTCACTGAAGCTCGAAGGCTGACAACATGTGATGATCAGACAATATCATCCTGGATGTCCTCCCTCACGTCTTACTTTGGAAAAAGAACTATGCTTAAAAGTAGGGCCATTACAAAAATATAATGATAATAATTTACCATAATGACCTAAAAGGACTTGAAATGAAAAGCAGACAACACAGACTTGGTTCTCTGTTACGTCTTTAGCTAAAAAGTCAGTTGTTATAATCTTAGTTTACAACTGTCTTATTAACTTACAACTGTTTTATCAGAAAAACAAAACAACACAAGCCAAGTATTTTCATATATAGTTACCTCTCTTTGACTCAGACTTGAGGCCAAAACTTGAGACATGCAAAACAATGACTTTGTCCCACCTCAGGCTTTGAAGTTCAACCTGTTTGCTTAGTTGTTGCAAAGGCAGTGATGATTCTGCCCTGGGGGTTAGAACTTGTACTTCAACTTGTATTTTGAGAAACACTCTAAGGGCAAATCATGAATCAATCCAGCTACTTGTAAAACTATATACAAGTACGTTGAAGCTGTATGTGTGTATAAGTTATGGTACCTGATTTTACACTCAAAACATAAAGAACTCAATGGTTTAAGTCTGTATAACTAGTTCTTAACTCTCACAAATCCTTCAGCAAGTGGCTAACATGTGTAAAGTCAAGCTAACCCCCTAAACCTCACCCACAAACACATTTCAAACAAAACTTTCTGCTGGAAAAGCATGAGGAGAAGGTGAAAAGAGGGGCTGAGAATAGATAGCAGCAGTGTGATTGTGATCTGCATCGTTTTGAATGAACAAATCAACGCTGAGAGTCTGGAAATGACACTTGTCTTTGCAGAGAGAAAGAAGAGATTTGTGATTATTTTGACCAGAAACTTGCTAATTTACTCAGTTTGAACTAAAATGACCAAAAACGACTTGTTGGCAATAAACAGACAGTTTAACAGCCAACAAGTTGTTTCAGTGTTAGCTTCACTCTAAAAATATCTTTTTATAGAAGGCTGAGCAAATCTTGAGTGGACCACCCAATCAGAGTGTCAGAGTACTGAAGTTCACTACTCAAGTAAAAGTACGTGTATAAAAAACGATTCTGATTAGAGATGCACCGATCCAATACTAGGATCGAATATCAATGCCGATCCAGGAAATTTTGCTGGATCGAGTATCGGCTCCATGATATCGGTTCAGCCGATATCCTAGTTGTGTTGAATTGGACATAATGAGTCTGATTTATGTCTGATGTTGATCCAGAATGTCTCATAATGTTTGACATTTTATTCTTTCTCTCTCTCTTTCTTTCTTCTCTTTTTCTTTCCCTCTCTTCCCACTCGCCTCTCTCTTCTTTCTTTTTTCTTTCTCTCTTTCTTTTCTCTAATTCTCTCTACTACTGTCTTTTTTTCTTTCTCTCTATCTCTCCTCGCGCTCTCTCTTTCCCTCTTTTTCTCTTTCTTCTCTTCTCTCTCTCCTCTCGCTCTCCCTGTTTTTCTCTTTCTTCTCTCTATTTCTCTGTCTTCTTTCTCTCTCTCTTTCTCTCCTCGTGCTCTCTCTCTTTCTTCTCTTCTCTCTTTCTCCTTTTCTCTTTCTTCTCTTCTCTCTCTCTTTTCTCTCTCTCTCTTTTCTCTTCTCTTTCTCTCTCTTCTCTTTTCTCTCTCCTCTCTTTCTTCTCTTCTCTCTCTCTTCTCTTTTCTCTCTCCTCTCTTTCTTCTCTTCTCTTTCTCTCTCTTCTTCTTAAGTTGTTCAGTTTTGTCTTGCAGTATAAATAACACTATATGATCAAAATACTTATGTTTTGAAAAGGAAAAAAGAGCTATTTCAGTCAGTATCGGCCGATATCGGGTATCGGCAGATGCTTAATTCTATAGTATCGGGATCGGTATCGGAACTGAAAAAGCTGGATCGGTGCATCCCTAATTCTGATAAAAGCGAAAGTACTGCTGGAACTCCTTTACTTGTATAAAAGTAAACGTGTAAATTTACTTAAGTAAAAAAAGTAAAAAGTATAATCACACTGTCAAAAGTTAGTATCTAGTCTCGGTTAAAACTACTAGAGTACTAGATATTTGTCAGCTTATTTCACTTGTTTCAAGACATTTCTGATGTTTTCAAGAGATTTGAGCTTGAATCAAATTTGCCAATGAGGTGAGTAAAAATGTCTTGACTTTATTAGTAAATGAAGTCAGACAATAAAGCTTGAAATAAGAAGAAATGTATTGAAACAAGGCAGGAAACACATCGACGACATATAATCTAAGTACATAAAAAAAACAACAACATCTGAACTAGAAATAAAAATCCAAGTTTTAAGACATTTTAACCAATCTAGAAAAGCATTTTTGCAGAGCATAAAGTTGGTTTGTGATGATGTGGTGTGAGATGGGCTTTACAGTAAATTAATTATAATTCATCTGACTTTTATCATGTGATAAGCATGTAATTTTTGTTAGGAATTATAACGTTTTTGGTGATTTTCCATCGCTAATTTGTTCACAAAGCTGTGATTATAAAATGTAGGGAGTAGAAAGTACAGATACTTCTTAAAAAATGTAAGGAGTAAAAGTAAAAAGTCACCAGATTTTGTTAATACTCAAGTAAAGTACTCAAAAAAATACTTGCCATCTCTGCAGAGTGCTGCTAGTGGCTTCTTTTAAAAAAATTAATATTTATAATTTGATTTAGACAGTACACAGGGTTTGTGCTGTGTTTAGGTTTAGGTGGAATAGACAAACTTAATCTAAGCTTATTATTGTGCCTTTTTGATGACTGCAGGTATCCTCATGAGCTGCTGTGTGTGATGGACAGACCCTCTGTGACGATGCTGTGGACCCGTTACACTCTGTGGATCCCTCTGTACGCTCTGTCTGTGGCCACAGAAGGTCAGTCGCTCCAGTGTTAGTGTCACAATAATAGACTTGATGCTTGACAAGCTCAAAGTGGGATTTATCATAGAGAGTGTAGTAATGTGACCAGATGTGCAGGGCTAAAAATGTAAAAATATTCACCACTTTTATCACAATATTTAGAAGACACGTGATGTTTTTGTTGTTCTTGATTTTCAATAAGATGCAAATATTCACTCCAATGTCCCACCTTTTTCCAAAAGTTTTCAGTATCTGTCATTTGAGTCAAAATTTGCACCGCTAAAATACAGCTGTATAGAGGTGTGGGACAAGGATTCTAAACAGTGATAGAATTAAAAATAAAACTATTGAACTGATCAAATATATACAGTATATGTATATATTTGGATAATTTTTGGCGTTTTTTTTTTTCTATCACTCAAATTAACCTTTTTGCGGCAAAATGAAAAGTGAAAGTATCTTTTCTGTTGTTATGGCGACTGTGCAGAGCATGGCTGACTTGTTTAAGACATTTCAGCTACAGCACAACAATTAATTTCCTCATTAAATGGACTCAGAAACAGCTTATTTATTCAAGGATGTAAAGCTAATTACTTCAACTGTGAGTGCTCCCGAAATATGAGACAAGGTTCTGTGTTTATCAGATTTTAAAGTGCTGTTTCTTTAATTGTCTCTTTTTACTTCAAATAAAAATACTGTACCATATTTAGGCTTTCGCTATAAGACTGTAGCTGCTTTTTCTGAGTTAAGTTGTGTTTAAGCTCTTACAGAAGAAAAAGACATTTATCAGCATTGACACTAGTGCATTTTTGCCACTTCCTGCTAGTTTAGAATGCTGTGGTGTCATCTGTTGTTTGAGGTGAGATGTGACAGTTGTGCTGTTATTGTCATAGCATGCAGCCTTGACGTAGAGTTTATTGGTCTTTATCTGATGGAATTTGATTGTTGGACTGATGCATGTTGGGACACGTCTGTCAGACAAAACACAAAGGACATAAAAAAAGGAACAATATAGGTTATGTAAAAGACATCACAGCATTCTAAATGTTAGCACAGAGGGGCAAGAAATGCATGAGTCAATGGAGAGAAAGGACATTTTCTCCCGTAAGAGCTCAAAATACAGCTAAAATAAGAAAAGAAAGCAACATTTTAAGAACAAATTCAACCCCCACACAATTCTGATGAATATTGAGTTTGTAGCTGACATACAAAAAGAGAAAATCAGGCAAATAATGTATAAAAACCACCTCAGCTTCTCTTACATTGGGATCAAACAGTGGTGATCTCACTTTTTTGTATTTAGTGAGGACATTAGTTGCAGTGTTACAGTTAAATGTCCAAAAATGCCAACTGTTCTTAGCCAATCAAGCTCTGCATCAGAAAAACAAATGTCAGTTCTATTTCATTCCTCCTGACCGCCAGAGGGCGGTGCTTTGCACCTGGATATCTACATGTGTGCGCAGCACAGAGGTCGAGAATAAATACCAACAAAGTCACGTCGTGGACGTGACCTGGGTGACGTCAGCAGTACCACATATATACCAGACGCACCCAGCGCTCTTTTCTTTCTACATTTCTCGCAATCGCAGATGGTCGAAGGATTCTATTTAGGAGCATTTGCTTCGGATTGTAGCCGTTCTCGCTTGGAGCCTCACATCCTGGAGCTGCGCATCGCGTCCTCCGGAGGCTGCGAGACGGTATTGCATTTTGTTGTCTACCATCGACACAGTTTATATCATCTACGGTGAGTACTCATTATCTGCCGTGTACAGGAAGCTTCACGAGCTAGCCTCGTTTACCTGGTGCCCCGTTTATACAGCTAGCTCCGGTTCTCGGTTGAGTCTGTACATTATATTTGGGCCTGCTTGCTAGTTGTTGCTGTGCATCGTGAGTGCTCTCGCTCCAGTGGCACCGCCATTTTCTGGTCGTTTTTTAGCTGTAATACCAGCACCTCGTGAGTGACCTCGCTCCTGTGGTTCGGTTGTTTTACATTTGTCTGTTAGGCTTTGTCAAGCTATTTCCGCGGCACACAATCTGACTGTTTAGCCGTGTGAGGGGCTAGTTGTGCTAGGTGTACTTTGAGTGTTTTCGCTTTGGTGACACCGCTAGCTGCTTTTCATTCTGACTGCTCAAATTCGACGACTTGAACAAGTGCCTCGTGAGTGCTTTCGCTCCAGGGACACGAAATTTTCTCATCGTTTGGCCGGGTTATCCCCTCATGTACACCGGTGTTCCGTGAGCGTTCTCCGCTCCTGTGACACGGACCTGCATGTTCTACCGAACCAGTCTGGGTTTGTTCGTGACTAAAACAGCTTAGGCGTGTTTCCCGCGCCAGTGCTATTATTTTGGATTTGCCGTTTTTCACAATATTTTAGTGACTTGTGAGTGTTTGCCCGCTCCTGCATCACTAGTGCCGGACTGCTGTTGTTCCACCAGTAGTTTGTGCGTACTGCTCCAGCAATTAGAACAAACACTGAGAACCATGTCGATGTCTTTGATGCATAGCTGCAACAGTTGTTTGGCTCCTCTGAGCCCAGAGGATGGTCATACCTTATGCCCTCCATGTCTAGGAATTGGACATCTGAGGCAAGCACTTACCGAAGATGCGTGTTTCAATTGCATCTCTATGCCTTTAGCAGACAGAACCGCTAGACTCGCAGCGGTCGAGAGTACAATGCCAAAGCTGACTCTAGCCTCTAGCGCTGCTAAAGAACCCAAACGCCGCAAGCCTCCTCATGTGGAGGCCCCCGCGGCCAAGAGGAGTCATCATGATCAGGCACTGTCTAATAAAGTGGACACTTTAGCTTCTGAATTTGCTCAGATTAAGTCTTTGCTCCTTAGTCTGCAGCCTGCTGGTCCATCCACTGTACTAGATCCCACCGTGCAAAATGACGAGGGGAATCAGACTGACTCCAGTGACGCTCGTACCCAGGAAGATACTATGTCCATTGCTGCATCTGACAGCTTGTTCAGAGAAGGTGATGCAGATTATCTGGAGAGCCATGGTGAAGGCTCTCACTCTCCCAGTGCTTCTGTTGTGAGCTCTCACTCTTCAAACCAGGAGCCCATGGGAGTGGATCCAGAGTTTTCCTCTGTTCATCAGGCTATTGAGCTTGCGTTATCGAGACTAGGGATAGATAAGCCTGTGGAGGCTGCTCCTACAAGTGCCTTTTTTAGAGTCTCTCAGAAGCCTGTGTTTAGTGTTCCAGCTTCTTTGCCATACATTGAGGAACTCCAACGATGTTGGGCAGATCCTAAATCTTTTAGTCATTTCACACGAGACTGCAGGACTATGAGTGCTATGCAAGATGCCACAAAATATGGTTTGGATCGCATGCCCCCTGTGGATGGCGCCATCGCGGGCTTAGTTGTAGCGCCGACTGATGCTGCTCGGCCAGAGGCTCGCTGCCCACGTCCCCAATGCAGAGTCACAGATGACCTCATCACCAAAAGCTATGACACAGCAGCTCAAATCGGTCGTCTGGGAAACTCCCTCTCTCACCTAGCCCTTGCTCTCTCTCAGTCTCTCAAGGGCGCAGGAGTTGACAGTGCTACGCAGAGCCTCAGTGATGCTTCACTCCAAGCTTTTGCCTATATGTCTAGAGAGCTTGGCAGACTGATGTCCACTCTGACTATTGCCAGACGTCAGGTGTGGTTAGCCCAGTCACCCTTGTCAGAATCTTGCAGGGGTACACTCCGAACTCTCCCTGTCATTCCAGGCCAGGTGTTTGGACCCGCTGCTCAGCAGACCCTGGAACGAGCTGTTGAGGCAAATAAATCACGGCGTCAGTTTGCTGAACTACATCGTAGTCCCAGGCCTCAGCCCAGGGGTGCTAGTGCTTTTCGCCCCATGGCCAGAGCCTCGTCCCAGCCAGGAGCCGGACGTGCTTTTGATGGCCAAGGCCAGGCTAATCGGCCCTCTCTCCAGCCCTCATTTCGGCCACCGAGAGGCAGAGCCCCGAGACATGATCGCCAGGTTCGCCGCGATCGCCCCTCCAGGCCAGAGGGAGCCCGCAACAGTCGAGCATGACGCTCGATGTCCTGCCCCCAGCGGATTCTCTCAAAGACATCTCAGCCGTTGGGAGGCCTTAGTTTCAGACCCTTGGGTGGTTTCAACCTTGTCCAGGGGCTACAGTATTCAGTTCAAACGTCGTCCCCCGAAGTTCGATGGGGTGAGAATGACCGTTGTTTCAGACCCAGACAGGTCCCTGGCCCTCAGGCAGGAGATTCAGGAACTTCTACAGAAGGGAGCCATAGAAGTTGTTCAGAGTTCAGAGCAATTAAAAGGGTTTTATTCAAATTATTTTCTGGTTCCAAAAAAGGACGGTGGCTTTCGTCCTATTCTCGATCTCAGGCGCCTAAACCGCTATGTCAAGGTACTACGCTTTCACATGCTGCGTACCACAGATGTCCTACAGTCAGTCATGGAAGGGGATTGGTTCACAAGCATCGATTTAAAGGACGCCTACTTCCATGTACCCGTGGTACCACACCACAGACAGTTCCTACGCTTTGCCTTCGAAGGGCAAGCCTTCCAATTCAGAGTTCTCCCTTTCGGTCTCTCTCTTGCCCCTCGCACATTCACGAGGTGTGTGGCAGCAGCTCTTGCGCCGCTTCAGGCCCAGGGACTTCGAATTCTTCCTTATTTGGACGATTGGCTTGTGTGTGCTCAGAGTCGAAACCAGGCGCTCAGAGACACTTACCAGCTTCTGGATCATGTATCACAATTGGGACTTGCAGTGAACTTTGCAAAGAGTTCATTGGTTCCCAGCCAACAAATAGTATTCATTGGCATCATGATCAACTCTGTGACCATGAAGGCGTCTCCCTCGCCACAAAGAGTGATGGATGTGCTCAGTCTCGTTTCTCAGGTATTGAGGAATCGGAGAGTGTCATTCGGTTTGCTTCTTCAGTTGATGGGCAAGCTCACCTCAGTGTCAACAGTGATACCTCTGGGGCTTCTGCACTTGCGCCCCTTACAGATCTGGCTCAACGATCTAGGCTTAGATCCACAGCTGCACCAGCACAAATCTGTGCAGCTCTCCAACCAATGCCTTCAGCATCTTCAGCCTTGGGGAAACGAGGAGTTTCTTTGCAGTGGAGTTCCCCTGGGCTCTCTTCCGTGTCGCAGAGAAGTAGTAGTCACGGACGCGTCACTTACAGGCTGGGGTGCAGTTTGGAATCACAGGATGGTCAGAGGTGTGTGGAGTCCTCAGGAGAGACTTCAACACATAAATGTGCTGGAGCTGCGAGCGGTTTGGCTGGCGCTCAAGTTCTTCCTTCCTGCTCTCAGGGGGAGACACATTCTTGTTCGTTCAGACAACACATCAACAGTCTATCACATAAATCATCAAGGAGGAACAAGATCCATCCACTCCCTGGTAGAGGCTCGGAGGCTCCACTTGTGGGCGCTACCTCGCTTGCAGAGTATCAGAGCGATTCATCTACCAGGCATTCAGAATTGTGCTGCAGATTTTCTCTCCAGACAGGAACCACAGCCCGGAGAGTGGAGATTGAACCCTCTAGTGGTACAGGAAATCTGGAGGAGGCACGGTCAGGCGGAGGTGGATCTATTTGCCTCGAGCGTAACAACACATTGTCGACTGTGGTTTTCCCTCTCAGAGCCGAACAGTCCGCTGGGGCAGGATGCGCTGGCACATCCCTGGCCGGGGTGCCTCTTGTATGCCTTTCCTCCTTTTCCACTTCTACTATTAACGCTGCACAGGATAGCCAAGAGCAACCACAGAGTGTTGTTGGTGGCACCATATTGGCCAGGGAGAATATGGTTCCCCATACTTCTGCAGCTTCTCAGCGGGGAACCTTGGCCTCTTCCTCAGAGAACAGATCTCTTGTCACAGCTGGAAGGGAGCATCTGGCATCCTCATCCAGAACGCCTTCGTCTTTATCTGTGGCCCTTGAAGGGCCAGATTCTATGTTAACTACTTGTGATCAGGCGGTTGTTCAAACCATCATGAATGCGCGTGCTGCCTCCACAAGAGCGCTTTACGACAATAGATGGACGCTGTTTGTTAAATGGTGTATGGACCATGATGTGAACCCAGAGCACTGTTCTGTGCCAGTACTCCTGGACTATCTTCAGACGCTACTTGATAAGGGTCTGTCTGTCTCAACTATTAAGGTTTATGTAGCTGCCATTTCGGCCCGCCACTCTTTTGTTGATGGCCGTTCTGTGGGATCACATTCCCTGGTGTCCCGTTTTTTGAAAGGTGCTCTCCGTCTACGACCTCCGAGGCTTACTCGAGTGCCATCATGGGATCTTCCATTAGTCCTGGAGGGCTTGTGTTCCTCGCCTTTTGAACCTTTGAACAGCGCTGCGTTGAAATGGGTGTCTATTAAGACTGTTTTTCTCCTTGCAATCTCCTCTGCAAAGAGGATCGGAGAGCTCCATGCCTTGTCTATTGCTGACAATTGCATACGCTGGAATTCTGATGGGTCTGGCGTTATCTTATGGCCTAACCCATCTTTTTTACCTAAGAGAGTCTCTGCTTTTCACATTAATCAACCACTTTCCTTGGCTGTGTTCGCCCCTCAGTCTGAACCAGGGAGCTCCGATGCCAGCCTTTTGTGTCCTGTTCGCATGTTAAGAAAATACATTGACATGACTGCTGGACTTCGTAAGATAGATGCTCTTTTTGTTTGTTATGGGGGTCACAGGAAAGGCTGTGCCGTCTCTAAACAACGTCTCTCACATTGGGTTGTGGACGCTATTGTACAAGCTTATGGATCCAAGTGTCTCCAACCTCCCAAAGTTACTTGCCACTCCACAAGGGGGGTGTCCACTTCCTGGGCTGCGCTGAAGGGTGTCCCGCTGAATGACATCTGTGCTGCAGCTACATGGGCTTCCTCCTGTACCTTTGCTCGCTTCTACAGAGTGAATGTGGCTACTCCTCATCCAGTGGCTCCAGTGGTGTTGTCTGCCTCTGCCATCTGCAATTAATCTTGGTGAGTGCAGACTCTTCGTGACTTTGTTGGTATTAAGTCATCCAGGTGCAAAGCACCGCCCTCTGGCGGTCAGGAGGAATGAAATAGAACGAGAGTTACGTATGTAACTAAGGTTCTATGAATTCCGGATGACCGCCAGAGTTTCCTGTCACTCAGAGTTTTGCGAGTGCATTTCGAAAGAAAAGAGCGCTGGGTGCGTCTGGTATATATGTGGTACTGCTGACGTCACCCAGGTCACGTCCACGACGTGACTTTGTTGGTATTTATTCTCGACCTCTGTGCTGCGCACACATGTAGATATCCAGGTGCAAAGCACCGCCCTCTGGCGGTCATCCGGAATTCATAGAACCTTAGTTACATACGTAACTCTCGTTTTCATTTTACCACAAAGTTAATTTATGTGATACAAAACCTGCGTAGATAAAAAAAAAACTAAACCATAAATGACATAAAAGTATATATTGTATTGCTCATATTTCATTCTAAATGTTGTGAATCATTTTTCAAATAAAAGAACGTAGATGCATAACAGCTCTGTGCACAGAACGACAGTTGACTTGTTTATATTCAAAAGAGCTAACTTCTGTACTTGAGTTTTTCCTATTAGCATTAGCATTTGAACACAAACATGTCTCATTATAAACACTCAACAGTCCTTTGGTCAAGTATTCTATTGAATTGTAAAGTTTTTAGCATGTTTTAAGATAGAAATTAATATAGTAGGAAGTTACATAAGTACATAAGAGTACATAAGTTAGCTGTTTTTAATATAAACAAGCCAACTGTCGCTCTGTGCACAAAGTCAACGAAAATTATAGACAGACATTCTGTTATTAAAAAATGCTTTTCTACATTCTGTCAGAGTGGCAAAAGTATAAAAACACCTAATAAAGTGTAGTTCTATAGGTTCTTAAGGTTAATTTTTTCTTCCGGAGAGCAATTGTTTGGCAAAAATGTAATAAAGTAGCTTTTCTGTTGGCACGGCAACAGCACCGTTGGTGATTTAGAACATTTTTACTGACGCATAAGTAACCATTCACTCATCAAACAGACGAAAAGCATCTTATTTAAGTATAGAAAGGTAAGAAGTTGAATTGTGTGAGATTCTTAAGTCGTGTCGGTGTCAGTGAAAATGTGAGAGAATCTGAAGTGTTACTGTAGTTTATCTGCTTTTCTGCCACTGTTTACCTGGTTTTCTCTTTTTAAATGCCACATACAAAGTCAATAGTTGGCAGTAGTTGTACTTGTTTATATTTATTCTCAGTCTGTAGCTGATTTTTCTTATTTTAGTAGTGTTTTGAGGCCTTACAGGAGAAAAAGCAATTTGTCTACATTGATTACCCATTCAGTTTTACCACTCGATGCTGTAATGACGTCTGCATGGCCTCTATTTTACATCTTTCTGTCTGTCATAGAAGCTTCTGTGGTGGATCTATATTTTTTTACTATGGAGACCAAAACAGTGTGAACCTCTACTATAATTACGGACAGTTGTAGCTCTTTTCATAGTTTACACAACTGTCACTAGCTGCAAAGAGGAAGTGCAGAACAGGAAGTGCATTGGCAAAGCAGATTAACATGAGGAAAGCACTGTGAGGTCTGTGTGGTGAGACCTGACAAAACACAGACAGTATGAGCTCTGCACAGGAAAACTCACAGATACATACTACCAGAACATTAAAATGAGTCAAGTAATATTTAAAATAGTTTGGCAGATTAAGCTCTTGTTTTAATCTCTTAAATCACAAATTAGCTGTAAGTTTAGAAAAGAAAAATTTAAAAGAGGTATACTGAGACTTTTCTTTGAATTTAGGAACTAACTAACCTAGCCAGCCAGATAGATTATCTTGCGATATTTGTGAATTCACTCGAAATAATCCATCTGACCTTCCAGCAGCCTGATTGGTTTGGAGTCCGACACAGCGGTGACCGACCCAATCACATTGCAGCAGGGCGGGTTGAAGGGGGTTGGTTGCAACGACATCAGGAAGTATCGTTTGATTCAAACAAAACAAAGATGGCGGCTCCTGTGGATGTTTCTGCTGCGTTTGATTCTGTTTTAGCACAAATACAGAGAATTTTCTTTTTGAAAGAAGAGCAGTGAGGTGTGTGTGACACTTGTTATATTCTTGCCTGACCAGCCAGTCCCTTCACACTTTGACAGACACTTTACAAAAATTAGGGTCTGGAATCAGAGCGCCGGGTTTCAATTTCGATGGCCGGCTTTCCAAGCGCTGAGTCAAACAATAACAGAAAATCTGGAAATTCCACCAAAACAGCAACACGCTAAACCGGATGTTAGCGCAAGGATTTTTTCAGTCTGAAGCCTCTCAACACTGTTGCTCACGTTTTAAGGAATTGATATTTATTGTTCAAAACCGAAGGAAGAGACGAATCAGCTACGTTCGCCTTCTTGAATGTTTTGAATATTTTTAGTGTGACGTGTCAGAATTGCCGTGCTTGATTGGATCGTCCAAAAATTTGACGAGGAAGTTATTGACCGAGGCTTCTGTTTCAGACCCTTCTGCATTAAAACTGAATGTAACAGAATGTAGGAGGAGCTGACTGGTCAGGCAAGTTCTATCTCACGCGGACATTGGATACACTATTATGAACCGTTGCTGTGATTGGTTAAGCACAATTAAGGTCGGCCCCACACCCAATCAGCTCAATATATTTAACTGAACATCCTACCTTTTCCCAAACACTTTCAGCGAGAAAAAGTTCCAGATGGATACTGTGGAAGAACTCAAATCGGAGTTCAACACAGATCCATCCAGCTTGAGCCAGGTTGAAAATGAACTATAATATACTGTATGTAGATCAGTAAGTTTCATTTTATTCATTGGAAAAACACAAAATTTATCTAAAACAACTTAGAAACATTAACAGTCCATTCATTTCTTTTACTATCAACATCTTGTCTTCACTTATATTAACAGTAGCTTATTTACTCAAACATGCATTAATAAATCCAAATACAACTTTGAGTAAGCTAATGATGAGAGAACACTGTTATAACATGGTTAAAACTCAGAAAAGTGGATTTTACATGAAGTGTTGTGTGCATATTTTAATCACAAAGTGCATGTTTACAGGAGCATTAGTTTACTCAAAGTTGCATTTGGATTGATTTCTGCATGTTTGAGTAATCTTGTATTGTCCTGCAGCTGATGCTCGAGTGCTCATAACTTCTTTTTTTATTACTCCAAAAAATAAGTAAACATGTAGGATTCAATTACAAAAACAAGTAAATCTGATGCTTGTTCTGGCTAAAATTGAAGAGGCGGAGCTTATTAGTTTTGCAGTTTTGAACAGGAAGTGAATGTACTTGTGTTTTACAATAAACCAAATGTAAATTATTGCTCTACATAAGCCATAGTTCTCCTTTAAAGCAGAAAAAGCAGACATAACAGTCATTTTGTTTATTTTTGTCATAATACTGAGACATATTATTACTGTAAACAAAAGAAAAGGCTGACAGGCTTTAGTATGTGGGTAAGTGAATGTTTCCCTGCATTAATCCTTCCACAGACTAAACCTTGTGTGGGTGAAACTGACTCATGATACAAAACAAGACTCATTTATTGACACAGGGCTGGTTTTAAGACTTCCTTTCCACGTTTGTGAATCAACTCCATTGTTTTGTCTTTCCACAGGCTTCACTCTTTACCAAGCCATGCCGTACATCAGTCCAGTCACTCCGCCCACGAATTCAACCAACTCCACAGTGACCACGCCCACTACTACCCTCCACTTTGCTCTGATTGGATACTTACCTCTTCTTCTACTTGGTAAGATAGAGCTACATAAGTTGACCTTTATTGTCAACACAGCAAAAAATATAAAGTATATCTAGTTTTGCTTACCGAGATTCCAAATTTTAATCTATTTACTATTTATTTTTCTAACAAGATGTAGAATATTTCACAAGTTTCAAGACATTTCTGACTAGTTATAAGACAGTTAATCTTAAAGATGCACTGTGTAACTTTCTGACGAAAACTAGACTTGAAAAAAAGCAAGATTTTATCATCTAGATTTCTTTGTTGCACTAATAAATCTAGTAAATAATTCAGTTTAATTTTAGTGGGGTTGCATGAACACAAACTTAACTACTCTTTGGCTTTGAGGAGTTGCCTGGAAAATCCAGACGATATATAAAAGTTAAGGTAATGTTTATTAAAGACAATGTACAGTTACATGTTGCAAAAATAAATTGTCTGGTCATCGTGTCCCTCTTTCGAGTTTCATTGGATGTGATAGACAAATTAATTAGCCAATCAGAGAGGCGCATCGTCTCTCGTATGAAAACCAACATGGCTACTTACAACGAAGATAGACTTTGGTCTAAATGACAGACGACCAATCAGCTCATTTGTTTCATCTGCGTCAAGCAAATAAACTAATCTGATTGTGGAGTTGATCTGAAACACGGATGATTTGAGTGGAGACCCATTTTTCACAATTTGCTAAAGCGTGGGCTTAGCGTAGGCAATTTGAGAGTTGCCTCTTCCTGTATATTTTCATTAGAGCTGGGCAATTAATCGAAAAATCGAGAGATCGAGATTCAGTCTTATTGAATTATTTGGTTGTCTTAAAACAAGTCAGAAACATTTTGATACAAGTAAAAAAATCAAAATAATTCAATTTGCTAAAATGCCTAAAATTAGAGTTAAAATTCTAAATTAAAGAAACTTAGCCTTAACTAGATATTCAGTTTTTGTTGTGTATAATATGAAATGTTCTGATCATTTTGCAGGTGCGAGTGTAACAGTTTGGCAGTTGATGAAAGAGAGACGGCAGCATCTCGACAAATGGAACAAGAAGAAAACAAAACGGAAATGACATTGTGACCTAAGAACTGAGAACTTTGCAAAAGCAGCATCTGGAGCCGAGGCAGTTTTAAGAAGTTAAAGTTTTCAAAGTATTATAAAGTCTTGTGGTGCATAAAGTTTGTTCTTCAGTCTGTTTAAAAGTGGAATCTACCATCCGTAAGCTCTGGTCCAAATGGTTTTCTTCTTGAAATCTGGACTGGATCTGAGAGTCAGGAGACAAGCTGAAAACACACACAAACAAAAAGAGTTGAAGTCTACAACATTACATTTATATAATGTTATTTCTTGATGTTTACAAAATGTGTAATGTCATGCACAAATATTTAAATGTAAAAAAGTGTCAGTTAGCTATACTCAGTTTTCTACAATAAAAAAAACTTCAAATCAATTTCTCTCAGCACAGATCTCTTACGTATTTACTAAAGCATAATGTATTTGAATATTTACCTTTAAGAGCTGACAGACCTGCTGCAGATATATTCTCTTGTGGAGCCTCTGTTACACTGAGAAGCCAGTCTATGAACTAAAACAACATCAACACGTCAACATTTAGTTTAATAAAGCGACTAACCACTTCCTGGATGTGTACCTTGTTCGTTTGGCTGCTCCAGGGGTCTTTGGCCAGCAGCAGGGGCAGGCTGTGGGACAACCCTAACACGCACGGAGCCAGGATACGCTCCGAGGACGACTCTTTGCCGTAGAGTCCGTGCGGCAGGGACGGCGGTTTGGTGTCGGGTTGCCACGGAAACCACTGGCCCCGGACGCCGAGGAGAAGGGGCATCGAGTGGTCGCCCCAGGACACGACGGCCGCGCAGAAAACCCGGATCAGGAAGTCTGTGGCCTGGAAGGAACGTCAAAGCGACAATTTATTTCTTATGGCTAAAATGCAATAATAGTTAAGCATTGACATGATTTTATTGAAAATATATGCTCCTCAACATTTTGACTTAAGCAAAATAATGAAAAGAACATCTGAAAAATTTGTTTCTTAATCTTTTTGGGGCAAATTTTTGGTCTTCAGGGCTTTGGTTTAGCTAAAACTAACTTTATTGCGGCAGGATGAAATCTGAAAGTAGTTTTTCTGTTGTCCTGGCAACTGCAGAGCTTATCTAGCTTGTTTACAATCAGCAGTTGGACTTTTCAGCTGTCGCACAATAAATTATTTCCTTGTGAAAATAGCTTCTAAACATCCTATTTAAGCAAAGAAAGTAATGAGTTCAATTGTGTGTAAGTCCAAAGTCTATGTCAAGTGAGAAATGTGAGAAAAGCTTCTCTGTTCATGTTGTTTATCTGGTTTTCTACCACTGTTTGCTTGATTTTGTTCTTGTTATATGTCGGATACAAACTCATATTTCAGCAGGAGTTGTGTTTGCTTATATTTTCTCTATCAGACTGTATCTGATTTTTCTAGTTTTAGTTGTAAAGTAGAAACAAAAGTATTGAGAATCTCTTGGACAGGGATGTCAAAACTTCGACCCGGGGGCCAAATAGACCCGTTCAGAGCCTACGTCATTTTGGGGGCGGAGCCGCACGGGTGCCCTCCGCAGAGTTTCCCCATAAGTTTCTATACAAAACGAGTAAGCTGTACTAACGATATTAAACGGTTAGAAAACTTAACAATGATTTCAAACGAAGCTCTGACCATTCCTAATGTGTTCCTGGGGTTTGCACCAGTGACACATTTTATAACTCGGGCTAACTCTTGCCGCTAAAATCTATAGAAAAAATGAGGGATCACTATCAAAACAAATACATCGCCTCAGAGTCATGTAAGTATATCTTTGGAGTCTTTTATACAATAATCTTCTGTAGAAATCAGCACAAAATAATGCCACACAGATGCAGTTTACTGTGAGTCTAATTCTCCACTGATAATTGATAAATAATTAACACAACTTAAGCAATGTCACGTTAACTCACCTCCTGTGCTTTTCCGCAAATTACGTCGTCAAACTCATCAAGGGATTTGTATGATCAAAGCTTTTCTCTTGTGCACATGAGTTTTTCCCATCAAATATAAGTAAATATTAGGCAGCTGAATGTCGGGACACTTACTAACGTCATGCTAACATTCAGTAGCTAACTGTACATGGATCTGGAGTCGCTTGCTGTTCGTTAAATTGAGTTTTTAAAGAGAGTTTTGAGATTTTTTAATGAAAATGCACCTGCGTAGCTTGAAAAGCCTGAGACTGGGCACCACTCAGGGCTCCAGTTAGCGCGCGCAGACATCTTTGTTTACTAACAGTAAATGGGTCTATACGGCCCTCAGAATAATTTTTGTTGGCCATCAGACCTGATAAATAGCTGGGACAAACTGCAAAACATAATGCAGCTTAAAAAGAAGGCTTTTTTAAGCTGAAATCAAGCATTTAACTGTGCACTGTTGCAATTTTAAGCCTCGTGTGGCTTAATTTAAACAGTTCTAAATAGATGTATTTGAAATTTTCACTGTTTGTCCACTTTTATGCGGCTCTCCGTTTAGTACATGCGGTCCATGATGACAAAAAAAAAAGTTATGACACAGCTGTTCTTGACAAAATTTGAATTTCTGCATGATGTTTTCTAAATGTGATCTCGTCTTCATACAAGTCCAATTAAAGTTAACATTTTTAAGCTGAGTGTGTTTCTCTATTTTTGTGACTCAGAAGATCAGAACACATTTTATGACCAAATCTTGCAGAAATCTTAGTATTTCCAATATATTTTTCTTTCCACTCTATTTTGAGCTTTAACAGAAGAACATGTAATTCCTCACCACTGACTCTCTTGCATTTTTAACACTCACTGCTTACATTTAGAATGCTGTTATATCATTTAATCTCTGTTATCTGTCTTTATAGTATAAGTTCCCATCAAAACAAAAGATTTTGCTAAACTTCTAATCAGGGGAATCTAGATGTAGCTTTTGCAAAGTCATGAATAATTGATAAAAACAAACCATTTTAACGTCGCCACAGGAGACAGAAGTTGCACCGTAAACAACATTTCGGACGAGTCCCATCAACTCCAAGAGCCACTCCATTCTTTTGGTCACACCTAAAACAATAATTATCAGTGATTAGATTCACCACAAGCAGGACAAAATTTGACTTAGGCGCCCTCTTAAGGCTGCATTTAGTGAAACTTGTCAACTCCACTCACCGATGTTGAATATGTACA
Source organism: Mugilogobius chulae (assembly GCA_038363315.1). Lineage (NCBI taxonomy): Eukaryota > Metazoa > Chordata > Actinopteri > Gobiiformes > Gobiidae > Mugilogobius > Mugilogobius chulae. Next base: position 32,167,672 of record CM076404.1, read on the forward strand.
GTAATGTAATTGTTCATAAACTGTTTTAATGGAGAAGCCTTTCACCTGTCTGTGTGCATGTATGAGTTCACAGCAGTGGACCTTTTTTTTTTACACGTTGCTACGGTGATGAGCTCAGAGAAGTGATTAAGAAGCAAAATAAACGCATAGCAGTTAGCATCGCTTCAAATGTTATGTTAATACATCTAGTCACATATTACTATTACTTATAATATCATTTTGTGTTCTATGCTTCACCTCATCACCAAAGCAAGATCCTAGTTTATGAATTATGTTCACTGGAGTAGGTTGTGTTCATGTTCTAAAGTTTATGTTTAATAGGAAATATACAATTTATACATTCGCAGATTCTAGCTTTTACAGATAATTTCCATCCATAGATCTGGGGAGGGGAGGCACAACTGGACATGTTTTTAGAGGTAGGGGAAACCAAAGTACTTGGAGCAAAACTATGCAGACACAGGGAGAACATGCACACTTGACGTGTCTAAAAGGTGATGATGTCATAAGAGGTCATTGAGGCAGTTTTTCTTACACTTTTTTTTTTTTTAACCATAAATAAATATTGAAAAGGTCCATTGAAAAGATGTTTCCATTTGCTATACTTTCACATTATGGCATAAAACGCATTTATTCCCAATAAGAATGTTACAAAGTATTTCTTTAGCTTTTTGTTTTGAATTGTGCTGTTGACTTTTCGCCAGAAAGTTAAACGTTGTCACTATTAACAACATTTTTGAGAATAAGTACTACTCTTTATATTTCTTTTATTTGATTGACCATCTTTGACCATCTTTGCTTGTCTTAATATTTATCATAATAAATGGTTAAAACAGTAGATTAAAAAGCCTGTTTTACAAAAAATGTGCTAAAAATAATGATAAGTTGTCACATCTGGTCGAGTTCAAATGTATGGCCTTCAGGGAAAAATAATTGCACATCCCTGATCTACAGGATAGTAAATATTATTTATCTGCAGACTGTTGCAATGTCATGTCAAAGCAACTCACTTTCATAAGCCATAGTATAATGTTGAATCTATGTGTATGTATTTTGTGTTAGTTAAAGGAGTGTAGATCTAATATGTTGCTATAAGATTTTAGTTACAACCATCACAAACTATTATATTCCGCAATATTGCTTGAAATAAGAAAAGGAATACATTGTATAGTTGTTATTTAAATTACAAAGCACTTCAGTCAGGTAGAATTGAGTTGTTAGCTGACCTGTGTGAGCGCTGGCTGCCAGGCGACACTGATAGAAAGTCTGCTGCAGTAACCAGTCCACTCTGCGTCTGGGCCAACCTCGCAGCACCCCCGAGATGACGTCATTGAGACCCAAAAGAGGCACCCTGCCCTGGGACGTGAGGTAGCACAGGACGAAACAGGACTTCTCCATCTGAGTCTGAAGCAAAACAAACAGAAGTCATTCACCGTCTGCAGTGGTAAAAGAGGAAATATTCATACCTCTGTGACTTTGGCGATTCTGTCGATCTCTGTATCCGACATCTCTGAGAGGCATTTGGCAAGTCCCACGTACAACTCCACCTCGTCATCCTGGAAAAATAAAATATGGATGAAACAATACAGAAAAGGGTCAAATAAAAGATTGGTACAATGTTAATTATGTATTAAATATTGCTCTCACTGTTATTTTAATCAGTTGTATTTGAATTGATTGATTGATTGATTGATTGATTGATTGATTGATTCATGCATGTTTGAGTCATATTATTTTGCTGATCCTCAAGTGCTCAGAAAAGTTTTGTTTTCATCTATCATCACCTATCCCCGGTCACTTGTCTGTAATTACATTCTATTACTCAAAAAAACTGTGATTACAAGTAAAGCCGTTTATACACTTAGAGGAGTTTTGGATCGATATTAAGGTCAAATTGCCCCTCCACAAATGTCCAGAGTAACTATTCTCTCAAGATATTATTTGTCACGTTACTTGTCAAGTCTGTGGGTTACTGCGACTCTGTTATGACTTTTTTTTTAATCAGATCTTATCATTGTAAGGTTCCAACATGTGTGAAAATCTTTACAACAGCCAAACAGTGTCAGGTTTCTCTGTCTTGTGATGGCGGCTCATAAAATGCAGAAATCAGCCAACCCACATTTTCATCTCATCACATCCACATAAAGTCAGTGGAACTCTGACCACTTTTAATCCTCGCATCATCGTTTCACTTTCATAAGTTACGATACATGTGAAAGCAGTTTGCCTCGTCTAGTCCAATGTTTTCATTCTGACGCTGGATAAAGCAACCAAACTCGTCATGTCTGTGGTGTCTCTTGTCATTCTGCGACATGATACGTCTGTGAGACAAACAATCTTTGAAAAAAAACGTAGCTGTGTTTACCCTGTATAATTCAGTCACTGGGTTTATTTTAACTGTTATTTTATCTATTTGAGAGAAATAACAAGAAGTCTGCTGAGGCAGAATAAAGAGGATAGTGTGCAGCTGGCCACTTTCCAACAATAAAAAACAGTAGTATGTCAAAACTTGTTACAGTTAAATTCACAATAAAGAGGTGAGGCTTATTAGTTTTCCGGTTTTGAAAAGAAAGTCACTGTTTTATAATGAACAGAATGTAAAGTAATGATCTACATGTCATAGTTTATTAATTACTACATGGAAACCACATTATTTATTCATTCATTTCTGATTCACTGGTGACTGGAGCCTTTCCCAGTGGCTTTGGGCCTTAGGCAGAGGAACACTATGGACAGTGGCCAACTCGTCCCAGGTATAGATAGAGAACCATTCACTCTCTCATTCACTCACAGGGGAAGTCCAGTGATGCCCAATTAACCTAAACATGCATGTATTCTGTAGGTAGGAGGAAGTGGCAGTATCATGAGAGAACCCACAGTATCACAGAGAGAACATGTTGACTTGAGTCTGACCCTGGAGTCTAACCCACGATCTTCTTATTGGGAAGCCAGAGCTCTAACCACTCTGATACTGCATTTTGTCTCCTTTTATGTCTGAATGTGTGTACCTGGATATTATTTGGCAGCAGGTTGTAGATCTTCTCGGTGGTGGTGCACAAGAGGCTCCAGCAGTTGTTGGGTGGATTCGGGAGGGCCATGGCCTGAGCGAGTCCCTGCAGCAGAGACCGACACAGGGGCAGGCGCTGGGGTCGGAGGTCGCCCTGGAAGTGCTGCAGACCCTGGTTCTCCACAAACACCTGCAGTTTGTCCTCGGCCACGTGCTTCATCCACACGCCCAGAGTCTCGTACAGGTGAGCTCTCGTCTGGTGCTGGAGAAGATTAGATTTAGAATTTTGTTTTGTATGAGAATGTTGACAGTATGTGTTTTGGCTTTAATACAAGAAGAAATTCAGAGCTTAGTGGCTAAAGATGTCAAAAATACGTTATTACTTTCGCACATAATTCTTAACAGCTTATCTTCTTATCAGTAACATTGCACTTTGCCAGGAAGTATTAAAATTGTGTTTATTTATAGTTTCACGTATTTTTAATCTGTTGATTTCTATTATTTCTATTATTAAACTGTATGACATTTGTGTTACAACAAAAGATCCATTTAAACAGTATTCTTTATAGCTGAAACATCAGTTTTAAATTGTCCTTTTCCAGTGGTCTCCAGCCTGCAGCTGTCCACCACTGTCTAAGTAACTCCCCAAAGAATTTTGGAATCATATTATACTTTCAAAGTAGCATATGAAAGTATCATATTATACATTCAAAGTCAAATTCATGAATTACATGCCTATTACAATTTAAATGGTAAATGGTCTTTATTTATATAACGCTTTTCCACCTTACAAGGCACTCAAAGCACTTTACAGTCAGGGATCCACTCACCCAGTGTACGCAGACACTGAGGCAATGTGGGTTAAGTGTCTTGCCCAAGGACACAACAACAATCTACTTCTGTCGTCCCACTCTGGCACCTGGTGTTCCAACAGTCTCCCATCCAAGTACAAACCAGGCCCTTTCTTGCCTAGCTTCTGATATCTGACGGGATCAGGCTTTGACAAGCAGGTATGGCCATGTTAAATGGCACTATGGATGCACAATTGCACAATAATAAATTGATAGTGGTTAATATTTCTTCTTGACACTTCACTGTACTCTATATAATCTTAAAAAACTCAAAAACATTTGTGACTACTGTTAGATGTAGTTCAGTGGCATATTTTGCTTTGACATTCGAACTTTCAGGCGTTATAAGAACCTGTCTCTACTGTTGTCACGGCAACATGATTGAGCCTCATGAACACTGAGCATAATGACTTTGTTTGAAAAAGTTATAATGAGTAAAATGAAGAGTGAGAGAATTTCTCCACTGTGACAAAAAGAGCTGTCTCTCCCTCTTCTCTCCTCACATTTGGGCTCAGTCTCATGTTTGCTCATCTCTGCGGGATCGAACGTCTGTCACTTTCTAGATTTGGTAAAGTCCGAGTTTCGCTTTCACACTGATCAGAGCCAGACTTTGGTTCAACATTTCCAACCAAAGACCCAGCTGTTTGGTCCGGACCAAAGTCTGGGAAAGCTTCACGTTTGGACTTTGGACCAAACCTAACTGGAAACTACTAAAGTCCGACCCAAAAGCTGCTAATATGAAAGCACCTTAAAGCTGAGGTACCTCCATTTTTGTTGTTGTAAATAGGAACTTTTTTTTCCCACTAAAACAATAGTGTAAATGCACCAGAAAAAAAATCAGGCTGTCTGAATTAAATATTGATGTATTTCCGTTCTCATTAATAGCGAAAAGTAACGCTCTGATTGGCTGTGCTTGGGTCATCCATTTCAGTTTCAGTTTTGCTGTTAGTAAGAATATGTTCTTAACCTGTCGTTATAACCAAAAATGTATTCATTTACATACTGACCATGCGCTGAAGAATTTGTGAGAGTGAGAAAGTACAGTAGTTGGACAGATTTGAATACCTACTTTCGATTTTGCATGATCAAAATCAGGTACCACATCTTTAAAGTGACCAGGAAGAGAAGCCAATTGCCATCATAGTTCTTTATCATTTAAATTGGTGACATCCCTAATTATAGTCCACCATAAAAAAAAAAAAAAAAAAAAATGTGTGAAAAAATCTCTATAACAACAACTTACACTCAGGCTGTGAACCAGAGGAGGTGAAATCCATGATCCCAGGAACAGGGCAGAACTCTGGGACGACTGGGCCTGACTTGCAGCCAAAACCACACACTGATGCTGGACCTGCTCGCCTGGAAGAAGGAAAATCAGTCAATCTGCACATTTTATGAGATTACACATGAAATACAACTCTTACCAAATCCGAGTCGCATCAGAGGAGACAAGATCGCACTCCAGTTGATGGGCGGGAACTGGAAACTTGATCCGTTCGATGCCAAAGGAGCGACTGCGGTCTTAACCAGGTCTGGGTGTGAAAACTCGGGACCTATTGTGATGAATATTGATTTAAAGGTAAGTTGCTGCATTACCTATTTGATTTAACTCACCTTTTTTACCAGCCTCAGCAATGAAGTCAATGACGGCTCGGATCACGCTCTTTTCTGGCAAGTAACTGAAATCTAAAGGAACTGCAAACATGGAACAAGAAAGAGAATATTTTTAATAAACAGCAGCAAGAATGAGTAGAATTCTTAAAATAAATCAGCACACTTTACCTGCTGTGTGACTGTGACTTGTGGACATGTGACCCAGATACAGGTGTCCTACTAAACACGCACTGTTGGACTGCAAACCTATGGCTCCAGAGAAAGTGATGATCTAAGAAAGACAAATTACAGTTATGCATTGTCTGCCTGCAGCGTAAAACAGTCATTTGTTATAAATAATACCTGTGTAATGGCTCGTATGACCTCGTTAAGACGGCTTTGCTGCTGCGACGACAACTCAGACTCACTTTTCAGCTGTTGGATAAGACGCAAGACACAAAACTTCGCTTGAATCTGCAGTTTTGCTGAGCTAGTGCAAGCATACGTGGTTGATTTGGGTCATGACAAGTAACATTAATTTCTCTTACTTGAACGAGGTAAGTCTCAGATCCCACTAAAGCCACGAGGCCATTGACAGCAGCCAGTCTCTGCATTGTAGGACATCCCTGGAACAAATAACACATCAGCAAAGTGGACTGCTTGTAGTATTATTGTAGTAGAATAGACTATTTCAACCTATTTTGTGAAAGGTTTACTGGTATATTCTGTTCTAAAACTTGAAGGCACAACAGATAACTTCCTAGCCAAAAGAATATAGTTTTTTTAATTGGATAATTTTGCTGGACTAAAAACATTGTAAAAATTGCATGTTTTTACTCTAAGCAGGCTTAAATCTCTCAAAAATTGTGTCCCAGAGAAGCCTCCTCTTGCTTGTTTCCATGGAAATCTTATTCCTTTAGCTACAGAGGGATTTTTTGTTTATCAACATTAGCGCAGCTAACTTCAAGAGTTTATCACTTTGCAAAAACAAAAGTTCTGCTGCTAAATCAACATTTCTGAATGAAATTTGACCCTACAACCCTTAAAAGTTACATTCAGGTGAGTGTAAAAACGGCAAGAAAAACGCTGTCTCAAGCTTCAGGAGACAGACGTCTGTCAGACCGGTTCAGACCTGATCAAAACAGCTAGCTCTCGTCCTGTTTCGTTGTTTTATTCAAAGAAGTTTCCACAGCTAACCAGATGGAAAGCGGCTCTTTCTGCATAAAGCATGCGCAGTAGGGCGGAAAGTGACTATAATATTTCATAGGGAGGGATGAAACTGATGTATATCAATGAAGAATGCCCCAATAGCAGCATCAATTTTGATCAAGCATAAAAAAACTGTGTGCATTATACCTCAGCTAGTAGAATTTTAATCCAGGCAGCGAGCAGACGAGGGTGGATGTCTTCTGCTTTACCATGTCCAGAGGAGGACAAACCATGAACCACCAGCCCCAAAGCCAGAGAGAAACCAGGCGTCTAAACACGTGAACAAACACAAAAACTGAACCACAAAGGTTTTATGACTAAATCAGGAATGTTAGCTAAGGGCAAGTATTATCGATCGGCAAAGAGAGAAAGTGTTAACCTGTTGGCTTTCTTCTGTCAGTGTACGCAGAGTCGTCATGATCTCCTCGGCTTTGTCGCGTCAATGAGTCCAGCGCTGAAGGCAGAAACACCAGCACAAGCAACAGAGTACGCCAAAACCTGCACAGAAAACGCAAATTGTTTTCAGCTCATGTGGTGGCAAAATATACCTTTAAATTACCACAATAAAGTAATCAAATGTAGACTTGTACCTCTTGCAGCATGCGGCTCTGTCCACAGCTCTCTTGTAGATCGGCCAGTAGTTTGTCTAGAATCTTTGTAGCATGAAACTGTTGTTCTGTTTGTCCGTGAGCGCAGAGAGACGCCAACACCAGGCCAAGACCAAGCAGACAACCAGTACTGCAAAAGAAAATTACTTGAGAAAGACGATAAGATACTAAGGACCTTATTTTGCCCCCAGTCTTTGTCTTAGCGCTAATGTTAAGAGATGTTTTTGTGTCATTTTATATCTGTTACTTCATAGTCAATAGACCTTTTGTTATTTCTAAGCCCTTTTATGAATTTTGAGTTTTAAATTGAACAACATGTAATTTGCGGATTTACCTATGCCGTAGTTTTATAATAAATACATAAAGAACACAATAAAGAAAGAAAGCAATACTGACTTGTATTCCAGATTGGGATTAAAAGAACAGCTTTCCAATGCATCCAGGCCTTTTGCCATCAGCTCAGCGTCATTCTGCTTCGAAACATCACTAGACAAAAGACACAAATGTCAGACAAAACAATACCTGACTGTGAGAAAATCCACCTTTCTTAAACTCACCTGAGGCGTTGGTGATGAAGACTGGACAGCACCATTCCCAAAGCCAAGCCGGAGTGGAACTGTACCACCTGGGAGTCGTCTGCGGTGGGAGATCCGGGCAGAGCGGACTGCAGAGCGGCCAAAACCTGAGCGAGTCCGTCCCTCTGCCAGACCACCAGCACCGGGACCAGCAGAGACAGAGCCAGGCTGGCACAGGAGCGGGCGATCGCACTAGCTGTGTTCTCTCCAGAGTATGACCGCTGTAAGGCAAGAGGAGTGTGCAGGAATTTATACTTCTGCTGCCGTTTCACAAGCAGAGTGTGGGAAATATATCTCTGTGCGATAGTTATGACCAGAATTGTGTGATTTAATTTGTAATTTTTAGTTTTAATAATAGAAGAATTTTTTAATTACTGGTATGTTTAGGAAGATAAATTAATTTCAAGAGACATCACAGCATTCTGCAGGTTAATGTTATTTCAGTGAGATTGAGGGCAGCTAAAATGAATATTGTTTGCTAGTGTCGTAGTACTCGAGGCTGGTCTTTTTAAGGGCTTGGTCTTGTCACAGACTCGAGCTCATTTGCACTTGGTCTTGTCTTGGTCTCGATCTTATCCTGGACTTGGTTTTGGACTCGGTCTTGCCTTGGATATTCAGAGCACATTTAATTACCACCACACTCATAGTTAACTAAAAGCCCTGCACAATAAGATTATGTAGACACTGATAATTGTATAAAAATTAGAAAGGTGGTCTTGATTTGGTCTTGATGTATTGTCGTCGTGGCCTTGTCTCCGTCTTGACCCTCGGTGGTCTTGGTCTCGTCTTGTGACAGTGTGGTTTCGGAAATTTCCTGATCTCGATTAGTGTGATCTTGACTACTACACTGTTGTTTGCAAATGCAGAGTTTTGTTGCAATAGAACAACATAAGTTGAATTATTTTGCTATGTTTAATGTTTTAAAGAAGCAAAAATTGGTTACAAAACCTTTAAAATCGCATAATTTGATGTTTGTAAAGGATATTATGGGATTTTAAACATAGCTGACTTTGCAATTTACTAATTGCATCCACTTAAATGTTTATTCCTATTCATTTTTGATTAACTGCAACAGATTAAGCAAGAGAGGAAGCTTCAGCACCTGTGGTAGATAATCAAACTTAGACTTTTGGAAGTCCAAGTTCATGCATCTAAAATGAATCATAAATGGCAAAATATACAAGCCTAAGCTATATTTCCTAAGAAACGTTAAACCTAGTGTGGAATTTGCAGTATCAACTTTTTAACTATCGGTATAAGTAGACAATAAATAACACAATGAATAGGACCTACATGAAGGAACCATGGAAAGACCTGTCCTTTGGGTTTGTAGCTGCTGCAGATGATGCTGAGCAGAGTGTCCAGGACCATGGCCAACCAGCTGGAGGTGGGGACGAACTCTGGACCCGCCTGGCAAAGACACAAGAGGAATTTTGTAGTTATTTTCTACATGTGAACTGCTAATGGTACAAATACAAAAGCAGAACGTTACCCCAAGGCTGCCCTCGCTGTCGGTGGGAAGGTTAGTCTCGTATTTGGCCAGAGCCGCAGCCAAACCGCTCAGAGCCAAGATGGAGTTCCCCTGGACAACTGGACTGTCCCTGCGAATCCACACCCAATTATAACATTAGTACAAGTGTGAAAGAGGTCCTCACACAAGCAAAATTATGAGAAGAATAGAGATTTTTTACATATTTTTTGGTTTGTGGAGGTTTTCTTAAGCAGAAATTAACTTTATATGAACAAAAGGCAAAATCAAAGTAGCTTTTCTGTTGTCATGGCAACTGTGCAGAGCTTAGCTAGCTTTTTTTTTGTTGACATCAGTTGAAGATTTAGGGGATTTCAACTCTGCCCCAACAAAAAATATCTTGATAACGCAATACTGTAGTTAAAGAGAGTAGTGTATTGTGTTAAGTGTGTGATTCCAAAATGTGAGTGCCAGTGATAAAGCTTCACTGTTCTCGTTGTTTATCATGTTTTCTGCTACTATTTATTAATTTTTTTTCTTTGTACATTTCAGCAGAGTTGTGGTTGTTCATATCTTTTATCAGATTGTAGTTATTTTTCTCATTTTAGCTGTGTTTTGAGCTCTTACTGAAGAAAACTACCCTTCTCCCCACTGACTCTCATGTATTTTTGCCACTCACTGATGACATTTAGAACACTGTAATGTCAACTTTTATGTGCAAAGAAGACTTAACATTTTGGACACATGCTGTAATAACAAAGTCAATCAGAACAAAACTTACTTTGTGGCAGTTTTGATGACGTCTGCCAACTGGTCTCTGGCCCTAAACAGAACAAAAACAGACAAGAATTCATCATTTTATCATTTTTACTGGTTAGATACAAGAATGCTGAAAATATATTGTGATTAATTGTATTGTTGATGTGAGAAAATGTGTCTGACCAGAGCCAGGCACAGTGGTGTTGATATTGCAGCTCCTCGGGATTGTCTTTGCCTTGTTTCTGCTGCATTTCTAGATCAGCTCGACGACCCTGTGCACAAAACGTAAAACAGAGACATGACAGTAAATGGGATATGGAGTTGTGTTTAGGTGATTTGTCAATGTAGGAACTCTTTTCAGAAGATTAGGAATTACTAGTGACTGGGGCCACACTTTGGGGACTTTTTAGCTTCTGCTCTGGTGCAGGTTCTTTTATTAAGAACAAAAAGAACAACACAGACTTGTTCTTGATTGATCTTGTTCTATTCATTACTTATGGGGAATTTGCAGAGATGCTCTAAGAGGCAAACAAACAATTTAGAGTTAGGGTTACATTACAACCGGCACATAAACATTTGAGTTTTCTCAGGTGAAGTTTTAACCTCATAAGTGAAGTTCTTGTTATTGTCAATGTCAATGTCAATGTCAATTTTATTTGTGAGGCTACCATCACTCATGTGTATTACTCTGAAAAGCCACTGGTAGGCAGTCTTTTACCAAAAGTCATGTTAAAATCTAAGCTGTTCTTAGATTTGCTAGTAAATGTGACTAAGATGTAAATTAAATGTGTCTTTAAGTATCAAAATTGTAATTACAATTGTGTCTTTTTTTTTTAATGCTCAAATAATTAAATAATTTAATATATACATCTGATCTAAATCTAATCTAAATTATGTCTGAACCAAAGTTGACTCAAACCTGCAGAACAGCCTGGAAAGCTCTGCTCATGAAGCTCCTCCAGGCCTGGGGCAGAAGCAGGGATCGATGCCACTCTGACGGCTGAATATTCACCTGGACAGAGGACAAACCGATATTAAAACACATGCAGACACATCAGTGCATAAGAAGTTCATTTATTTTAGAGATTTTTGCTGGAGTAATAAGTGTGAAGCTACAAATGGAAAAACGGTCAGCGTCACTCTCCGCTCTTCTGCGTGCGTCACCTGCAGAAAGAAACGCTGTCTGTCTAGGTGGCTGAGGAAACTTCTTTGATAAAAAAAAACAAAGCAGGACGAGAGCTAGCTGTTTCAATCCTGAAGCTTGAGTGTTTTTCTCAGAGTTTTTTCACCTACCCAAATGTAACATATATGAGTTGTGAAGACGCATTTCCTTCACAAAAGTTGATTTAGCAGCAAAACTTTTATTTTCACACAGTAATAAACTCTTGTAGTTAGCTGACAACAGCACTGGTTAGTGTTGCTGCTATCGTGTGTTGCCATTAAATCTCCGACTGACGTAAGTAAGCAAACAAGTTAGCTAAGCTCTGCTCAACACAACAAAAGTTCAAAACAAGGCTAAATAAAGAAAACTAATAAGTAACACATTCTATCAGGTGTTTTTCTCATAACTTTCAATCAGTCAGAAGTCATTGTTCAAATAAAATGGCCTGGCTTTTGTCTCCTTCAAAGAGAATTGACAAAAACGATCTATTATCTTTGCCTGAGGTCGAACATGCCTGGTGTCTCAGATGTGCACAGGGTTTGTACCTCGTGGATCAGGGAGCTCAGGGTCTGCTGGTAACTGCGGCTGCGACTCATCAGGAAGCGGTCGATGGGTTTGCCGTCGCGGTCAGTCTGCACCGGGAGCTCATAGCACAAGAGGAGACCACCTGAAATAGAAACGTCGTCTAATAATGCAATACAATATAATGCAGAAACTTATTTTTTTCGGTGGGACGAAATTTTTGCTTATTAGTACCCACAGACCAAATCTAATGTTGCATTCCCTTTAAAACTATTATTTATACAAACATGCACCGTGCTGAACTGTCTGTATGTAATTTATAAACTGCGAGAGTTTTTGAGTGTCTGCCCCGGGGCTACAGATGAGCAAATTTGACTAATTCTGGTATATTTACATGCAAATGTTAATTAATGTACAGTGTTCCTTCAATAAATCAAGAAATAAAATCATCAAAAGACAAATGTCTTTTATGAACGTGTTTTTAGAAAAACTAGAGGGATTTTGACTTCATTGCAACCACTAACAGAAAATGCAGTAGTTGCAAAAAAGGCAAAATAAATATGTTTGATGTAAATAGCTTCATCCATGGTTGTTTTAAAAATGGACTATATATATGAGGTTGACAGACTGTATGAAAATGAATCCTAATAAAATTGAGATAAAGACTTTTTAAGAGCCTCGTGCTGAACTAATTTAACTCATATGGTTTTATTCATTTTAACAGACTGCTATACCATTTTTAAAGCAGTAGAAACTATTGTGGATTAACCCTAATAAAACTGTTAACAAGAGACAGGAAAGCTGAGTGCATCAATGGGTCAATGCATGTAAAAAATGTAAAAAAGTCAGGTGCTCTGCCAGGATCCAGACGGTAGAAATAACATGTACAAGCCTTGGATACTTTTCTTCTGTTTGTACCTAATTAAACTGTGTTTATCTTGAAATGTACAATTACTTTGAATAAGAAAATAATAGTATTTACCTGTCTTTTATACAAATAAGTGAAGAATGTATTTTGTAAGATGAGTATTTGCATTTATACCTTGAAGATTGTTAGCATAGGTAGAAATAACCATGGTAGAGCATTAGGACTGCATAAAATGGTTGAAAATGATGAAGAATACAGCCCCATTTATAAGCTATGAATAACAAATGTAATATCTTTTAAGCCCCACATAAGGTGTATGTAGTATATTGTGTCACCTGCTAGTCCCGGCTTGAGTCCAGGCTGCTTGTTCTTCTCATAAGTCTTGAGCATAAACGAGGGGATCCCGGCCACGGTCTTGCCCTGATCAGAGCGCAGCCCGCCCTGCCTCAAAGCGGAAAAGTACACGCCCCGGGGCATCTCCTTCATCTCCTGTTTCACCAGCGACGTCAGGAACACTTGCAGCGCTAAAACACAAGCCATAACATCAGAAAGTAAACCGGGGATGACAGACAGATCTTTTGTTTTGGTGAGACTGAGGCGGTAAGTCGACCCTCATGTGGGGCGTCCGGGGTTTACCTGGCAGGACGGAGGCGGGAGTGAGAGACAGGAGCTTCACATAAGATGATCCAGGGACAGACAGATCCTTCTCCGTTTCATCTTTCTCGTCCCCATCCTCCTCTACGGTCTCAGGCTGCTTTACAACCGGCCGCGCCTAAAGATAATCAGAAATATTGTGATTATAACAAGACTAGAGCTTCAACAAGTTAATTGATTAAAAGTAACAAGGGATCGGACAAACAGCCTACTATTTTCTAAATCAAACATGGCTATAATGTAGTTTTTAGTGAATTAAGTCAGGTCACAAATTAGAGGAAAAGTGGCAGATGTGACGATGAGATTGAAATAAAAATCGTGATATTTTGTCTTGCATTTGATCTTGTGACATTCCTACTTACAGCTTCTGGAAGTAAAGTGACCTTGTGATCCACTTCAGGATAATCTGCCAGAGCCTTGTATCCACAACTCGCCACCTCTGAATCCTGAAAGAAAACAACACACATAATGACGTCACGTCACAAAGACGGTTGAATGTTTGTACTTTTAAAAGGTAACCATGGGCAAGCATGTAAACCCAGTGAAAAGGGAGAACTGACCTTATTTAGAGTATAATTCCAGAGCAAAGCCACCGCCTCTGCCTTGAGATTCTATAAAAGAGACAGCATCATGAGTTTAAACATTGTAGATTGTCTTTAAGCCAACTGCACACTACAGCAATGGGTCCAAAACTTTTTTTTTCCTTTTGCAAGGACGGGTAAAGTCACAATTTTCTTTTCAAGGGGTCGGTCGATGAGGGAAGCTCCAAAAACAACATTATAAAAAGCAAACAGCCAATCGGGGTTATGCACTAAAGTCTTCTGGTCTTATCGTCTGACTCGATATCATGGAAAAGATACCAAAACTAGCAAAATTTCATGGATTAGCTCTGATATCCGATCCCAGTATCCGATTGGTGCATCAATAAATTATACTAAACCAGGTGTAATCTCCTAAAACATGTTAACACTATTTAATCATCTCTTTTCAAAAAAATATAAAACAATTTAGGTTTGGCCTTCGACACATTTCCTTTAATACTATTTGGCTCACTGTGGAAAAATGTCAGCTAATTTTGGTCACTAAGTAAAACAGTTTAGGCACCCATGCTTTAAAGAAACACAAAAGAGCAACAGTGCATTACCTCATATGCTTCAGACTTGACGGGCAGCTGAGGAACCAGAGCCAGCAGTTCAGACGTGGCTTTGACAATCGCTGGACGAGAATCAGCTCTTAGCTCAGGCCCCAGATTCCTCCAAGTCGACACGATATCCACCACCTGGAACGGCCACAGTCATTACGAGTGAATGCACATTAGCACATTTACGTTAGCCTGGTGATTGTGTGACTGACCTCGGCCTGACAGAGCTCGTGCAGACCTTGAAGAGCCAGAACAGCTGGAGTGGACAGGTCTGGTTTACTGCACTGCTTTAGCATCAGCGTAATGGCAGCCAGCATGTCCCCTCCGTGCTGGTACGGCCTGAATGAAAATAAAACAACAGTGTGTAATTTTTCTTGTGGGAATCTGCCAGTTGGTTTGTCACTTTGCCTGGATATTAATTATACATCCATATCTACTATTACTGCTCAAATATCTTGAAAGTCTTACATTCTTACAGTGAGACATCCTTCTCACAGATCTAATCAAGCCTGATGCATGTCCTGCTTATTGCCAAGGGGAAATTTGTTTAATGCTGTACAACTGTAGAACATTATAGGCAAAGCAACTACTAGGGTTGTCAAAAGTATCGTAAGGGATACTAAAAACGGATATTAAAGAGGTTTTTTCCATGTATTTAGGAATAAACTATATTAAATGTAGGTCAGTCTTTTTTTTTGTAAAACACAAAATTGATAGAAAACAGCTTAGAAATAGAAAGAGGTCCATTTCCTTCCTGTGCAAAACTGCAGAACTGATAATCCCGCCTCTTCTTTGCGAGATTTTAATGCAACCAGCAGCAGATTTCAAATTTGTAATTTTAAAATTAGGAGGAAAATGAAGCCAAAACTAGATAGACTGGACTAGACATTATCAAACCAGGTCTGAACAAGTTCAAACCTCAAATGATATCAGTAAAAGCAAAACAAATTTCTATTGTTTGGGAAATTTGTCAGGGGCACTCGGGCCCCTGCTAAAGAATATTCAAGATGGGACGTCAAAAAACAACTGTTACCATTGAGATCCACCATTTATACAGCTGAAATGTCCATAGGATCCACGAAAACTATGCAAAGAGCCTTAGATCAAATCAATAAACTGCAGGATAAATACTGGTAAAAATATCTTTCACTATCTAGTGTCGAGTTATGTTTAAATGAATACTAAATTTCAGTATTTAGCATTTTTAAAACTCCATTGTCTAATGAGCTTGGGATCGTGACATCCCACAACAGTAAAACTTTTCAGTTGGAATGACGTCACTTCCAGAGCTTTATAACTAAAGCAACAGCATTTCCATGTAAACAACAACATATTTATAATAGACACAAGTCCGCTTAGTGTAAAGACAGACACACATTCATATTATGTTTTTAGTCAAACCAATAAAACACAAAAAAACTTGTGGTAGTTCCCAGTAAAATGTTAAAAGCAAAAACTGTGAATAGAAACAAGGCTATACCCATGTACATGATAGTATATTTTACCACAAGAAAATGCTCTTCCACCACAAAGACATAAGTCGTACTCATGGATCAAAGTGACGTCTTAAACCCGGGTTGAGTGAGGCCACAGTGACCGTGACCGTAGATCCCAAATTCACCAAAATCCTCCTGATGCGTTAGAACATATTGTGTTACAAGAATGAGATAGACTGACTTTTTGCTCGGCTTTTACTGCTCTTTCAGTTAATCCAGTGTTAGGTCTGAAAAACCTGATCCCAGCCTGAGAGTCCTCATGATCCCTGACCTCTGACCTCTCAGTGCAGATGTCCCGAAGGCAGGCGGCTCTGGACAGGAGCTGCTCCCACTGGGCGTCCCGTCCCAGCACCACCCTGTTGTCTTGTTGGGACAGGAGTCGCTGCAGGTCAGGGTAAACACGGTCCTGTGTAAAGCAACATCAAACACAAGGAAGCTTCATGTAGCAGCTGACAACGTAAAAACAACCAATAATGTAATCAAGTTGGACTTTTCTTCATACTGCAATAACTGGTAAATAACGTACTAAATTTAGTCAGTCAATAACTTATAATAGCATTACAACACAGCTAAAACATCTGTGATAATGAAATAACTGCAGCCAATAACCAATAGCAAACATGTTTACAGTAAACAAGTATTAAAGTTTTCACAAATGTCTATAAAGTCTATTTAAACACTAAGGAATTTAGTGAATTCTTGATACTGATTTCACGATCACTGCAAAATGCTATTCTTTGAGTCAAGATTTTAGACAATCTCTTGCACAATATGTACAATTATCATATGTATGGATGCACCGATCCAGCTTTTTCAGTTCTGATACCGATACTTTGCAATTAAGCATCCGTCGATACCCAATATCAACCAGTACTAATGTAAAGACTGAAATAGCCAATTTTTTTCTTTCCAAAACATGAGAAATGTTATAATATTGTGCATGTAACTGTTATTTATAGTGCAAGTCACAACTGAACAACTTAATATGAATAAGATGTTAAACATTATGAGACGTTCTGGATCAACATCAGCCAGTAAATAAGTCTCACTATGCCCAATTAAAGGCACAACTAGGATATCGGCAGAACCGATATTATGGAGTCGATACTGATATCCGATCTTATTATCAGATCGGTGCATCCCTAATCATATGTTAACAATCAAACCTTCATTAGTCCATAATGAAGACGCAAAGCAGCATCTCACAACATCATCCTTAATAGTTAATAAATATTTGACATAAAAAACAACATACCAGCTAATACATAGTGAAAGGTATAAATCTATTTAATAAAATGCTAAAAATCTCTATTTACTCAACAGACAAATAACATGACAATAATCTAAGTCATAAAAATTTTGGCCAATATAACAACATTGGTGGTTACACTCCGAAATGTCTTGATCTTCGAAAACTCTGTCCAGAAGAAGGTGGGGTAGTTGACTTTCATGTTACAAACACAATTTAGGTTTTAAATCTGACAACTTCCTCTCATAAATTCTTCGACAAATGGTTATTATCCACATGTATTCATTTTGGGACCAATTATAAACTTATAAACCTCTTTTTGTGAAACTGGAGGGGACGGCCTAAGCTCAGCCAATCAGAGAGCTGCATTCAAAGAGCTGCATTTATCATAAAGTTTTTAGTAGAAAACACAAAATGCATTAATTTACAACAAAAAAAAGTTAGTTACCCCAACTTTAAAACATCTTTTACAGACAGCAAAGTGAAACTGTGGTAGATCACCTGAGCTCAGCCAATCAGAGCTCAGTTTGACTTGGTGATTTGGTCTGACCCACAATCTCTTATTGGAAGCCACAGCTCTAACCGCTCTGCCAAAGTGCACTCCTCAGTATAATCTTAAAGCATAAACTATAAAAACACAAAATTATAACTACAACAAATAGTACAATAAAGTATATCAATTTAAGGCCATAAATTCTGAAACTTCGAACTGCTTTTTTGTAGAAATTAATGCTTTCACAGCCTTAAATATGGAACTCAATACTTTTCAGTTTACTTTATGACCCTTGACCTTCCCTGGAAAAACAAGTGTCCGAACGCCTGAGAGCAAACAGCTTAGTAAACGTTATAATAACACACACACACCTGCTTCTTCCACAGAGCAGTCATGAGCCGCAGTGCCACAGCCCGCAGCTTGGGGGCGCTGGCCAACACGTGCAGAGTCTGGAGAACCAAAGGGACGCACAACTGGAAAAGGAAAACAAAACTGAACAGGTATTGTTACACGAAAGGGAGTTTTAACCATGTGCTGTTTCATTAAAGGAGATCTATTATGTAAAATGCACTTTTCGGAGTTTTAGTCATGTCGTATCAACCTTCAGAAGCAGATTTGCAACTCTATTTGTCTGTTTCTACGTCATTATTTGTCCACTGAGAATATTCAAACACAGAGAATAAATATTGAAGAAGCTTTACCTTGTGTGTTCCCAGGTTTGGTAAACAGTTAAGCACAGCAAGAGAAAGTTCAGGCTTCTTTTCCTTCCCCAACTTAAACAGCAGCACAGGAAGGAAAGACGGCACCTGCAGACACGATAGAAACTAGGGTCAAGAAAGACAAGAAAAGTTTTATATTCAGTCTTTGTCACCAATTCAAGTCTCTCTCCAAGTCCAAGTCAAGTCTCAAGTCTTTGTCTCCAAGTCTTGAACTATATATTAAAATAAATATATTAGTGTGAGGCTGCATAGAGCCCCTCAGACTGCATTAGCTCCTATGGGACAGCTCACGGTCTCTGCCTCCATAAGATGATGTGAAATATCACACGGTGCTATAAGTGTCTCATTACCAGGGCTCGTTAGGCGCGACGCACCGTTCCCCCCGCACACTTAATTGCTCCCAAAGTGCCACTCGCGCCGCTCCTTTGATGCCGAGGTAGAAGGTTATTGGCATATGTGAATCTACGGAGTGTCCTGAATGCTCTGGCTCAAGCTAAAGTCACTGTAGAAGAGTTTCTTTTTCGTTACAATCTAGATTTCCGTCCTATTATTATTGAATTACAACTTTTTTTTAACTCAAAGTTGTTCAATTTATTGTGTCTGAAATAAGCTATTTGAGTTGACAAAAATATCTAAATAATGGAATCAAATAATGAACCAAAATGTATTCTGAATGTTTTATAGAGGGATTATCGGTCAACGTAACTTTCCACTCTACTGCTCATGTCATCTGCAGAAAGAAACGCTGTCCGTCTAGTTGACTGGGGAAACTTCTTTGATTAAAACAACAAAACGGGACGAGAGCAGCTGTTTGGATCAGGTCTGAACCGGTCTGATGGACGTCTGGCTCCTGAAGCTGTGTTTATTCACTCACCTAAATGTAACGTTTATGGGTCGAAGGGTCAAATTTCATTCACAAATGTTGATTCAGCAGCATAACTTTGTTTTCACACAGTGATAAACTCTTGTGGTTAACAAACAACAGCGCTGGCTAGTGTTGCTGCTTAAAATTGTGTCAATCAGCCATGGCTCTTTCTGCTGTTAAGCTGCCAGAACACAATTTCGATTTTAACATGATTCTAAAAACTGTCTATTTGCATATTTCCTTTGGGGTTAATTTAAGTATCTGCTTTTTCATAAAGCTCCTTCTTCATTGTCAAAATCCAGCTGTCAAAGACTGAATAGGGTTGCCAGATTTTCAGAGACACACAAGTGATCTCAGGCTTTTGAAAAAGTTATTAAAATATTAATAATTTATTTAGAACATTGTACATTTCTGCAAAACAAGTTTCTAACAACAACAATAACAAAAATATGCTAAAATCTGCCCCAAATTAATAAAATTCACCTCTTTCATGACTTGAAAGTGCAGCCCAAAAACCACAACCCTCCATATTCATATATGCCCTTAAAAGACAAGTCCAAGTCACTCTAAAGAAGCAGACTTGGCAACTCTGAGGCTGAGAGAAGTTGGAAAAATAGTCTGTATTTGAACAGACAGATGCATTAGAGAAATTAGACCTCATGATTTCATTAAAAAAGCAGATTCTTACAATAAGCTCACTTGTCCTGCAATAATATATTTAAAACTTCTGACTCATTTAAGTATCCACCTTTGGCATATACAACAGCTAAACTTACACGGGGCATTCTTCAAATATTCTTCAGAAAGTAAGTTTGTAATTTTGTGAGCCGTGCTATGAATTTTAAAATGTAATATCGACCACAACAGGAAGCCAAATATCGATGATGGCTCAAAAAATTCTCATCAATCCAGTGGTAATTTTCTCCAAGTGAACGACGAGTGTCACAGGTCACAAACTTGAAGGAGACTGTGTGTGTGGCCCCTCCCCCTCTCGCTCAGGTGAAAGGAGGTGGCGACCAGCTGCTTCATGTTAATTAAAGCCCACATATGTCCATGGAGCGTGACTGCTTTATTCATTTGACCTCAGCACTCACATATGATTAAGTATTAACCCTGCATTGTCCTTCACTCCTCTCTGCCGCTCCAGCTCGTGAAGACTTAATTGACCGTCTCTGAAAGAAGACGAGAGAGACGTGGAAAGGACAGAAGATAAACTGGACACTGATGTTGTACATTCAATGTCTTTACTCCCCACTACTTTCCCCACAAATACAGTAAATATGAAACTATTGTGGCACAGTCAGAAGACCACATTTGGAGTAAATCGTCCCTTATTCTCTATAATTATTAATACTTTATGTATTCATAAATTAAAGGAACCTTATGTAAGATTTCATAAACCTGACCTACAGAGGGATTTTTGGTCGACGTCACTTTCCACCCTACTGCGCACACGTTAATAAAACAACGAAACGGACGAGAGCAGCTGTTTGATCAGGTATGAACCGGTCTGACAGACGTCTGTCTCCTGAAGCTGAAAACAGTGATTTTCTCGCAGTTTTTTCACTTACCTGAATGTAAATTGTGAGGGTCGTAGATCGAATTTCCTCCACAAATGTTGATTTAGCAGCATAAATTTTGTTTTCGCAAAGTGATAAACTCTTGACGTTGGCTGACAACGGAGCTTTTTCGACTTGTTTCCACTGTTTGTATCTATAAGCGGCGGCTCTTTCTCAAATAATCTCTCTATGTGTCCATAGATACAAGGTCAAAATGTCCAAAGATAAAATATTTTTACTGAAAATCATTGTAAATTATAGTTCTTCTTAATTAAAAAACAATGGACAGGATGTCCATTTGTTGATGTTTCTATTTGGTGTTTTGGTTCTCAAGAAGATTATCCAATCAGAAAGCAGAATCAGCCTCACATGACTCTCTCATTTGGGTTGCCAGTTTAGTTTCTTAGAAACATGAGTCAGGAACATGTTTGAGTTTGAACTGATGTTGCACCATGACACAGACACAACTGTCTGTGATAGACTCATGCACTTGTTTGTGCACAGTTCTAATTAGACTCCACTCACAATATATTAAAATGTAAATCTTGGCTTTCTGGTTATTATCCATGATTCACAACAAAACTTGTTCCTGATTGATCAGCAGCTTCTTATCTTCAATTTCACAACCTGGCAACCAAAGTTCATCTATGATTATAATACCTTTACAAAGCCACTAGTTGTGCATCTTACATACGGTTCCTTTAAGCATTGCGATACTACATATGCTACAATACAATACGACACAGCAAAACGTATCACGATAAATCTCAAAACAATATTGTCCCAGCTTTAGAATCTAAAATTTAGCCTCATTATAATCTAGGCTGTTGCAAAGAGTTCAAAGCTTCAAAGTAGCTTCTTATAGTCTGATAATTTCGGAACATACTGTATTTTTGGCGGATGGATATAACCACTTGTGTCCTCCTGTCCTGTCATTGCTTGCCGTGAGTCAGGGTGACACAGTAACTTTTGCAGACATGTTTGCCCGAAATCGTGCTCGGAGTGCTAAGTCGACTAAAATATTACATGAACTAAGATGACCCTGACAGAATACTGGACTGACTCCAGCAAATGCACTTAAATTTGACCAGGTTGTATTTCTCACACTGAGCAAACACAACGTGAAACAGTAGCCACTAAACCTACAGCCACAAACTAATATTAGAGTAAGGTGGAGGAGTTTAAATGTGTAACTTTGTGGAGGTGGAAAAGTCAGCTACACAATTCAGTAGAAACAGTGTTAAAACCATACTTTGGAACATCTTAAATAGTGATAAATGTGTGTTTAGCTATAATGTGAAACAAATATAACAAACAAACATCTTTTCCATGGAAACAAACAGGTGGAGTTCCTTTTCCATTTTTTTGTGACCATCTGTTTTTGGCTAAACAGTTACACAGTGCATCTTTAAATGTGGAGTACCTAACTTTTTAGTCGTAAGTAAGTAAACATTTAATTTTCAACCTTTCCCACTTTAGGAACTCTTAGGAAGTTCCTAGTAGTTTGTTTTAGCTCCAGTCCCCATTTTAGGCACGTTCACACAGAGCAGGAACTATGGACTGGGGCCAAACTTTAGCTCCTGCTTTGGGGCAGGTACTTTCTAGTCATACCAGGAGCCATTCGACACAAACACATTTACAACAATAACTTTGTTGGAAACATGTTTTGTACATTCACGTTCAAAACATGTTATCCTTAAGAAAAATGATTTAAAACTCAAGTAACTCAATTAATTTCTAAATGTAGCCTAACTAATTCTAGGAATTACAGTGAATACAAGCAATTGATGTTTTTAGGTTTTGAAGATTATAGTTTGATGTGGAATTGAAAAGACAACCTTTCTTTGCCTAACAGGTCTTAATTACTTATTTAAATGATCCAGACTTTTTACAGATGCTAATGCTAAAGCCAGTTAGACGCACTTTCAGGAACTTTCAGAACTACCCATGTCTGTGTGAACACAGACATGGGTAGTTCTTCTGACTAAACAGGGACTGGATCGATGTTGGGACTAGTTCTTGGTACTTTCATGTGTGAAAACAACATTTGCCGTCTGTGAAAAGATGGTTTTAAGCTATAATTGCAAACAAAAACAAATATAAACTGTATGATGAAGCCTTTGCAAGCACAAGGAGGTAGCAGGTTTAATAGATAACAGATGGAAAAGGTTGCGTTCATGTTTGAGTCTCTCATGATTCCCAGGTCTAGATACAAGTTAATCTATGCAGTAAGCATGACAATTAAAATACAGCTCATTTACAGTACATCAAGTTAACTATTATAATCTTGTCATGTGTACCTGGGAGGGGTCGGCTGAGGCGACACTCTGGACAGTGTTCAGAGCCAGCTGGCACACGTCTTCTCGACCTGTGACCAGGAGGAAGCTCACGATGAGGCTGAAGGAGGCGGGCAGGCGCAGGCTGGAGGACAGAGCCGGTTTAACAGACAGAAGCCAGTCGCAAGCTGCCTCAGGATCTGCCGCGACTGTCCACAGAGAGCAGAGAGCCACACTGAGCTCACTGTGCCAGGAGCTGAGCGGCAAAACCACCGAGCGACCGCGCTGTGGAGAGGAGAAAGTAAATCAGCAGGGTTCAAACTATGGCTCAGGGACTAAATGCGTCCCTCAAAACAATGTAGTTTGTTGTAATTGCATTTTTATAATAAATACCACTCATGAAACATTTGGCTTATCACCAGATTTGTACTGGATGTAATACAAGACATTGGCAGGTTTAAAATCAGATGACTACAGCAGTTTGAAGAAAAAAAACAAGAAATTATTAATAGTGGGATCAAAAAGTAGATACAGCTGACTCCACATTTTTTTTCCTTTATAGAGGACACACCTCATACCTCTGCTCTACAGATGAAACACTTTTGTGTGAAATGAACTTCAAATAACAGATCCAAGCCAGAATAAATAACTAAACTAAACACTAACATGTAGTGTTTTTATCTACCAAAAAACAACATCATGAGAGAAATTAATCTACTGTAATTTTTATGAAGTCATTATGAAGAACAAAACGAGTTTTAAGAGAAAACATCACTTTGTTAAGGGTTCTCTCATTTCAATAAGTTTGTGAAAGCTTCTTGTTGGATTGTAACCAGGCTGGCACCACCTTGTTCCTCTCCTCAATTTTATTTCACTCCAGCTACTAGGTATGGTATCGCAGAACTGCAGCTGGTTCCCCAAAAGCAGGAACTAGGTGGTCCAATCAGTGAACAAGAGCGGAGTGGTGTGCAGGACAGAACCAACACAAAGCTGCTAGTTGAGATAGCAGACTGTATGTTCTACTCCTTTGACGTTGTGTCAAATATTAACTTAGAACATGATATTGTACCTTTTATTGTACGACCAAAACGGAGTGCTTGGTTAAATCAAAAATGTCCCCACCTACAAATAATGAAGCGAATGAACCGAAGTCAGACGGTTTCCACTAAGTATAATTAAAATCACTTGATGTATAGGTTAGTTTGATTCTGGGGTGTTCTTCACTACTGACCTGTGCAGGCGCTGGCGCAGGTCGGCTGATGTTCTGAAGCAGGCGGCTGGAGAGTTGCTGGTTCTGTTTGTGAGTGTGTCTTTCAGCCAAAGGTTCAGTGAGACTCAGACACGACTGAAGCTGCAGGACGGGAAGAAGCAGGACAGGACTGAGCCAAGGACAGAACTCGCTGTCCTCCGGAACTAAGGACAACGCTGTAGAGGGAACATGACAAAAGCGTTATCGCATAAAGCCAGTCTGACAAAGGAAAGAAAAATGTGTAGTCTTGGCTGGTAAGTGTAGATTTAAACATGATTAGTTTTTGTGTTCAGATCAGAGATTCCAGGTCTCAGCTAATCTGACATGTGGTGTTCCTCAGGGGTTCATTCTTGGCCCTGTTTTGTTTTGTTTTATTTGGTATTTATTTACACAATTTTTCAATTTAAGAAGCATTGAATTCTGTTTCACTTGTATGCAGATGACTGTCTGATCTATTTACCTCTAAAAGTCACAATGTAGTACTTTGTGTTAACTCAGTCCTTCTCAAATAAAAGGACCAGGTCCCCCGTGGAGGGTACAATACAATGCCAAGGGGCGCGTATGACCCAGGGTAGAGGCTTTGCTTTTGTACAAGTACAATTGCAGAAAATAAATTTAATATTTGTTGAAAGTTGATTTTTTTTTTTTGCTTTTTTATTTTGCTAATGTTAAAAAGGATACAATTTTAGGTATACTTATACAATTTTTATAAATAATATTGTGATTTTTAGTCACCGCGGCGAGTGGGGGGTATTTTCTTTTCCCAGGAGGGGCTTTGCAAAAAAAATAACCGAGAAGCACTGTGGTAACTCATTGCGTCAGTGTCTAAATGATTGTGGTGATACATGCATGTCAAAGCCTGATTCTGTCAGATCTCAGAAGTTAAAGATTGACATATGCAAAAAAAATTTGCATTTAAACAGAATTAGCTGTTTACAAAATGTATGAACATTTAAAGCCCATTTGACACATTTTCTAATTTTGACTTGGTTTGATGTGACTGAGTCTGTGGTAAATATTTATCATTGTTTAAATTGTGAAAAATTTGACAAATACAAGTTCAAAGTTACAACAATTATTTAAGTTTTAAAACAGAATCTCTCCACATGTCATCAAAAAGAGACAAAATGCAATTTCCTGGGAGTTTCAACAATGGCAACACTGTCAAATTTAGCTCAAGCTAGATAGTATACTGCAAACACTCAGAAATGTCTTAAAACAAGCGAAAGTTGCTATTTTTAACCACCTACTCTAAATCCACCACCAAAAATATTTAAAACTTGGCAAAAGATTTTTTTTTTTTGCTTAAACTTTAAGTATTTATTGTAGCAGACCACTTGTGGATGAGAAGAGAAAACATATACTGTATCTTTGTTAACTAGAAAATATTGTAATCATGTTTTTTTGTTGTAACATTATATCACACCAAGATATCTCATCTCGACATTGCCCAGAATCCTCAGGAAATGTATTCATGCAAGTTTATTACAAAATCTATAATTACTAGTTCCTCAGTCATTAGCGTAGGCTTATTCTGCCAGCAAAAGTAACAAGAGCCAGATCCTGCTCTTTTATGAGTGAAAGCATAATAAAAAACAAGTTAAGATTTACGACTACATTATACGCTGAGTGACAGTAAAACATTGTAGTAATATAGATCACTATCTGTGGAGCAGCTGCCTGTAATCAAAAGTTTTCAGAACTCGTAGAGAGCAGGTTGAGACAGGAGTAATTGCAAGCTTCTGTAACAGTCTGTCACGAGAGTAATGCTTATAATGTACAGTATGTAGCCTGCAGTGAGTGCTTAAAGGGAACCCTGACTATGAAGATAAATCTGGCTAAAATGATTGTAGGTCGTGTTTACTAAAATAAATACAAAGATGATTTTTAATCATCATTGTAGTACCATAACTAGTAGTCGAAGTCTATTTCTTTATTTAAAATTTTGTATCATAACACTTGATGTAGGCAAACAATTTTTTACATAAAAAAACCTGAGGCTCCTGGGATGTTTACATACATAAAAACAATTTAACGATTGTTCAATTACTAAATTAGTTAGCGATTATTTAAAAAAAACAATGAGCTGTGATTAATCAATTAAGTTGTTGCACCCCTAGTTAGCATTTAAACATGATTAGTTTTTGTGCTCAGACTGGAGATTCCAGGTCTTAGCTAATCTGACATGTGGTGTTCCTCAGGGGTCCATTCTTAGCCCCCTTTTGTTTGTTTGTTTTCTTTTGGAATATACTTCCTGTCACTAGATTCCACATCGTCTTCTTGTATTTGGCCAAACTCCGGCTCAAACTGAAAAGGTTTAACTGAGAAATTCATGTTGCTTAGTTACCTACTACCGCCTGTTACCTTGACAACACTATTTATGTCACAACCACAGCAAAATGGCAGCCTCCCTGTCATTTCTTTAAAACACTCCTTTGATAAAACAACAATACTTCCAAGGTATTTGCTCTGTATTTATATATGTATTTTATGATATTATAAGTCTCTTAGGGTAAACATGTGATTATAGTCAGGGTTCGTTTAAAGAGGCTTACCCAGGCTGAGGAGGCTGCTCTGTTGTGCTGCTGGAGCCTCCAACAGCAGCAACGCAATGCCCATGATTAACTCGTCCACTGGAACCTCCTGCAACACCAGAGAATAACTGTCAAATAAGCTCAATGTAACTTGTATAAGGGCTTTTTGCACACAAGGACAAAACAGTGATTATACTCAAAACAAATTGCACAAACATGTAGCAGCTGTAATACCGGCAACTCACCTGCGCAGAAAAGTTGCTTATTACAAGTACACAATTCAACAATTCAACTAACAAAGTCAAAACCTTCACTGGGACATTCTGACTGGGAATAAATATATTTTATACCACAATATGAAAAAAAGCAGCTAAAAAAAAACGCTGATGAGCCCTCCTCCAAGCCAAATGATAGTCAGTTTTGTGACCATGCAGGGCTGCTTAAAGCAAAATTTAAGCAGCCCTGAATGGATTTGGATTGTTCTTGCCTTTTAAATTCATGAGTACCTTTATTATGACATCTAAAATAATAATTGGAAATAATCCAACCGATTTGCTAATGTTTCTTAATATCAGATATGACATCACAAAACTGTTTCAGAAGTGTTTTCTGAGGTTCAAAATCATTTTTGCATAATATGTGTCCTTTGCCACAGCCAATGAAAGGAATCAGACAAGCTGAACTTCCTTAAAATGTAGAAAACAGAATACAAAAACACTGAGTTCATTAGCCGATTTAATAATCTAGACTCTTTTTCGACTGAGACAAACAAGCATTACAAAATCTTCTCATGTCTGTGTCTCCTCTTGTGTGCAGTGGGTTTTCGTCCAAACAGCAATCACGTGTGCATTGAGAAACAGGAAGTTAAGCAGACTCTCATCCATTATTAATGGGTCAATTAGCTTTACTTACGCTGCATAAGCCTAGTATGCATGATGTACAAGAGGAAGTTTATATCTACAGTAGCCTAACATTTATTAAGGTGTGTTTAAAGCTTAATTTGACTTTTTTGTGCTCTAACATTGCTTCCTCATCAAAAACACAGCTATTTTTCTCCTCTGAGCCTCAGAAAACACTCTCAGTTCTGCATTTTCCAGATTTGTGATGTTAGAGATAGATTGCTGAGATCTTATGCACAGTTTTTAAATCGCTAAATCATCCAGACTGATATTGAACATTTCTGCAGCAAATATCAGGCTAAATTGGTTTGATAAATTTCCTTGTGTATTTTCATTTTCAGTCAGTAGATGTTGTCAGGAATATTTGACCGTCACTTGTGCTGTATTGCAGACATTTTCTTTACGTTTAACACATAAGATGCCAAAGAAAATGTTCCCAAAAGATGCAAATAATACATAATATTTGTCCTTTAAGCGCAAGTTTTTCTAATGGATTACTCAACATTTAACAGTCTTGTATAAAAACTCAATACACCAGTGTGAATTGTTAAACCTGTTGACATGCAGACAGCAGCTGGTGCATGAGCTGGAGCATCGGTCTGCAGTCTCCGTGTAACTGGAGGCATCGGTGGCAGGAACACAGCAGCTGCAGCAGAAGTTCGGCTCTCTCCGTCTCCCATCGCCGGCCGGACGTCCCGACAAGACCCTGAAGAAGAGAGCTGACGAAGGCCTGCAGCTCCATCACCGCCTCCACGCTGTCCACCTGCGGCACAGACATGTAATCTAGTTATGCAAACAGTTATCGTTTGGCAAATTGATTAGTCTAGAGATTATTTCAGTTGATCAGCTAGTTGTAGACACACAGTAACATGATGCTGAGAACAGACACACACACACAAAAAAAACATGAAATTTACACCCTTTGTTAAATTTTTATGTTATAGGTTGTGTTTACATTTCATAGGCCAATAATATTAAACCCTTTAGGCGACGGGGTTGTTTAAATGAAATCTAGTAAATATAGAGACTTGAAACTTGATCATAGAAAGTGTATATTACTTTATACAACCGCTGGTGCAGAGCTGAGTCTGGAATTTTTAAAGCTATTGAAACTTTGCAGAAACAGAAAACTGGGGTCCTCATTTACCATACATTTTCTTGTGTGCAAACGCAAATGATTGCAGCCCAATTTTAGTCTCAAGACATCTTTTTGTAGCTCAGGGCATGTTTTTGAGCCTGTGTACAGAACACTTAAAAATTATTTGATTACTAAATTAGTTAACAATTATATCAATAACCAATTAGTTGTGACAAATTAACTTGTTACAGTCCTGCCACATCACTGTATGTGAAGTATTGATGGTTACTTTTATAATAGCAAGGGTAACCCTTCTGTAGACACAGGCCCTGGAGCTTGTACAGTTCTTTCTCAGCCTGAAGGCTGTTCAAACACTGCTTATGTAAACAACAGACTAAAGCCGGCTTAAAATACATTACAGTGACATTTAACATTTCAGATGTGATCTATAGGCTTCAGAGCACCGTAAAAAAAAAAAAATAGAAATTTAGTCATAGCAGCTAACACTTATTTGGATACAAACCAGAGAATGGATTTGAGTTAGGCTTAGGAACAGGGCAAAGTGGTGATGCTTAAGCCTTCGAGAAAGATTTACTAACCGGGTCCTTGTTGAAAACTTCTCTTAGGTTCCTAACTTCGTACCTCCTTGACTTTCCAATAAAATGCAGACATGCAGTAATTTAAAGTACCTAAAGTGACAAGTTTGACAACAAATTTTACATAAACACAGGTAAGATCTTGTACATCAGCACAATAATTTGCAAGATTCATTCCAATTCAACAGTTTGCAGGAGTAATATTACTTCTTGGTTACTACAGTATTGATGACATCCTACATTACATTCAGCTGCACACTAGAGGAGTTTAAGATCTTTTGCAATTTTTAGACGTGTCAATAAAAGAAAAAGTCACAGACATAAGAACATTTATAACAATTATTTGTCTGACAGTGGCATCATGTGGCAGAAGAACAGAATCGACACAGACTTGTGGAGAGCAGCAGCGAGCGGAGAACAGTGCGTGTGTTACGTGATCGAGCGCAGAGTGTTTACTTTCATGTGTGCTGTTATAAAAGTGAAACAACAACAACAATGATGAAATGTCAGTGGATTAAACCAGGTTTATAAAAGTCACAAGAGAGCAGAGGCTCATTAGAGGTAAGGAGCTGCTACAATGTCTAATAATGAGATTGTTGGCCATTCAAATATTACTTCTTGGTCATAAATGAAAACATCAAACATTCAAATTGTCCTATACACTGAGCCCAAACTTCTCTAACCTTACTTTTTGAGAGAAACTATAAAATGTAAAACGCTGAATTTGCTGAACAACTAAAGAGTACAATCACTACAAACTAAAACGTATTCTTATACGTTGGGAAAACTTCAGTGTTCCCATAAATACTTTTTTTTTTTTACATTTTGGATGTTGGAAGTGTTTTTGCAGGCTCACAGTATTTACAGTAAACACACATTGTCACTGGACACTGAACTATGTGACCTCTGATGTACCTGCATGTGTGGGAGCAGCTGGCACAGACACTGCAGGAGGCCGTCAGACACCGAGGAGCTGCTCTGTCCATCTTTATCCTCACAGACCGACCCGACAGCTGGGCGCGCAGGAAGAAGAACCCGCAGAAGGTTGTGTCGCAGAAGTGCATGCTGGGAGAGCCTCTGGGGTTCGCAGTACAAGTAGCGCAGGAAAGGGACCAGCATTTCGATGTACGTCGGCTCATTTCTACAACAAAACACAGGTAGTTTAATCAGCATGTAAGTCTATAGAGCTTATAGATCCAATCTTCAAGGCACTACACCTGATGTTTTTACAGTAAAATAACTTCAATCAATTTGTAGCTAGTGTCCTGTCCATGTATAACAATGTACTGTTTCAATGTTTGTTTATCATAGTTGTTAGCATACCGACATGCTTTGGTCTTAACAGTTGTGAAAAGAAAATTCACATCTTCAGACTGAATTGAATATAAACTTCGAAGATCGGGCAGTCAACAGTGAGTTGTGGTGAATGTCTCTGAAAACATGTTAAAGATTCTACAAATCAGGAGAAACTTCACCAAAGAGCCAAAGTGTGTTTATAAAGAGACAAGACGGTGTAATCCTCATTCGTCCAGAAATGATCAATAGTAGAAAGGCTTTAAAACTGTCATCTGGACAGCGTTTTCAAAGATCAAGACGTTTCGACTCTCATCCGAAAGTAATCGATCTGACTGAAAGTGACTAAATAAAGGGACGTGTTTGTGTCTAAATGCTAAGGCTAACAAAAAATACTCATAAATTAGTCAAGTTAGCCATTTTGAATATGAACAAGCCAACCTATATTCTGTGCACAGAGCCTCTAGAGACTGTAAAATGATAATTACTGAAATTAACAATAACTAAAACTAGGGATGGAATATCGTTCGAAAACTTTAAAAATTGTTCGAACTATGTTATCGTAACTATGATAGAAGAATTGTTCAAATCTGACATAAAAAAAACAACTTTTTGTACAATGGGACAATTGGGCAGGAAGTGTGAGGGCCAAAAATAATTGGTCCAAGGGCCGCAGTTTGGACATGCCTGCTATAGTTGTATAATACACACAATAATACAAAAAAAGCCATGATGTTTGAAGAAACAAAGCATGAACTTAGGAAAGACTGAATGTGCATATTATGTTGCGTAGACTGATGGGTGGACCTCATGATATGGACAATTATTAATGTTAAAATGTTCATAAAAATACAAGTTTCTGAGCACTAACAACAGTGGCTTTGTTATAAGTGTAGTATATTATGGTTTATTTTGTATCTTAAAGTAAAAAAAAAGTTAACATAGATAAACAAAATCAAACAAAATCAAAAATCGTGGCTGCAAAATCAAAAACTGAATTGAATCGTGACTTAAGTGATACGGCCCATCCCTAACAAAAAATAATCTGACACTACAAGCTCAGCAGTTTACATTATTATCCTATTATTATCTGTAGCACATTTGCTGCAAAGATTTCCATGGCAACAGGTATTTTTTCCATCGCGAGCTGTGCAAACCCTTGAAAAGTAACCTCATTCCTCACGCGCTCTTTCGCCTCAGCGTGTGCATTCAATTACTGTGCATAATTCGCAGACAGCAGAAGCAGTGAGTTATACGTCGGGCCGCACTCTCTGCAGATGGCGTCTTAAGATTCATGCGGGCGCGGGAGGGAGCGGTCGGAAGGTGGGTTCAAGGCTCCGTTGCCGCGGCTACACTCGCCTGTCAGCGGCCCGTCGTATGAAGTCATCAATCTCCACCAGCAGCGCGGGCCAGCAGTCGGCGCGGTTCTCCAGAGCAGTGATGTATGGATGTGGGCTACTCCTGCAACACAAGGAGGGACAGAGCAGAGGCCGTGTTCAAGCGAGGATCCACAGACACAACTCAGACACATGTTTAAGAAGAAAAGGACATAAATATAGATTAGTGTTGAAGCTCACCTTGGGAAATGCACAGGTTTATAAAATATATTAGAATGAGCTTTACTAGTGGACATGTTTTATTGTTAAAGTTGTGGTGACTCAATGTTTTACTTGTAATTAAGTAAACTTTGTGTTTGCAGTATAAAAATCAGCTAATCCACCGTTAATCAAACTCTATGTACAACACAAGCTTTACAACTACAGGTGGGAGACGTGGACTTGCAAGTTGTGACTTGGACTTGAGTCAGACTTGAGTCACTGTATTGATGCTTTGGGCTTTGACTTGATTTAAAAAATACAGTATATATATATTGGTAATTATACATTAACAATCTGATATTTGGTGAGTGTTTTCTGCATATTTGGGTTTTACATTTGTTTGCATTAACTATAAACCAACTGATATTATACAGAGGTGGGACCAACTTGTTGTCTTGCAAGTCTCAAGTAACTCTTAAAGATTTTCATTCTGCAAAAACTTGAAGAAGGATCAAATATTTCCAAGCACTCACAAATCTGCAATAAGTCTTAAACAAACAATTCAGGATCCTGGAGGTGACCAGACAAACACAGCAATCAGAGTGAGGCTCTCAAAGAGAAATAAAATGTTTTTGGTTTTTTTTAGACAGTACACAGAGGTCTGATTTTTTCACTGAGTGCTGCATTTACAGTGTAATTTAAAGTGGAAAAGATAAAAATGTAATTACACCAACTTTCAGTCTCTGGACCAAATCAGTGCTCCACAAGTGCAAGTCGAGCCTAAGTTCTCTATTTTCATTTTCAGGTTTCTTCAAGTCTTTATGTTAAATTACAAAATACAAAAATACAACTTGTGTTTGTGCAATTTAATACATTTTAAGAAATTATCTTATTTATAGATACACTGTGTAACTTTCTGGAGATGAAAGGTCATTCTGAACAAAGATAAATACATTTTATGCCATTAGCTAGAGGAGGAATCAGTTTGATCATGCAAAATTAACAAGTCACAGTCCTGTGTCACTGACCTTCAAGCCCAAGTTGAGTGGCAAGTCTTAGTATATTTTGTCAAGTCTAAAACCATCAAAATAGTGACCCAAGTCTGAGTCACAACTGTCAAGTCTACACCTCTTGTTAAACTCAAATTCAAAGAAATAGTACTTATTTCAAGCACTTATTATCAGCACTTACAGTATCTGGTAAACATACAAGCAATTTGCGCAAATTTCGCAACAAAACTAAAATTTCCATGTTCTACTACAAATGTCTGTATCACAACTACAGTAAAGATTAGTGCTGCTCTGATATTTGAGCAGTTTATGCAGATTTCCTTGAGGCTTTGCAATTGTTTTACATTAGTGACTAAAAACAAGATGGTTGACGTTGACGAATGGGTTGTAATCCAGAAAAGTTGCCAAAAATCAGTTATCAATAGCAAAATATCAATTAAGCACAGAGAGATATCAGCTCGGACTCTCCAGGTTAAAATTTCAAGTCTTTATATTTAGTGGACTGTATTTTAAATGAACCCCAGCGCCTAAAGGTTCAGGTTTAAATCAACGTCTTTTTAAACCTATTGCCGCCTGCCGGATTTGTCCCGACTTCCTCCAATTTTCCGGAAGGCGTTTTAAACCCTACATAACAAATGCATCCGCTCTTGACCCTTTTCGGCTTTGTTGACCAGCCTGTCCGCTCAATGTAAACACAAGCCCAGAACCATGACCATCAACTTTGCTAATTTGCGGAGCCATTAGCAGCCGACAAACACCGGGGTCAAATCCAAGGTGAAGGGCTGTTTAGCTTCAGCTCTGACCAAGTTGGGGTCACTCGAAACAGGTCAAAAGGGTGAAGACAGGATTACACGTCGCAGTGGCATCTATTCATCACCAAACAAGTGAGACGGAAGCTTGAGAGGCAAACGTGTCAGTGCCTGCGCAGTGGCCTGGGTCTAAACTCGCTCCCTCCTCTTTGTCTGTGGAGGCTGTAATCTGTCTGACCATCTCGTCCCCTCTCCTCAGGTTCCCCCTCAGCTCCACTGCGCAAGTCTCATCCATCAGATCCTCACAGGCCCTCTCCACCTCCAGCCCCGGGACAAAAGAGGAGGCAGGAAGTGCAGACAGGGCCGGTCTTCTTATCGTTCAACTCCAAGTTCACCAGCAGGCCAGGTGCAATTAAGCCTCAACTGAACACTTCTATGCACTATAACGGTGATTCCAAAAGTGGAGGCCTCCGATCCAGACAACCATGAAACAAAATTAAATGTCTTTACATAATGTATTTGACAAATTTACTATGCCAACAAACATTGTCATTTTCTTCTATTTACAAATGAATTCTTCGAGACAATGAAGGGTGCCGCGATGATAAAGAGTTTAGAAACAGCTGCACTTTAAGATACAGTCAAATAAATACAAATAAATTACATATTAACTAGGGATGCAAAAACAGGAAAATTTTGGACTGGTGCTGCTATTTCTAAAAGAGTCTAAAGGATTTTTGTAACCAATGTTAGGCTCATATTAGAGATGAAAATTTCGATATATCAATATGAACTAAAGACGCATAATATGTGTAGAATTTCAGTATTGATAATCAAACTATAAATAATAATAATACTAATAATGCATTGGATTTATACAGCGCTTTTCATGACACCCATAGATGCTTCACAT
This sequence comes from Mugilogobius chulae, assembly GCA_038363315.1. Classification (NCBI taxonomy): domain Eukaryota; kingdom Metazoa; phylum Chordata; class Actinopteri; order Gobiiformes; family Gobiidae; genus Mugilogobius; species Mugilogobius chulae. The sequence continues at coordinate 32,202,605 of CM076404.1, forward strand.
TATGCAAAAAATTGTAAATGTAAATATTGATACTCATTTGGATATGCAAAAATGATAAGGCATTACATTAATTTAATAAGCAGGACTAATCAATTATCAAAATATTGTTCATTAGATCCCCATAGAACACATCTTACTTTCTTTGTTTGATTTGCAAAAGCTAAATCAAATACATACTGTACTAAATTTTTTTTATTTTTTACTAAACTTTTTTAAACTGCTTGGTAGTTTGATGCAACAGAAAATATTGTTATCTTTTAGTGAACAATAAGTAATCTCAACAGAACTGTAAAAGAGAAAGCAACAGCTCGATCATTTTGTCGTATAAACCAATTCAATTCAGGCTAAAATGTCTATTAGCATTTTTAACTGCTACTTAATGACATCACAAGGTGGATTGAAGCCTTTTAAGCTTAAGCTTTACAAATGTAGACGGCAGGATTCAAACAGTTGTGAATAAAAAGAAAACACACCTTGGGGGATGTTTTTGGTGGAGTAGCAACATTCTCACATGGCTAAAAGCTCACAGGAGTAAACTTTGTGTAATAGGGGATCTTTAACAATCATGTAATTAGGCCAAACTTTTCAAATTTTTTGTTACTTGAGAAATAAAAATACACTAGAACAGTCATCATGTTAAATTTTTGCTTTGATTGTTATAAAAATTAGTTTGAAATGTATAGTAGAAGTCTTCAAATGACTCCTGGATGAATGAGGGACTACACCGTCCAGTTTGAAATGTACTTATCTTCCTTGTGTGACGACATAACTCTGCTCTACATCCTGAAATTTTAAAGCTATTTTCTTCACAAACTTGATTAATGCCAAACTATCATTTACATTTAGGCATTAATCTATCAAATAAAAATAAAAAAACACGATATGCACTTTCATTTTTAGTAGTTTAGTCATTTTAGTAGTTGTCATTGTGTGCGAGTGTAGCTTGACGTTAAATACAACCTGGACTGGGACACTGCTTTGATCTAAATGCTAAGTCTCAAATCCATGTGTTGTTTTTGCAGAAAGCTCAGAGACAGTGAGCAGCAGACAGCCTGGCCACAGCCGCGGCCCGGCCCTGATCCCGCTGAGGGCTAAAGTCGATGTGCTCTTTCGCGGCAGATTGCACGGAGCAGACGGTCAACAATGGGTACCAGTGTGCACCCTCCATTAATCCCGCAGCACTTACAGTTACCCAGCAGTGCCCGGGCCGGAGGAGCCAATGAAGGGCCAGGCTACCGGGCCAACTACGCCACCCCGCTGCCCCCAAACGCATTCATCTTCGCTTCGGGGAGGGGCACCAAGCCAGACAGCCACAGACAGGGCAGACACAGAGGAAGATGGAATGAGAAGCGAAGGCACAATGGGAAGGAAAGAGAGACGCGAAAAGAAACAGAGACGCGCTGGATAAGACGAGGACGAAAAAAACAAGGAGTGAAGTGAAATTTAATACAGCTAACTAACAATTAAAGTTCCCATATTACACAAAACTTACTTCTTTGAGGTCACAGTCATGTTAGAATGTTATTATCACAGCAAAAACATACTCCGAGTGTCTTATTTGTCTTATTTTATTCACAAGTGTCTGAGTAATCCTGCTTTCTTCTTGTCCAAAGCTAAAAATGCTTCGGGTAGTTTAATAGTTAACCGCTTTTTAGCCTAAATTAAAGCAGTTCACCTGTACATTTCTGCAATATTCAAATCACTAGACAGCCTTAAGTAGTTACATATTTAATTTGTTCAGTTCCGATTGCTTCAGAAAGTCTTTCTAATTTCGAAGTGAATAGAGTAGCACAAGATTAAATTAGGCTAAAACAACAACTGTTTCTTACATTTTGAACAATGACAGAGCTGATGTTATACAAATGATTCTAGTGAAAGTGAGTGGGGTAGAAAAGCACAGTCAAGCACTTTTGGTGTTACCACATAGTGACATCACAAGGTGGAATAGAGTGTTTCAATTCAAGCAAAAAACACTGAATAAACATGAAGAGTTTTTTGTGTTTGCTTTGTCACGATTTGATTCTCGTCTCGATACGTGGGTCACAATTCTGATATGTTTTCGATTTGGTTAAGCCTCACAAGAACAATGAATTTGCCAAATCAAGCACGGCTTTATATATATAACAATAATACTGCTTTAAAGTAGGTTTTAAGGAATTAAGTCAGGAGATTTTTAGAGGTCAGGTAGGTGATTTTCACACTGCAACACACAATTTAGGTTTAAATCTGACGACTGCCTCTTATGTATCTTTTGACACATGGTTACTATGGACACGTATTCATTTTGGGTTGCAATTATAGCTTATGAACCTCTTTTTACAAAGTGAAACTGGTGAGGACCATCCAAGCACAGCCATGCAGAGAGCAGCATTCGGCGTCTGATGAGAACTAAAATTCTTTTTTTTTATTCAAACAGTGCACAGTGGACTCATTTTCTTCACAAAGTCCTGCATTAACATTATCATTTTTAGCAGAAAACACAAAGTTTACTAATTTACAGCTAAAAAAGTTAGTTACCCCAACTTTAATATAATGTCTAAAATGACAAAACTCACCTCAATAAGAATATAACGACAACAAGCAGCTGTTTACTTCCTCTGACTGAGAAATGACAGTGGAATAAACTCTTTTCTAACCACAGCTAAATGTAGAACTATTAAGGGACATACGAGGATCAAACCCCAAACCAAAAATGAATTGAAACACCACTGGCTATTTTCGATATCGTCCCATCTCTAACTAACCATATTGATCATTTGGTCAAGTAATTTCTGTTTTGTGTGTCCGAATTTTTCTACAGCTTGACCAAGAAGTTTACTGATAATTTCCAAAAAGAAAGTGCAATGAATACAATCGCTTACACCAGTATTATGGACAAGTAATCTCTCGTGGAGCAAGATTTTTGTGATGTTAGTGGGTTTACAAATCCACGAGAAACCATCTTGAAGAACTCATTCTCAATGGTTCAAACAGAGCAAGAACATAATCTGCTTTTTTGTTCGTCATATCATGATTTTGATTTGATGTTTGTTCAAATGCACACTACTTTTTTCCGACCTGCTTCTCTGATTGGACAGTTTTTGCAATAGCTGGACTTAACCTATCACAGTGAAGCATGAACTTTCTGAACAAACAACATTATTTATCTCACAAACAACAAGAAAGCGAACAGTCTACATGAGTCGTAATAAAATCTAAATTGTGATCTGGCTCCAAGAATATTGTGATATTATTTTTTTTGCCATATCGCCCTGAAAAAACAAAAAAACAAACGAGGCAAGAGTATCAGAGGTCCAGAGAGCGGGAGCAGGCAGGAGGGGCTTAGGCTTTTTTATCACCCGCTGGAACTGATTAAGGAGGCCCTGGGATCCTGGCAGAGGTGGCGGTCTGAGCTAGCAGGAGGACAAGAGGAGGGAGGAGGGCAAACGGAGGGGAGGGGTTCACCGAATTCAAGTCTGACACAGCAGCTCTACTGTTACTACTGCTGTACAAACAAACACACAGGACGAGAGTCAGAGGAAAGACATTTTGTGATCACATCAGCTCAACCACACAAACTATCAAAGGAAAGTAAATGAGATGTGGCAAAGAGAGGCTCACATGATGTTAACCTTGTAAGAAGTGAGCTATAATAACATGAAACATTCTAAAAGGGACTGACCTGATGGAGTACGGGCAGGTGAACGGTTCACTCGGGTTTCTCTGGTCAACTTGCATTTGTAGCAGCTGTCCAATCACCTTTATCAGCCCCTGGACATTTCTGAAAAAAACAAAGATCAAGTGTTCCGAATCATTTTAACAGGATAAGCTATCAAAAACATGATTTTTTTTTTTCTTATTTGCTTATTGTTGTGTATGAAATAAAAACAAAGAGCTAGGGTTTTTGAGGAGAGCTGGTGTTGCGTCGACATTCAGAAACTTCAAGTGTGCTTTTTCCACCTGGAGGCAGCTGAGAGAGCTGACACATGCTTCAATGTCATGAAAATATATGTAACCATAATGGAGACTTACAAAAACAGATAACAAGGTAAAAAATTTTACTTAGTTCTGCTTTAAGAGGATGTAGCTTAAAAATATACACTCTAATAAACACTACCATTCAAAGGGTTAAACTAATCAGAAATACACACTATATACATTATCAATGTGGTAAATGAATATTCTGTCTGCAAATGTCTGTTTTTTGGTTCAATATTTAGAACCCATTTTCCAGAAAATATCACTCCAGTGTTCCAATGGTCCACAGTGTTTGCTGGTTGTGTCAGAAGGCTAATGAATGATTAGAAATCCATTGTGCGATCATGTTAGCACAACTTACAACAGTTTAGCTGGTTAAAGAAGCTATAAAACTGGCTTTTCTTTGAGCAGTATCTGGAGCATCACATTTGAGAGGTTGATTAAATGCTCAAAATGGCCAGAAAAAGGAAACTTTCATGTGAAACTCCACAGTCTATTCTTGGTCTTAGAAATAAAGGCTTCCCAAAATTAATATGAGAAAATTCATTGATGTTATTGTAGACACTCTTTTAACTTCTATTTAAACTTTCTACTTGTGTTTGAAAGTAGAAAAACCCTCCGAGGTGCAGTATGGACTTTACCTGGCAGAAGGCAGGAGGTTGAGGACTCCGTGGAGCACATACTGCAGCTCAGCGTGTCCTTGTTCCACCAGCAGGACCAGAGCCTCGCAGCACACGGTCCGCACCAGGTCATTCTCACCTGAACACTGCTGCCACAGAGTCTCCAACGCTGGGCCCTGCTCAACAAACACACAACATGTACTTATCTGCATAAACTCAACAACAGAAATGTAGTATTTTATCTGTTTACCTGACTGGACGACTGGCTGATCTGCACATTTTGCCCTTTTTCTTTCAGAACAGCAGCAACAAGATTTCGCACATTCTGCAACAAAAACACAGTTAATTTACGAACAAATAAAAAGGGAATGTTTTTTATTTCCATATTGTAGTGCTGCATAATTTGGGAAAAATAATTAATTGCAATTTTTCTTTTCTGAGCTCACATTTTAAGCACGCCTGGGAGATGAGATTGACAAAATAAAACACATTGGTGAACAGACAAAGTACTAAATAATCCCTTTTTAAGACATGTTTGTACCTAAGATACAGAATTAACCTCTCGGTGGAAGAATTACAAGATATTTTGTTGGAAATTATGGTACCTAAACTGCAGCCTTTGCGATTTGAGAATAAGACTAATTTTGAATTAATTATGCAGCCCAAATCTATAGTCATCTGCTTAAGTTCCTGCTCTCATTTATATTAATTTGGATAACAGAATAATCACGTTTTTTCCTCCCTCATATTGACTAAGCTCGATCTATGATTCGACTTCTAACCTTCTTCTTCCAAAGTCTGGCATCTGCCCAAAACCACATGTTTTAATGACTGAGGAAAAGCTGAGGAGCTCCTGATGCAAAAACCACACCTGAATAATTGACAATTTGACATGACCGGATTGCAATCTCTTGATATGTCGATTAATTGCCCAGCTCTACTTGAACTTCAAGCTGCGCAAATTAACCACTTACCCTGAAGACCAATTTTCCCTGAAACAAAAGCCTGAGTGAAATCAGACTCAATTCAAACTGAATTTGTTTAAGAACCCATTGAAGGACAAGCAATTGACTGAACTTTTTGTGAGACTGTATTCTTGGCTTCTGATTAAAATTTGCTGTAATTACAAGTAGGAACGAGCTCTGCATAAAAAAACATCAGATTTTAAAGTCTGCCTAAATTTTCTTTGATTAATAAAAAGCAGTAAATCTGATGTATCTCATTTACTGGGTTTTGATATTTTCCTTTTTAAAAAGCTGAAGCTAATTTCACTTAACGTGTTAGGATGGAACCATAAAAGACCATATCAAATGTTCATTCAGAGTACAAACTGATCACACAAGGCTGGATTTGACTGGAAGTGAGAGGGTTGGATTGGTTATATATTATTTCCTGTGTAATTTCCTTTGCATCTAATAGTCATGTGTAACCTTGCTCTACCTGATTGATTCTCGTGATTTTTGTGATTTTCACAAAAACCATCTGGATTCCAGATGGAATGACATCGAGCAGCAACAAACCAAGTGCATGTTCAAACCAATATAAACATGGGAGCACTGATGGATGTATTTTGCACAAATTTAACCGAAAAAACGACTAATTTTGACTTTAAAAAATAAGCAAACACAGAAGATCTGTTTGCCTGGGATCCAGAGCCACGCTTCAGCAATTGCTGGGTTTCAGATGACATCACAGAATTCTACAGGCCAATGTTATTTCAATGAGATTGGGGTCAGCTAAATTGAACATTATTCAAATGAAATATTTTCTTCCTATGCAAAAGTTTAATGAGTCTAGTCTCCCCAGAAATCATCACTTTTTAAATTTGTGATTTTTTTTTTTAATATTTCACTGACTCTTGCCCCCAACCTGGCTTTTAACTGCCATGAATTGTAGAATGTGAAACCCAGAAATGGCACTGTGAACATCAGTTGGCTTGTTTTTGTTCAAAATAGCTAACTTCTGTACATTCAAGCATTTCCTGTTTGCATTAGCATTCATGCTGCGTTCATGCGCTCCTCGGGAAAAATGTTGTTCCAAGTTGAAAAATGTACAGCTCGGAAAAACTACTAGGAAACTCAGGACAAACGGAGCTGCCCGTCTCTGTTCTATAACATTCACCACAACTCACTGTCACTGTCTGATTTTCTGAGTATTTATCGTTAGTGAAAACCTCATAGAAATGAACTGACCAGGAAAGGCTTTTATGTACAGACATTAGCTATTTTGAATAAATAAGCCAACTGAAGTTCCGTGCACAGAGCCAATCGCGAAGAGAAGGTCTGGTCACCACTACCCCCACCTGTGTTTCAGATTATTTCCACAACGTACCGGGCAATCAGAGTATTTAGTTTATTTGTGTGACGCACATGAAACAAAGGAGTTGATTGGTATTCTGTGAACCTGGCCAGCCAGATGGATTATCTCGCGATATTTCTGAATTAACAAACTTGAAATAAAGTAAACTATCCGGCCTTCCAGCAGCATGGGCGAGTTGAGACGGGCTGTTAGCGCCGAAGGGTCTGATTCAAGTTAAACAAAAATGGCTGCTCCGGTGGATGTACATGTTTCTGCTGCTTTTGATGGGCATTTTCTTTTTGAAACAAGAGCAGAGAGATGCGCTTTGTGCATTTTTAGACGGAAAAGATGTGCCGTTCTAAGGTAAGTGGGCACTAGTTGAGAATTCACCCAATCAGCAAGAAGTATTTCACTAAACATCCTACCTTTTCCCGAATGTTTTGAACGAGAAGAGTTCCAAATTGATAACGTGGAAGAACTCAAATTGGATTTCAACACTTTCAACATCCTGGCGTCATCTGTCATTTAACCTTAAATCTAACTTCACTCACCTCACATTAAGATAGTTTTTAACTTCAATAATTGGTTCTGAAGAAATGAGCAATGTTTTTCAGTGGTGCGTGATATTTTTTCCATATTTTTCCATGTATTTGTTTCATCGTAAACGACCATGTTGGTTTTTTTACAGAAGATGATGCTTGTCCCTGATTGGCTAATGAATCACGCTCACTGAAACTCGAAAGTTGAACTTGGTAGCTAGACAATTCTGGATTTTCCTGGCAAGAAATGTGTGCATTTTGGATGGGAAACATCTTTGTGCTTTTCTCTTGACAGTATTTAACAAAAATTTTACTTTTTGGCTACATCTGAGTTGAGATGCTTCGACAAATCATAATCAAATATTGCCATGAAGTATATTTTCCATTGTCCGGAAAAAAGACCACCCTTTCCACAAGTTTATTTTTTTATCATCTTACCTGAGCTTGTATGACAGGGTTGGGAAAATCAAATCGTGTCTTCAGATTCTCCATGACGCCTGCTGTTCACGCCTGAAAAACCACACAAAAACCCAACAGCATAAGGGTAGCTTACTGTGACATCTGGCCACATTATCAAACTATGACCATCCAAACAATACGTGTTAACAGCGCCGCACGCATGTCTTTCACTCGTTTTGTGCGGGATTTTGAAAGACATTTTTGAAGCCGGTGATACCTTGGCGTCCAACACAAGACTATCACATATCAGTCAGTGTGGCTCAGCGATGCGGCCACCTGTTGTTCTTAATGGAGAGGAGAGGCAGTGCTTGGAGGTATTCTGCGGACCCTTTGAAAGCCTACCCCGGCCACAGCGTTATCACATTATTGACCTGGTGGAGTCGCGGACATAATTCTGCATTAAATTATTAACAAGTCAGGAGCGGAGCAGCTTGCTGATGAGGTCAGGGGGGCGCTAAGCCGAGCACTCGCACCAGCTCAAGTTGTCTCATTAGATCAGACAGTATTGTTCAGAGCAGAGGACCAAAAGTTGTTTCAGAATGGACATCACAATAGAAAATGTTTGTGTTAATTGATTAACGCCAGACAGAATATCACAATTTAGCAAATAGTCACAATTATGCTTGTAAGGACCCAAAAAAATAGGAGACAGTGAGGTCGCAAACATTATTCGATTCATTAAGACTAGTTGACTATAAAAAATAATCATAATCATAAGTTGATAACAGTAATTGTTTAAGAGGTGAGACCAAGTCACTCTTTTGCAAGGCTCAAGTAAGTCTCAAGTCTTTGGCCTCAAGTCCCAAGTCAAAGAGGGACAAGTCCAAGTCAAGTCCAAATTAAAGAGAGACAAATCCAAGTCGAAGAGAGACAGGTCCAAGTCAAGTCCCGAGTCAAAGAGAGACAAGTCCCAAGTCAAAGAGAGACAAGTCCAAGTGAAGTCCCAAGTCAAAGAGAGACAGGTCCAAGTGAAGTCCCGAGTCAAAGAGAGACAAGTCCCAAGTCAAAGAGAGACAAGTCCAAGTGAAGTCCCGAGTCAAAGAGAGACAGGTCCAAGTCAAGTCCCGAGTCAAAGAGAGACAAGTCCCAAGTCAAAGAGAGACAAGTCCCAAGTCAAAGAGAGACAAGTCCATGTGAAGTCCCGAGTCAAAGAGAGACAGGTCCAAGTCAAGTCTCAAGTCAAAGAGAGTCAAGTCCCAAGTCAAAGAGAGTCAAGACCAAGTCAAAGAGAGACAAGACCAAGTCAAAGAGAGACAAGTCCGAGTCAAGTTCCAAGTCAAAGAGTGACAAGTTCAAGACAAGTTTCAAATCAAAGAGTCCAAGTCAAGTCCCAAGTCAGTGCCCCGTAAGTCCAAGTCAAGTCCAAGTTCTCTACTTTTAGTTTAAAGTTTTTACATCTTGAACAAAAAATCTTGTGATTCTACAGTTTAATTAATGTTAAAATTATCCTATTTAAAGTAAATTTCTGGTCATAAATAAAGAAGTGAGGAGGGCTGTGTCGCAAAAATTACACAATTTATTTTTTTTAAAGCATCAACTTGTCTCAAGTCATTGACCTTCAAGTCCATGTCAAGTCCCAAGTCTTACGCTGGATTTACACAGACTGCGAGGCGGGTGCGGGTCGGGACACGTGCGGGTTTCTTGCTAAGTGCCTGTTACACCAGATGCTGTCAACTGCGGTCCGGTTTTGTCCAAAGCCACGTGGAGTCACGTAGATTCCCGCGAGAACGCTCGTATAATGAATTGAAAGCCGCACCAGACCGCTGCGGTCTCCGGGAAAAATAGACTTCATGCGGATTCTTTCCGCAGAGTCGCGCGACTCTCGCACTCGCAGTCGGACATGTCGGAGCACGGTGTAAATCAACGCATAGGTTTTAAGCACTTTCTAAGTTCTGCGTGACTCGCATCCAAGTTGCACTTAGTGTAAATCCACTGTTAGTCCATTTAATCAAGTTTCAAGTCACCAAAAAAGTGACTCAAGTTTGACTCAAGAAGTCCAAGTCTCAACTTGTAAGGGCAGACTGCAAAATACTCTATAATAATTACTAAACTCAAAATGATTAACTCCAAATGTAAAAAAAAAAAAAAAAAAAGACTTTGGTCACACAATTTTAGCTTGTATATTAAACTACAAATAATTGCTGAGTGAAATACTAAAATAAATGTTAGTCACAGATGTGTATAAAGTTTTTCTATGTATTTAGCCATGAATTATCTAAAAGGTAATTTCACACCTTTTCACATATGGTGATTTCTATTGACAACTAGACCCATTAACTTTTTGCATTACAACAAAAACTAAATTTAAACAAGATCTGTATTAAATATTATTGGCCTATTGAATGTTGAGATTATTAAACTGAAGACATAAACATTAGAAGCGTGCTAATATTGTGTTCGACTTTCAAGCTCTGGGAATCTTGCAAAGTAACACCACATCCGGATTACTATGTTGGAGCCCCGAGGCGATGGCAGGCCGGCCCTCCCACGAGAGCTCAGCACACACCTGCCCGCCTCTGTGCTCTGGGTCTGCTCTGGATCCTCCAAGGTCCATTTAAGAAGAGTGACAATGGCATATGGCTTTTCTAACTTCAACAGCAAAAACAAGAGTCAAAGCTAGAAGCAAAATGTTGATCAAAGCACTGCAAAAAGCTAAATCAAGGTGAAATATCTGAAATCAAGAACATATTGTCTTGAATTGAGCATAGTTCACTTGTCAAGTAAAAATAGCTATCAAAAAGTAGCCATTTTTGTACTTAAAACAAGAAAGACAGATCCACTAATATATCAAGTGAAGAGTCTGTCACTTTCTTGTGTCCATCGAGATATCAAAGCTTTGTATAGAAGGTTAAATAATATGGCATTGAATTTATTAAGCTGCATTGAAACAATAAGTTAACAAGGCCAAGTTACAGCTCAGACCTGTGTAAAAGTAAGCCTTCTCACAGAAGCATGTTTTACTAGGAAGTTAAGGTAAGGTTTGTTCAATTAGTATTATAAATACACTTAAATGAACTAAACTCAATTTTAGCCATCATGAAAACTAAGCAAACAGAACCACTTACAATTGTAAGCGTACATAATTATCGTTATAAGCTTACATGCATTTTTCACAACTTTCAAAAGCCAGAGCAAGTATCCTCCTTCATTTTAGCAAACAATGCTCTATAATTAAATGAAGACAGAACACTGTGAACTAATTTTCACCCCCTCAGATACTCTACTGCTAAACTTATTCAAAATTATTGCTCTAATTGTTCACAAATAGGTTGCAATGGAAGAACCAAGTTTACTTCCATTACTTGGTTTCAATGAAAATGTTTGTGTTTCCTTGAGTGGAAAGTTGCGCATAGATACTATTCATAGTAGTATTAGTAATAGTACTATTTGCACCACTCAGTGGTAAAGTACACTAATACACACTGTTTATTCTCTTCATTTAAGATCTTGATGCTCCACCTGATTAATTGGGAATTAAAAATTTAATATTTTGATTTTTTTCTATAACTGACCAGCCCTATCTAAGCTAAGTCTTTGGCCTCAAGTTCTAGTCAAATCCCAAGTCAGTGGCACAAAAGTCAGAGTCAAGTCTAAATCCTCTTCAAACAAGTGTATTTTGTAACATTTTATAAACTGTAGCTACTACTTAAAAGGGACACCGTGTAACTTTTTCACCAAAAATCAGTCTTGGTTAAAAGCATGTTTTTGTAATGTACATGTGTTTACTGCCCTAAATAAATTATAGAAAGCTGTGTCTTTACTTTGAACAAACTTGCATGACCACAAAATGGACAATTTTTTTGCGAAGAGGAGGGCCTCTTCTTTTATGTTTCTATAGAAAAGTTGTTGCTTCTGTTGTATTTTTTCCAGAGTAAGACATAGAACTTTTTTTTTCACATTACAAATGTTACAAAGTATGGCTTTAATTTTCTTTTTCTGTTGAAATGTTGAAACGTGTCACTTACAAAAAATTTTCAGTTTGTTCACTTTAATTACATTATTTTCTGAAAAACACCATAGATTGTCTCAAACTACAAATTTCAAGCCAAAAGTCAAGTCACTGCTCTTCAAGTTTTTCATTTTATAAAGTGAAGTCTCAAGTCTAATGCTGTAGTCCTTCAGTCATTCAGTCGATTAATCAGTCTATAGAGTTTTAGTCGCCCAAAATCTATATTAGTCAACTAATTCTTTTAGCTACATTAATATGATCTACATTGAATAGCTGAAGATCTGGACCGAAGTCATGGTCTAATGTGGCTTTTTACATATAAATACACTTTTTCTATTAATATTCTTGCAGCAATAATTGCTTTGACATGGAGTCCATTGCATCTTTAGTTTTTTCAAGCACTGTTTGGGTTGCATGAATGGTGAGATCAAAAATATACTTTTTTGTATTGGAAAATTTGCTAGGTGCCCTTTTTAATCGATTATCAGTCAATCAACTATTTCTTTGGTCAACCACAGCCCTACTTATGTAATCAAAATAGTCCACACCTCTGCTTATGACAACGCTGTAAAGTCTGTGAACGTAAACTAAATATTATTTTGCAATCATCACATAACATCACAATGTAAGAATACTACATATGAGACTAAACTTAAGCTAAGTAAAATAATAAATAATACAATCTACAGTATATGTGCAATAAATTTCCAATCATATATTTTCCCCCAATTCCAAATAAAGCAAATATTATGCACAAGACACAACAGAAATGCTTTATCAGGCTTCAAGAAGAACCACTCTATCATCACCACACTGTATCAAATACTGTTTACAGCAGGGAGTTTGTTTAAGTGGCTTGTAAACTGATATAGGTAATGCTCTAACATAACTAAAAACAGTGGCAATAAGAGCTTGGCGTGGTCGATCCCCTCCCCACACACACATACATGTACACACTCGCCCACCAGTCCCCCCCCACTGTTATCTCACTGATAAGCTTCAGTGCTGTGCTGTACTGTCCAGCACCCTGCCCTGGACACTGTGTTCTGCTGTCACCGCTACAAACCATCTCGTGGACTGACAGGTAAGCCAATAGATCCACGCACATCACTAATTTCAATATTTAACAGTGCACGTGTAGAGAAATGTTACAGTGTCAATATTAGCTAAAGTAAAGCTAGTTTTCCATGTTTAGAATGTAAAAAGTTAAGTCAATATGGTAAGACAAGTCACACTAAACAAAGTCAGTTTGTTTTGCAACTTAACCCAACATCTTAGCATTAATAATAATAATTAATGTTGTTTGTTTTTTAGCGTCTAGGCTTCAGTTCCAGTGAGTTCGACAACATATTTACCTTATGCAGCCACACAATATGGGCCCGCTCGTACTGCTAGGTCTGCATTAGCAATAGAACAGGAGGACAAAGCGTGAACAGTGTGGAGCCGTCAGTGGCTTTAGAATGGACCCCAGCGCTGGTTTAACTGTGGGACAAACGCACATGCCAGACAGGGCCTGGTGGCACTTTTTGAGTATTTTTTAAAGAGTGCAGCAAGTGGAAGCCTCAGGTACCTGCAATAGAGGAAAGATAGAACTCATGTTGGTTGAGGAAATTCATATAAAGATTTTCCTAGTCAACATATATCTTTGATTTGCCTATGTATATGACCCAAACTGTGCTTGAAAAAAATAAAAATGCAAAGTAGTGTATGCAAAAACAGCAAATGAATACCAAAGAGTAGGGCTGGGTGATACGGCAAAAAAGTAACATCACAATTTTCTTGGAGCCAGATCACAATTTCGATGTTATCACGATTCTTGTAGATCTTTTATTTTCCTATTGTCTCTGAGGTAAATACACTTGACATCAATAGCTAAATTCAGCTGTCGAAATCTGACCAGTGTTGCCAGACTTTCAGAGAAACAAGCAACCTCAGCTCTTCAATTAATAAAAGAATCGATTAATCAGAACATTGTGTGTTGCTGCAAAACAAGTGTTAGGGATTTTGCCATATAATGGGTTAGATATGAAAACATGCTAAAAATCCATGTTCCATTTATATAATTATATACATTTCATAAATCAAACCTGAAAAAATGCTAAAATGCATTCCTTTTACAAACTAAAACCAAAAGAGACTTCTAAAAAAGATGCCCAAAGTAGCTATTTAAAAACTTGAATTTGGCAATTCTGAGACTAAGAGTAATAATTTGGAAAAATAGTCTATTATTATAATATTTTAGCTTGTCAGCAACTGAAAATTCAACTGATGTCACAATCGCAGACATTGTAATCAACTAAATGTAAAAATATTACAAGAACGTGTTTATAATGAGTGCATCAAAGTGACAGATTAAGTAACCTAAGTTGATTTTCTCAGTATACAATCAAAGTCCAATAATATAGTATAATTTTACACCATGGCTTTCAAAAACACTTCAGCATAAACCTAGAACATACAGACAACAACTTTAACAGGATCTTCATTAACACCCGTAATAATAGTTAACTTCTTTAAGGTTACACATGCAATCTGTGCTTATTTGATCATTTTTATTGAAGGTTTTTGTGTATTATTGATGTAAATTGTGTTTGGCCTGGACCACTGTCAGAGAAGCGGCAGCTAAATGTGGTTCAAATAAATAAATAAATACATTGAAAATATGCTAATTTCAGAAATTTGGTGCTTTTACTGTTTTGCTTTCTCTTCAGAGATACAGCTAATTTGTCATTTTGTTAACTTATCATTGCTAAACAGTTCCAAGTAAAGGGAACATCAAGAACATCGTGTAACAGAGCAAACACCTGCAGCAACAAATGCAAACATTCAACTAGCTAGAAAAGTGACAACTTTATGCTGTTAGCTAAAAGAGCTAACAGTAGCTACAGCGTAATAACATGCTTCTTTACGCTTTAAGGATAAATTACTACCCATCGGACAACATTTTCAAGCAAAGACAGCTCAAACGTAAATGTGCCGAAAGGATTATAACATACTAAAGGGATAAGTTGATGACAGAAGCTGAAAGTTTACCTCATTCATCCAACGTCTGCAGACAGCGGCATGACTACGGCGAACGACAAGGATCAAAATACAAAAGCGCGCAGTTAAATTCACAAATGACCACGCATTATAAAATAGTTTAATGGGTATTTTACTCATATTTCACGATATGGTGGGAAACAACAAGATTAATGAGTTATTGGAGCTTGATAATGTGGTTTTAATTAAGTAATTTCTTCTGCACAATGTGGTTTGAGGATAACACATTTGTGCAAGAGTTATGCATGATAAACAGATGAAATAAACAATTATTCTGTAATATGAATTATGTCTGTGCTTAAAAGTTAACAGATCTTTACACTAACAGTCTCTAATATGCTTTGTATGCCATGTACATTGTTGAACTAACTTGCCCATGTGTAGCCTCATTAATATGTACCGAATAGAACTTTATATTTTGAACAAAGCATATTACTAGACTACCTAAGCTGAGTACAGCATCATCCAAACTGCTCTCCCATGCTTCATTCACCGGGTTCCCGGGAGAAATGAAGGCAACACAATTAGAGCTGAGATGCGGCTGTCTGATTGGACCATTGAGAGTGTCTGCTGTGTGCTGATTGGCTCTTATCTACTCGTGCTCTCCCCGCAGCCCACACACTGCGCGTGCGTCTTTATTTACGTAAAGTTTACAGAAATATACAGCAGAGTGAGCGGAAGTCGCATATATCTGACTTACGAAATTAAAAGATACTTGCAATGTGTATGGGAGAGATACAAGACACACAAAAAAAGTTTAGGCTACTGCACCATGCTAAAACATGTCATAGGCCTACTTCTAAATGTTGTTAAAGAGGTTATCTAGGCTTTTTGACAACCAAATGTAAATGTGTTAAGTATAGGGCATAATTTACTCAACCACAAATCCAAAAAGAGCTCTTCTGAGGCAGCTATTAACAATCTAACATGGAGTAACACATAAACATACAAGAGCAATATGTATTTCTATTTAATGTCATAATTTCAGATGGAACACAGCTGCAAAACCACCAAGGCTACACTTTTACAAAGAAATATTTGTCTGTAAAGTGTTGAGCAGTGACCCTCGATTTCAATGACACTCGGAAACTGAAGAAAGTGTAATTTATTTTTAATTGCCAACTCATAAAATGTCACACACAACCCTAAAACCAAGTCAGATGGTTGTGACAGCTTAAAGGTTGTATGGAGGATTTTTCAAATCCAACAACTGCTTGCCGTTTTTCAAATGATGCACATGTGTTGCTCCTCCCAGGGCCACACCCTTCACTGTAACTGGGCCAATGAGTTACTTAGAAACACTGAGGGTTTGCTTGACAGGTTCACAGGCCAATAGATAACGAGGTACCTCGTTATCTATTGGTCAACGTTTTATAGGCCTCATCATTTCCACGGTTTATATATTTTTATAATTCTTTTTTTGTTTAGCATAAGTACAAGGCTGTTACAAATCTATGCAACTGTTTTTGACCAAGACTGACAACAAACAATTTTTGAAAATCCTCCATACAACCTTTAATAATGGCGTACCACACACGTTAATTTTATTGTGCGGGTGACATCACAGTAATGAGTTGCAAAAATAAAGTCAAGTTCAAAACACAAACACAGCACTAGATATGCTTGCATAGGCACGTTCGACTTGCACAAATTCAATTGGCAGTAATGGACCTTGATGGATTTCATGAGTTTTGAAGTGTAGTGTCCAATGAAAGCGCCAAAAAAAAAAGAAAAAAAAAAAGGAAAAACTCATGAATGTATGTCGCTGATAGTGTAACCGGTGTAGACCCACATGAGGGACCAGGTCGGTGAAGTGTGTGGTGGTATGGGATAAACTCACCCCTCAGGTATAAAAGTAGGACCGGCAACTTGGGCTAACGGGAGCGGTCCCTTTAGCTCAACATGTTTGTCGGTCGCCTGCGGAACGAAAGATCCTGGTTTGACTCCCGCTCAGGACGGTACTAACCACTATCGTCACAATAGGCACCTCATTAGATTTGCTCAGATTTTTCTCAGACTATTGTTTTAGTATGGTTTAAACCTACATTTTTGAAGCAATAAAAGCTATAGAGGGATTTTCGTCTATGTCACTTTCGGCCCTACTGTGCATGATGAAGCTCAAGATCATGTTTTTCTCACAATTTTTTCAATCACCTGAATAACTTTTATCGTAGGATTGAATTTCATTCACAAATGTTGACTTAGCAGCCTAACTTTTGTTTTCGCACAGTGATAAACTCTTGTAGTTAGCTGACAACAAAGCTTTTTCAACTTGGTTCCACTGTTTGTGTCTATGAGCGGTGGCTCTTTCTACAGGAGGGGTGACCGCGCATTGCCGTGTTGAGAAACAGAAAATCCCTCTTTAGGAGGCTTTTTGCAGTAATCTAATCTGAAAGTCATTATTAAAAAAAAAAAAAAAAAAAAAAAAAAAAAAAAAGCATAGTTTATTTTAGACTAAAGAAAAGCAAGCCAAGCTTTAATTCAGTTAATGACATCACAAGTTCAAACAGTGCATTTTGAGCTTTGGAGGTGCAGACCGGCAAATAAAAAAGGATTACTAAAATATAAATGTATCAAACAAAACACGAGTTCTGATATATTTTTGATACAGAAACAACCTTCTAACTGGCTAAAATATCACACGAGTCAATGTATAACCTTTAATTTCCAAATTATATCGCGTCCCTGTATGTTTTGCTTTATTTGGAAAAGCTGCAGCGGAAGTAGCGCGCGCCGTGCCGTGACTTTGACGCCGGTGAGGCTTTGAAAGTCTTGAGTGTGACTTCAGTCCAGGAGAACCATGTCCGCCGTCACAGGCAAACTGTACTCTGCACCTCTGCTCCTCCTGATCCAAACTCCTTCTCCATGAAATAACAGTATCGCAGGGCCTCGAGGATGGCCGGCTCGGTAAGTGTACGTCCCTCCTCGCGCGCCACGCTTTCGGCTTCGTGGACTTTCGGGACATTTTTTTTCCTGATACGTCGCTGCAAAACCGAGTGGCGTGGAGTCTTGTCTATTTTTTTTTTCTTACTAAAGAGGATTTTCAAACGGAGCTGCTAGCTTGAGCCGATGTGCGTGCGTCTGCTGCAGGACTGAAGGATCTATTTTTACGTGGACTTTACGTGCTGTTTAACGTGGATTTAAGCGTCTTCTCCATTATTATTTGACTTAATTAGAGCAATGCACAGCTCTCTTCTTCAAACGTCAACTTTTGGAGCTTTTCCTGCACCCACTTCTTTTATTCCAGACTATCTCCCTAATTATATGTCTCCATTTAACGACTATCAATTATTGGCTCATTTAATCAACTATTTTCGTGTCTATTTACAAAGCACTTGTCTGAACGTTGTTACAAAGTGCTTTACGGTGCAATTAGAAACAAATCAGCATGATAAGATCATAGTAGATAAACAATATTACAATAGGACATTAGAATAACAAACTGCTTAACAAGAAAAACAATGTAGTAAAAATAAATAACCTTAGGCAACATCATATACTTAATTTTAAAAGACAGATCTTCAGTTTCCAGTCATGTGATGTGCTTGATTGGTTGCAAAAAGTAAAAAAAAAAAAAGGACATTTTTACATTTTGACCCAAAAAAATTATGCTTGATAACATTTCTTAACTTGTGTTCTATTTAAAAACATGCACATGTACATTTTGATTTGTCTGAGTCATAAATAATACTTTCTGAACACATGGCCTGTTTTGAAGTTTGCTCAGAAAACGATTATACAATTATTATGGTCAAAGATGAACCAAAGAGCCTTAGTTTAAAGCTGGAGTATCTGATTTTTATTCTTGAATTAGTACATTTTGGCTTTTCCACCTTTGTTCCATTGTATACAGTGCACTTTGTAACAAAATCAGATTGCTCTGTAGTGTCTAAATCTAATAATAAAGTTGTTTTTTTCCTACCAAAAGTAGTTCTCTGATTGGCCGTGCTTGGGTGGTCGTCTGCTCTAAAGCCACATTTATGTTAAAAAATTAATTGTGGAAAATTAACATGTGTTAACGAGTTTTTGGAGCACTAAAGAGAAGGAGGATAGATTTGTATATCTACTTCTGGGTTGTGTCAAAATCAGGTATTTCAGCTTTAAAATATTTCTTTCAATTTGATAAATGACTTAACTCTTGCTCATGCTTTTCAACAGTGCAACTTTAAAATCTATTATCATCAAAAACTTACATTTGCCCTGTCCCTACTCCCTTTTTGTAAAATTGCTGATCAATTTGATTCAGAAAGTTTTTTTTTGCGGCTCTACAACCATCTAATGTCTAACTATTAACTAACTTATAACTTAAATGGTTCTCTTGACTTTAGGGCTGCTACAAGAAACATTTGAATTTAAGGCTTAAAAAGTCTTCAATTGGCCATTGTTGGTCTTAAAAATCTTGCGTAGGTCTTACAATTTCTGACAAAAATTGCTTCATTTTTTTAATGAAGCAATATCTGTCAGATTTCTTGATCTGTTTCACATTGTTGCATCTTTTCCTTTGGGAAATTCCCAATAATATCCTCAATAATATAACACAATTGGTGTGTTTCTTCTACTGTTATTTGGTGGAGTAGATGGAATGCTCAGTTGCTGTATTACTTGTTATTGGTTGTGTTAGTTTTTTTAATTCAGTAACTTTTTCATAATTGTAGCAAAATATAAAATTATATCTTAATAAGTCGTCAGGAAAAGAGTCAGATTATGAAATACTAAACAGTTCTGGGCTGCAATTAATGATTTTTTTGATAATCGATTTGTTCGGCGATTATTCTTTCAACGAATTGATTGTTTAGATTGCAAAAGTGACTTGAATACAAGATTTTTGCCAAATTTGAGCCGAGTTTACTTTACTTGAGAACGTTCTGGAGACGTAGATTTTAGGTTTGTCAAAAATATTCTAAAGTCTGATTTTAATCAACACTAAAACGGGTCTCAAACTAGATTCTCATTTCAACAAGTATTATTAAAAAAATACCATTAGCAAATTTGATATTTTCTGAAAATATTTAGTTTTACTACTTAAAACTAGCTTAAAACCAAAATTTTCAATAAAAAAAAAATGTATTTGTGATGTATGTATGTAATCTGACGTAAAGGAAGCATTTTTGATTATCTTTGTGGTATCATAATTAGGCTTCATCAGGAATAGGGTCTATTTTCTAGTTTTAAAATTGAATTTAAAATGTAGTATCATAAAGACACAAGGCTCAGGGAAACTACCTTTTACAAAAAAACTAAAATTCTTCATGTAATTTCCGTTAAATCTGATGCTTTTCCACAGCTCATGGATGTTTGGAACCTGTATAAAGACCAGTTAACTATAATTCGATGACTAAATTAGTTGGCGATTCAATTATCGATTAGTTGCGATTAATCGATTAACTTGTTGCAGCCCTAAATAAAAACGTCTTTAAAAGTCTTAAATTTCATCTCCTTATCCCTGCAGAAACCCTGAACAATGACAAATGCATTCTGTAAATGTACTGTTTTAATGGAAAGACTATTTTGTATGTAACTATAGATGTCCTCAACTGTATAGATGGGACTTTTGCGTTCTAACTAACTTATCGATTAAGCTCAAAAATTTGCAAAACGTTCGTCAGTTGCAGCCCTACTCGACTTACCTTACGGCTCATTCACATTTTCTATTTCCAGGGTGCTGTCCAGGTGAAACTAGAACTTGGTCATCGAGCCCAAGTCCGGAAGAAACCCACGGTGGAAGGCTTCACTCACGACTGGATGGTGTTTGTGCGCGGCCCAGGACACTGCAACATCCAGCATTTTGTGGAGAAAGTGGTTTTTCATCTTCACGAAAGTTTCCCCAAACCAAAAAGAGGTAGGACAGACTTACAGTTGTCTAGTTGTGATTCTCTCGTTGTGATTCTGCTGTGAGGATGATGGTTTGGAACAGTTGTCCTTGAGCAAGCTGTTAACGCTGACCTGAATGACCCGCCTGGACCAGTGCTTGTTCAGTTGGTGTAAAACTATTTATCTTCTCACTCATGCTCACTTTACTCTAGAGCTGTCAGCCTTAAATCATTCAGTGAGTTCTTGTCGACCCTTAATTTACAAAACAAGTCAATGAAATTCTTCTGTTCATATCATAGTTTTCACTCAGGTCGCACAGGTTTGCTTGAACAAAAGCTTTTTGATGTGAAGTGCAAATGTTTTCGTACTTGTGCGTGTAATGTAAAGGTTGCTTTGACACAAATTGAACGTTTATTGCAACTCTATTCAATTTTTTCTTCTCGAGGGCCAGGTTTTTTGGCAGATTGTGACCTCTGGGCTGGAGATACACAGCAAGCCACTATTTCAGGGCTGCAACAATTAATCGACTAATTGTCAACTAAAAAAAATAGTCATAGTTGTTTTTTGGAAATCGTAATAAATAGCAAGACTACTAGGCAGAGAATCGAAAATTCATGTAAAGCCACATTTTTATTGCAAAGACCTCTGAATAACAAAAAATAAAACATTACTAAATTGAAACAGCTAGCAATTTTTTAGCAATAAAACATTTGTAAATATTCTTCAACTAAGCCTTGTTTCACCATATTCCAACCTTCATTTGGCACAAAATTATTTATTAAGGGTTGCATGGAATATTCAATATTCAACATTACATCTGCTTCAACATTGTAAAATGACTACTGTTTCATTAGATTTTTGTCGAAAAATATATTTCAAAAGGCAGCTGGACACTGATAGAACTAAAAGACTAGACATAAGTCTGATCCAGGCTTAAACAGTAAAAAACAAACACTGTATATTTTCAGGTTGACAAATAGGCCATGGGCCAGATTTAATAGGTTGGAGGGCCTCATGTGGCCCCCAGGCCTTGCTTTGAAAAGCCCTAATTTATTGGATAAAGAAATGGTACATTACCTTATTTATTTACATTTATTCACATAAGTATAAAAAGTAGAGCTGGTCAACCTGGAAAAAATTTGTATCATGTTTTTATTGCTCCTATTGATTGATCGTCACAACTTTGTTTATCTTTTTTAAAAACACAATCAGGTCTGTTTTGCCCTTTGTCTTAGCCTTGGTCTTAATTATTCCTCTGTTGGCCACTAGTGACTCTCTCCAAGCTCTGTCAGTGTAGAAGGTGCAGCTTCAGCCAGATGTGGGGGTGCAATTTCCTTCAGTGAACCTGAGATGTGTCAAGTCTGTGACAAGTGGGCAGCTGCATTAAGATCACAGGCAAAAGTGAACTGTAGCAGCTGCTTCAGTTTGGGACAAAAAGTGTAATAATAGAAATCTATTTGGTGAAAGTCTATACATATGACAGACTTTAACAGCTTTGTCTAAAAATGTGTCTTTTCTTTTACATAAAGCCTGCTTACTTAATAAAAAAGATCACTTGTCACAAGCGTGACATATCCCAGGTTCACTGAGGAAATTGCACCCCCACATCTGACTGAAGCCACACCTTCTACACTGACAGAGTATAGCGCCTGGAGAGAGCCACTAGTGGCCAACAGAGGAATAATTAAGACCAAGGCTAAGACAAAGGGCAAAATAGACCTGGATAAGTTTTACATTTTAGAAATTGTTTTAAGAACATAATCAAAAGACTTTTAAGAAATTAAAATTCATTGAAAAAGACTTCACATATACCAATATTCTGCCTCAAAGTTTGGCTTTTGCGCCATAAGTTTTTACTGACAAAAGATGAGCCATAGATAGAATAAAATGGAAAGCTTTAATTGTCATTTCACAAACAGAATTTAAAAGCTCATTCACAGTGAGCGGAAAGTGATGTCAATGTCAACCAATTATTGCGGTAGTTCTTTAGTTGATTAATTGGTCGATGGAGTCTGGAGTCGACCAAAATTTTTATTAATTCTCTAATTTAAGTTTATAGACTTATATTAGTTAAAGATTTGGGACTGAATCTATGTATAACCTGCTGTTTTGGGTAGTGTGGGTTTGGTTTTTGGGTCAAATAAATTGGCATGATCAGTAAGAGCTTTTGATGGGATATGTCTTTAGTCAACCAAGACAGCCCTACAACCAATAATTCCGCTACAGAAAATGGTTGGTAATTAAACCTTATTTTTAACGTTTTTCTGCTGGATTAAGCTAGTGTTGTCTGAATGTTGTTTATGGATGTGATGTTTAAACTTAACTTTCTTGTACAAATATTTTTCATGTTGTTTTCGCCAGGATATGTCTTTAGTCGACTTCCATCCTACTCTTTACAGCATTCTTGTCTTTGGCGGGAAATCCGTTGCAGGATAATGGAGTGAGATTGTTGAATGTGTCCGCGCTGTTGCATCATTCAAGACATTGACTTCTGAGGTACAAAGGAGCCTTGTCGTGGTTTGCTATAACAGTCCGCCGTGTATTGATATGTTTTTTGAAATTGTTGCAGCACTGTAGCCAATTATTAGTTCATACAAGGGGGAGAGAGAGAGAAAGGGCAGTCTTTGAAGTTGTAAAGTCAAAAGAATGTATCCATGTGACTCATTGTGAAGTGAAGGTGCTGGAGGTGCTGGTCGTTCAGGTTTACAGATCTTAACAGGACTTTAGATTGGTTAGGTTCTGTTCATGTGCCATCACAACATTGTACAGACCCATAATACTAAGCACAAATGCAAAAATTAATATTGTTTAAAGAAGTGTTTCTCAAACTGTTGTAAATGCAGGCTGTCTCTGGTGGCAAAGACATTAAATTAGTTTTAATTGTATGTCTTTGTGTGGTAGTACTTGAAGCTAGTGGTGGTGCAATACCAGTACAACCAGAGACAGCCTGATGGAGTTAGACAATTTTATGACATCACTTCGATTTTATCATGATTTTTGCAGACTGTCTCTTTTCCTAGGTAAATGCAATCATTTGCTTTTTCAGAAAGTTTCAACTTCACAGCGATTGGTTAAATCCAACTGTCAAAGACTGACCAGTGTTGCCAGATTTTCAGAAAGAAAAAAGTGACCAAGCTTTTGAAAATAAAATCCCACAACAAGTGACCTCAGACTTTTGATCAAAGTTAATAAAATAATCGATTAATTAAGCATAATGTGTCACCGCAAAGCAAGTTTATTACAAATTGGACTACAAATCAAACAGAAAATTGGTCAAATTTACTTTTTATGACTTGAAAGTGCAGCCCAAAAAAACCTCAACCTTTAAAATTCATAAAAGAAGCAAAGTCGCTATCAAGAAGTAGACTTGGCAACAGTGAGGCTGAGGGAAATAGGTTGACGATTTCATCAAAAAGCAGATGGTCACAGATTTGATTTTTATCACAATATTGCCCAGGCCTAGTTTTTATTGTAATACAAAGAGTTATTGTGTTTGCAAATAGAAATTACCTCTCTGAAATGAGATATTTCATGGCATATATTTCATGATATTTCATTTATTGTATTTCACAATATGTCATAAATGTTGTTTT
Organism: Mugilogobius chulae; assembly: GCA_038363315.1. Classification (NCBI taxonomy): domain Eukaryota; kingdom Metazoa; phylum Chordata; class Actinopteri; order Gobiiformes; family Gobiidae; genus Mugilogobius; species Mugilogobius chulae. The sequence goes on from CM076404.1 coordinate 32,226,873, forward strand.
GACGATATGCAAAAATTGAATGTTGAGGTTATTTAATTTATTCATGAGGATAATGTATTAATACATTAGGCAAAGTTGCTGACTGAGATGCTTGTACTAGATTCTAGATTTACAGCAAGTTTTCTATCCTTGGTCCTCTGGGTAAAGAGGAGGAGCCTATTGTACTGTACATTTAGTGATAGTGGTAACCGGAGCCCACAGAAGAAACTTGCACAGACACAGGAAGAACACTCTCAAACTCCATAATCCAAGACATTCTTGCTATGATGCCAGGGCATTAATTTAGGAAAAAAGAGGTTGTGTATGTTAAAAACTAAACTTTATATTGTAAGCTTTCAGTTAAGGGTATAAATGTGATATTTCTGGGACTAATTTTAAATATTTCCATTGATTAACATGATTAAACCAATACAATAATAAGCTTAAAGACATGTTTTAACACATGTCTGAGGAATTTAATCAATATTGTCTGAATATGACAAAATATCATCCAGCCCTATGAGTGGGCATGAATTTAAATAATGAAAATGTGACAGAAAGAATTAATTTTAATGAATATTTTTGGGCTTTCGTGATTATATTTGCAGACATGTCACATTTGTCTGATAAACATCATTGAATTATTGTTATACTACATAAAAAAATATTGAGTTATTATTTTTTATCGACATAGCCGAGCCCTATTTCAAAGATATTATTCATAAAAACTGTCTCTTGCCCACCATCTGGCCTTGTAGTATCAAACAAACACAAACTATTAACAACATATCACGCAATTATTCAATCTATTTTTGTAGCTTGCTTTCTGATGAAGGTTGTGCAGGGAAGGTTGTCTTTTAAGTGTCGAGTTTTCAGTCTGAAAAATCAATGTGAGTCTCCTTATCTTTATTTGACTTGCTGATGTGATGCTTTCTAATCGTTTTCGCCGTCTTGCATAGATAATTGCCTCTTTCGCTGCAGACTGGACAAAGCTGTTAGGGTAGGTTTTCATCCCGTTTGCCAAGATTTGATCGTGGCGCGTTCTTACAAGTTAACACATTGTAAATTATCGTGGAGACTGACGTTTAACTGAAAGCAAATGTGTTTTTGGGTGACTTGCTGTTGGAAAATTACAAATAGTGTTTCAATAATTCATTTTGTTGTACAAGGGAAGTATTTTGACAGACACAAATTCAGACACAAACAAGTTTAAGTGTACATTTTGTCTTACAGAAACTGAGCTTGACAATGCAAAAACACTAAGTAAATTCCAAAATGTCTTGCTTTTTGTTGTGGTTGTATAGAATCAAACTTAAACAAAAATGGGTGAACTAACACTTTGAGCAAGTTACACTGTTAACTTTTCAACAGCCAATCAGAGCAGCCAGACAGTGCCAGGCTTTACTGCCTTGTACTACCTTCAATAAGTCAGTGCTTACCTCCAAAGAATAGCACTCCTGTGATTTTTATGTATTTTCGTATGACACTATTGAACACACCTGAATAGATTATAAGCCACACAAACTAGATTTAAAAAGAACACAGATTCAATACCCGGATTAGATGATTGATTATATATTGCTGGATTGGATGAATGATATCCATTCAGTCGATATCCTGGTTGTGCTTTTAAATTGATGTAATGGTACTTATTTACTGGCTGATGTTGAGAACGTCTCAGATTGTTTGAAACTTTTTATCTTTATTGGTGTCGAACACAAGCCCCGGGGGCCAGATGAGGCCCTTCACATAATTTAATGCGGCCCTCAAGGTCTTATAAGGTTTACTTAAATCTTATGTTAGTGCCCGCCAGTAGTAATATGGGTGTCTTACTCTCAAGTTTCAGACAAATAATTTCATTAGATTAGGTAATTTTTCTGACAAATTTAAATGTATATTCAGTAATTGTCACTTCAGTAAATATACGAAAATCAAATAGAGACTATTATTTGTAGAATGTCAAAGATTAGTAAGGTAATTTTAGTTACAACCGGCCCTTCAAGAACAACTACGATGCCAATGTGGCCCTTTGTCAAAATAAGTTTGACACCCCTGGTCTAAGGTGACGTCCTGCCGCTGTAACTGTCAGGTAAATGAGCATCTAGCTTATTACAACTGTCTTATTACAAGAAAAATAAAGATGAACTAAGAAGAAGACAGAATTAATTTTCCAACTATGTTTAAAACATTATTAAGGTGCATTGTAACATTCTGAAGGTGAAAAGTCAAATCTACAATTCTGTAAAAACAGAAATCAAAATTTTGTTGTGACAAATTGAATTGTTACAGTCGACAATGCGTCATATTGGGGGGGCATGGCTACATTTAAATGGAGGTTGTTGATGTGGTGTTATGTCAGAAAAGTATATCTAGCCTATCTTAAGACACTTGTTGACTGATAAATCAACAAAGCGACTACAGGCCATCAGGACATGCTTTTGAAAGAAGCTGCAATAAAGTAGCAGGCTGGGTTACAAGTAGAACTGGGCAATTTGAGAAACAAATTAGTCACAAAATTCTTTTCTTGCCTCAAAAACAACATAAAATTGGCTTATGATAGTTAGTTCTGGAACATAAGCTAAACAAACATCAAATCTCTGTCATTTAACACAGAAAACCATCAAAAAGCTTCTTCCAAAGTCTGGCTTCTAGTCCAAACCACATTATTTTTTGACGAAAGATTATCTGTGGAGCTCCTGACTCAAAAAACAATTGACTCTCTAACATGGCTGGATTGTGATTTCTCCATTTTTTGACTAATTGTAGAGTGATAGTGTGAAGATTTTATACATTATAAGATTCTGTTGAAACTGAACATTTTAGTTAAAGTTGCAGTCTTCATAATTCGCCGAAAGCGACCATTCAGACTGCAATTTCTAGTCAATTTCCATAAACTCGCTCTACTAATAAGAACACTTGTCATCGCTTTTGTCCGCATTTGACCTCTTTATTGGCGAAACAGACACGACGCACGTACAGCGAATAGTTTATCCCGCGTCGCATTAATAATCTTCTAATTTATACGCGTTTTTATAAGGTCATTCTTTTAAAAATTCTGCCAAGTCGAGCCGTGAAGTGACTTTTATGCGAGACGTTATGGCTATTGAATACAGAGCAGAAAAAGCGCGTGACCTAGCGAGCCGTTAGCGTGCTCTGATTATGATGTGAAATAAAAGATGACGGCGGGAGGAATAATAAAAGAAGTCCCATAGAGCTCACTCAACTGTGGGCCAGGGACTTTATATGAGCCCTGGCTTTATTGCCTCTATTCACCGCGCTTTGACTGACACCAGCTTTTTTAATGACATTATAGGAATATAGTCTTGACTGACAACTACTGTATTGCTTCGGCTTGAATTAGCGGCTGCAGTAAAGTAAGTTCAGGCTTTTCTCTTTGATCAGCGCAGAGAGAGAGAGAAAGTGGTGCCTCAGAGCAGCTACTGTAGACAAACCGTGGTTCATACATGTCCTGGAAAACCTGGAATGTGGTGAGGGAAATTTAGGGAAAGCTAACTTGGATAGTTTGGGTAACTAACTTTGTCTTTTCTATTAAAAACTATATGATAAATGCAGCCCTTTGTGAAAAAATGAGACCACTGAGTACTGTCTGAAGTGAATAATAAAGAAGTTATCATTAGGAGCTGAATGCTGTGCTCTGATTGGCTGTGCTTGGGTGGGCCTCTTCAGTTTCACTTTTCATAAGAAGTGGTTTTTAAGCCATAATTGCAACTAAAAATCAATTAGGGCAGCAACAAATGATTCTTTTAGTAATCGATTATTCTTTCGATTAATCAGTTAGTTGTTTAGAAGCAAGCTTTTTTGTCTATTTGAGCTGAAGTAACGTTGCTTGAGGATGTCCTGGAGATGTAGATTTTTAGTTTGTCAAAAGCTTTGAAAATCAGGAACTAATCAACACTAAAACAACAACTTGAACTTGAAGTAAAAAAATACAAGACAAATTTTGATATTTTCTGATGAGTTTTAGAATAATCCTGAGCTTTATCAAAAGTGTTTAAAACCAAAGTTTTTAATAAAGAAAGTATTTGTATTTTGTGTTGGAAAGTCTATCGCATAGAAATTTTACATATAAAGAGCATCTTCAACTATCATTGTGGTATCATAATAAGTATTAAGAATCAAGTCTATTCCTTAATATTAAAAACTGTGTTTGAAATTTAGCTTCATGACAGCACTAGCCTTAGGCAAACCAGTTTTTTACATAAAAAACACTAGATTTATAAAATGTTCATTAGGGATGCACCGATCCGATACCTGGATCGGATATCTGTGCCGATCCAGCCAAATTTCCTGCATCGGGTATCGGCTCCATGATATCGATTCAGCCGATATCATATTTGTGCCTTTAATTGGGCAAAATAAGACTAATTTATTGGCTGGTGTTGATCCAGAACGTCTCATATTATTGGACATTTTATTCAGATTAAGCTGTTAAGTTGTGACTTTCACTACAAATAACAGTTGCATAACAATATACTGTATGACAAAATGTCTTTTTTTTTTAATAAGAAAGAGAAGCAATTTCAGTTATTACACTGGTATCGGTTGATATCGGGTATCGGTAGATACTTAAAGCCAAAGTATCGGGACCGATATTGGAGCTGTAAAAGCTGGATCGGTGCATCCCTAATGTTCATGTAATTTCTATTCAATCTGAGGCTTTTGCACAGCTAATGAATGTTTGAAACAAATAGACTAGTTAACGATTATTCAATTACTAAATTAGTTGGTGTTTATTTCAATAATCTAATCAATTGCTGCGCTGAAATGAATACTTTTTTCGATTAATAGCCCAGCCCCATTTGCAGTTATGAAAAAAAGTCCTGATCCCGGCTAGAACTCTGCTTATTACGTTCAGTTGAACAATCATTGTATCGGCTGAACCAATACCATGAAGTCGATCTTGATTCAGCAAAATGTCCCGGATCAGTGCCATTATCCAATCCCAGTATTGCATCAGAGCATCACTAGTTTGTAACTTCTGATTTATCGTATCGGCCAATCTGAAGCAACAAACAAATGTGTTTAGCAAACTTTGCATTTGTTTTCAGTGTTGAAGTAAATTTACTCAAAGTGAGAAGAATAACCGAATACTGTTATTACTATGAAACTGCCAGTATCAGAACTGCGAAAGTTATTTTGTCTTTGTTCAATAAATGTTGTTCTTAGAAGCTGTAATGTTCCTTAATGCTCTGTAACATTCTGGTTATTTTGTTTGATGTGGCTTTTACTCATGAATTTTCGCAGTAACACGTCTTCTTTGTTTGGCTTTGTTATTCCGAGCTGTCATTTGAAACCATAAACTCATAAATCTAGTGGGAAGCCTAGTCAAGTCCAACCGAGTGGGTAATATATTGCCTCCTGCAGCTTTAAAACCGGCTCTGGTTTTGGAAATGGCGCTTAAATCTCCATGAGTGTGTGATTCATGACGGGCGGAAAGTGACACTTAAAAAAGATGAGAAGAAGCACTTTTTGGCGTGGACCCGGGACATGCATCACGGTGGAAAACCCTGTCCTCTTTTCGTTTTGCCTAATGCCCCGGAGCAGTTATCATAAATCAAAGTGCTATCTCTTGATACGGACGCCGCTTCAAAGCTCAAAGGTTCTCCTAAAAGCTCTTAGATTACACAGTGAGTTTGGGTTGTGCTGCTTCCACCCTCCGCCCTGACTGATGAATGAGATCTGTGGTTTAAGGCTTCTCCTCGGGCGGAGACGCGATGTTTCTACAAGCCAGATGCTTTTTCATATACGTGTAGTATTAATGGAAGGTTAAATATTTCACCATAATTCATTTTCAGGAATTTGCATGCTACATGTGGAATTCAAAAACAGGCAGCTGTGACAGTTCCCATGGTAAATGCAATCAGAGATCGACCGATATGGATTTTTCTTGGGCTCATCCAATGCCGATATCAATGGCCGATTTCCGAGGCCAATTTCTTGTGCCAGTTTTCATATTATTTAAAAAATATTGCTGAGATGAAATGGTATATCCAAAAAACAAAAAGTTCAAACTAAGCTCTTATTTGTCTCATTGTTTAATAAATACAACATGTTTCTGCTCATTACAGAACATTTTAAAAAGTAACTCAAGTTGGCGCTCCTTTTCAAAACTCAGCAAAATGGAGATGTATTAAACAAACCGTATCATTTCTCTTCAAAACTAACTTGGAGCTCAGCTGATCACTGTGAGTGCAGCTCCACCGTCTGATCAAACATCGGCCAAAATAAGACGATGGCCAATGTGGCCGATATGCAAAAAAAAAAAGAAAAAAACGTAAAATCTAAATATTGGCCTCAAAATCTCTAAATGCAATATATTTTTACAACTCTGTTACTGTGCAAACCAATTCTCGTGAAGTTTAGAGCTCTGGCTTCCCAATAAGGAGATCGTAGGTTCTAATCCGGGATCAAACCAAATCAACATCTCTAAATCTCTCTGGATGGAGTTTGCATGTTCTCCTTGTGTTGTCTTCAGTTCTTTTCAGATACTCTGGCTTCTTCCAAAAACATGCAAGTACAGGTAAATTGACAACACTGTAATTTCCCCAAGTGAATGAATGATAGAGTGTGAGCGATTGTCTCTGAGACGAGTTGGCCTCTGTCCAGGGTGTTCCCCCGCCTAAGGCCCAAAGCCACTGGGATAGACTCTAGTCACTCTAGCCCCCAACAAGAGAAAGCAGTATGAAATGAATAAATTAATGAAACAAAGTTTTAAAAAATTTTCTGAAGAAAAATTGGCAAATGAAAGTTGAAAATGACAGAAAGTAGAACTGAGTTTTAAACAGTAGTGAGCATTTAAGAGGTCGAGAGATTGGAATCCAGGCATGTGGAGTCATCAGTTATTTAGATGCTTTTTGATCCTCTGTCAGTAAAAACATGTGGCTTGGAGCAGAAGCCAGACTTGGAAGAAGAAATTTGACTTTCCTAGGCTAGAACCTGATGCCTCTTCTATCAACTCTCGTGCTACAATGAGTAGCACTTGCAAATTTGCAGCTGCTTTGTCTTCAGAGCAGGAGATGTCTCCATGACCGAAATCCTAAAGGCCAATGCACAACAAAGTGTGAAAGCCTGTGCATGTGCCACACGTCCAGCCATGTGTCAACACACTGAATGCCACGACGCTCTGGGTCATTTTTCAATGAGCCGTGATCATAATGAGTGAGGAAAATTATCACTCATTATGTGAAATTAATTAACTTTCAAAGTGCCCCTTGGGTATAAATAAAGTGTTTTTTTTTCAACATGAGCTCCTACAAGTGGGTGTATGTACTAACGTCTAACTAATATACTTTTTGAATCATGGAAGAAAAAACTAAAGATGTCGGTGAGTCCCAACAGAGGCGTCACATTTGCCATTCGGCAGAGCGTCCCAGTGTGCTTGGGCCTTATCTGTTCCCACTTGCAAGCTTTGCACTTTGTTAATTCCATCCTATAATCTGTGCATCCATACTGTCTTGGATTGTTATTTAGAGATGGGACAATTTTCTTAAGTCACGATTCAATTCAGTTTTTGCAGCCAGGATTTTCAACTTTCTTATTTTGTTAGCTTATCTATATTGTTTTTTACCTTAAAACACAAAATAAACCATAATAAACTACATTTAAAGCAAAGCCACTGTTGTTGGTGTTCACAACTTGTGTTTTTTATGAACATTCATAGAAAGTTCACGCTTTGTTTCTTCAGACATTGTGGCTATTGTTGTATTCTTTGTATTAAATGAGCAAAACTGATTGATTCTGGCCTTCTGGCCTGGATCGCTGCATACTTCGAACTCTTTTTCATCCTTATTATTTGATGCAAACGTTTGTCCTACATGATGCTTCTTATTCAGTTCATTTGTATGTGGTTTTAACGATGTCAGTCCTGAAGGAATTAATGAATACTGAAAATCAAGCAATGAAAGTGAGTCTTTCAAAACAAGGACTTTACAAATCAGAATGACACATGACACTTATGTATGAAACGGATGTGTTTGTGTCTCAATGTCAGACAGTCTTACTTTGCTCACTGTCCAGGTAGCGTCCAGCTGAAGTGTCAAAACCAGCTTAAAGATTGCTGCTCTGCTCTTTGTGTCTCGTGTGTACAGTGACTGATCATAGAAAGCAGCTTTTCAATCAGCGCCGCGTCTCACGTTTCTACAAAGTCTTCAAACATGTCGTAATGAGAGTAAACCTGTCTGTGAGTGAGCTTTCCGCACAACGTCTGTCTGCGGACTCCCAACGATCGCTTTTCCTTTTGACTTTTACGGTCGGAGGGAATATTTGTGGCCCGGACTGCTACATCCTGTGTCTCTGTGGAAATCCGATATTTAGGATGAGGAGGAGTGGGAACGTCAGGGAGCAAAGAGTCCATCCAGAGGCAAAGAGACTGGAGGGAATTTAGGACTTCAGCTGATGTTAGAGACATGAAAGGAGCTGATGTGAAGTGCTTTAGTTGTGATTTTTAACCTCTGACTGTCTGGTAGGTGAATTTGTGAATGTTTTGATCTGTTTGGGATCATTTAATCAAATTAAATGTAAAGCATTTGAACAGCTCTTAAACAGGACAGATCGAAAACTACTATACAATATCTCTCATCTGTGTTTGTAAAATTGATCAGACCCGTGATGGGACAGACAAGGATCTGCAGCCTGACAAAGCTGCACAAGAAAGAGAATCATAAAGGTCAGGCTTGTTCAAATATGAACACAACTGTTCAACTCAAATAGTGTTGCTGATTTAAACCAGTCAGTGGGTTTTGTCCATGTGTTTGCTTTTGCATTGCATCAGTGTGTTTTAAGTCAATCTGTGTGTGACAGGTAACAGTGTTTTAAATGTATGTGTGTAGAGTTAGTGTGACAGGTAACAGTGTTTTAAATGTATCTGTGTGTAGAGTTAGTGTGACAGGTAACAGTGTTTTAAATGTATCTGTGTGTAGAGTTAGTGTGACAGGTAACAGTGTTTTAAATGTATCTGTGTGTAGACTTGGTTTGACAGGTAACAGTGTGTTTCTCCGACACTCACTGCCTCCATCATGAGTGAAGTAATGAGAGCTCGTGAGTGTAACTTCCTCCACTGATGGTTTGATTTGTGGTGCGGTTCAGAGAAGCTGCCAGACACACATTAAGATTAATGACGAATCAGTCAGTAAAACTGCCACGGCGCTTCATTATTGCCACGCAGTTAACGGGCCAGCGTTGAAGTGTTACCTTGGCAACGGCCAAATGGCAGCGCTGCTTCAACAAATGGAGGTAAAGAAGCTCTTTAGAAGTGGCGGAGGGGGTGCTATTTTGGCAATAGGCAGCAGCAGCTCACGCTGCTTAAGCACCTCATTTGAGACCTCAGCTGCCATTTAATCTACTCCGGAGATGGCATCTCTTCAAAGGTGTTTGTGATATTTCAGAGGATTGTAACTTTCATGGAGAGATGGAAGATGCTGTAATGGGGAAGAAATGGCCAATCTGTGAGCAAAGGAAGCATGCATCAGAGCTGATACGCTTTTTGTTCCAACTAACCACCTTTGAAGGTCTGGTCCAGCTTGTTCTTAAAGGGCAGGGCTGGTGAATGGACAGGCAAACAAAGAAACTCTAATGGTTTGGTCGTGTACAATATCACAAAATGGGATGTATAATGCGCCGCCCTGTCTCTTCCTTTCTTCAGTATATATTCAGCAATTTGGCAAGTGCATTGAGTGTGATGAGGCTCTTTCAGAGTAGGGTTGTAGGAAAAAAGCTATTTTCTGAAATGACCTAATTTATTTTTTCTCAATCTGCTATACTTGAGCTTCTCCTGGTCAGACACTTCTTCTGTTGTCCTCATTTAGTGTACATTTCTGTTCATATGATCGTGTCATTTCTTAGTTAAAAGTACAGTGACATTTCTGTATTCCTGCTCAAAACCTGATTCAGCCTTAATGAAGATCTGGAATAATCCAATTAAAGACTGAAGTTAGATTTAGATGGTACAAAACTTTTCTTTGGTGGTACTTCGTGTACAGTTTGAGAACCAAGATAAAAAGAAAATAAACTTTTGAACAATCTTTATTCACCTGGAACCAAGTTTTCGGGGTCACTGGATGTCTTTGAAGTCATGTCGGATAAAATATTTGATCAAAAATATAGCTGACAAAAGCATGCCTTTTGCTACGATTAAGAAAATTGAAAATCTTGCTTACACTTAACCTTTATAAGCAAATGAAAACCTCTAAACCTTTCTTTATCAAAGTTAGTATGCAATTATGGCAGACTTTTAGTGATACAGCACTTAACCCATACTGTCTCATTTCAAACAAAGAAAAGGAGAAGAATGGATTTAAACTTTTGTAACTCATCCTTCACTCTTAAACATTTTAACACATCAGCTGTCCAATCATCTTTCATCCCAAAGAATCAAATACTGACTCACACGGCTGTGCATTACAAGTTTGAAAAGCCAAATGTTTAATAATTAGATAAAGGCCGTGTTCTCTTGGAAACATTTACATCTGAGAACAGTTGAGTATCTCTTCTTTAAACTTAATTAATTCCAAACCAGCACAAAGCATCACTCCACATGTGTTTAGGCAGAGACCCGCTCCTCCGTCTGATAACTGTAAGTGTGTGGGAGCAGACAATGAAGCGTTAACAGTGCATGTGTGTATCTGATTTCCCTGCAGAAAAAGCCGGTTCTGTTAGCCAGATTGGCGACAGCGTAAGCCCCTCGCGGTGCTCTCCATGTCTCAGATTGATGCCTTAATGATTGGGCCAACATGTTAGCCCCTGGCCATCTCCTGAGCGCTCTGGTGAAGTCTTTTAACTCCGCGCGTCCTCCGTTTGGGCCTAATTTGCGGCTTGTGTGAGCGCATACCACATAAGTCAAGTCACGGCTCTGACCTCTGCACAAGCCGACGCTGCAGAAGCCTCAGAAGCTGCTGTACATTCCTCTGCTCTTTGCTGTGGCTGGTAAAAGGAGCACAAGGATGGCAGCAGTGACATGAATGATCTCCACAATAATGTCAAGATTATCATTGAAAATTGTGAATATTCTAATCAAAATAATCGTAAGTAGTAGGGATGTCAATGTCAGATTTTAGAAGTACGATTTCAGAAAGACTAATTTAGCAATTATTCACAAGGCTGTTAAAGCAGCAAAGATGGCCTTTATTCTCATGGCCTTAGACACTCGGACTTGACTTGGACTTGTGGCTTTAGACTATAAAACCTCAAGTCTGAGTCAAGTCAGAGTGTCTAAAGTTTAGAGACTCGGACTTTGATACTGCTTATCGATCTGGCCCTTCAACAATTCTCTTATTGGTGCTTTTACTCACAATGATGTGGCCCAGGTCCGACCACATCAAGTTCCACAGATCAGAGCGCACCAAACAGGAAACAGATTGTGAACTACGTCCGGAATTTCAAAGTAAAAACACTTCGCACGGACTTTATTTTGATCACATAACTTGTATTTAATCTTTATACAGATAGTTGTTTTGCCAGTTTAACTCAGTCGGCTGTAAACTTTCACTTTATGTCACTGAAACACTGACGGGAGAATAATTTTTATCGGACTTATTCACGTAATGCCTTTGCCCTCGTGTGGGAGAAATAACACACGTGAGCTCATGTGATGTGAGCTACAGAGCGATCCCATAAAACACGGATGTTTTTTGCACTCCTGCTGCACAATAAAGAGCTCTTTTGGCTTTAATTGAAAACTTTTATTTCATAAACTTGTCCTCTCCGCGCATGCTCTTCTCGTGCTCCTCGAGGCTTCGCAGCCTGGCGGAGCGCAGCCCGGCGGGGACAACATGCATGAGGCTTTGCGCACAAAATAGGAGGTGTTCTGTGGCGCAGTGCTGCGCAGTGGATATGCAGGATGTGGGATTCCTGTGAAAGGGGCAACCCCAGTGCCGTTTCAAACCCAATCTCAGTACCCATTCCTACTGATAATAGTTTTTAAAAGAGTAAACTAAAAAGACTTAATTTTGCGTCTTACATTGTCCCACTTATTATTTTTGTTTGTTTTTATTTTCGCTGTTTCTCAAAAGTGTGAAGAATCCCTAAACCATGATCTTTTGTCCTGCAGTAATCAGAACTCTAACATTTGATATGGTGACGTCCTTACTCAGAAGCTGCTGTGCATTCCTCTGTTCTTTGCTGTGGCCGGGTTAATAGGATCCTCCAAACACCAGGATCGCACCAGTGACATGCTCTCCACTCATTTCCTGTGCACGTGTGAGAATCGTGGTGACTTCATCCCAACACCAAGCCCAAGCATGTCTTTTCATTCAGCGGAGCAGAGAGCAGCTTCAAGTGTGTCTGAGCTCTTGGAGTCGGCCCATTTTGTTCTCTGCTTTTCATAAAAACATACAGGCGGCCAAATCTGAATGGCCGTAATTGCACAATTTACCCACTTCGTTTTTTTCAAGATTACCAAGACTTGTGTGACTCAATTTTTGGCTTGAATGTCGTTTGTGGTTTTTGATTTATACTATCGGTGAATCTAGAGATGCAGAATTTTAGAAAAATTTGGCAAAACAAACTTTTGACCATCAAGATTATTTCTTGTTCAGTGTATTTTTCTTTGCAGTTTTCCCTGCCTCAGTTGAAAATGAATGAATACTATGAGCTCAGGCAGTGAACAGTGAGTTGAGTGGTTTTCTGTGATGTGTTAAAGATTTTACAAATCAGGAGGAGACCAAAAGACATTTGTGTGTTGAGTTGTTCTAACTGGATAAGATTGAATTGCTTACGTAATGTGGATTATTTCACTGGTTTCAAGACATTTTTAACCGGGTTTAAAAATTTGCCAATGGGTTGAGAACAGTTTTCTTAACCCATTGGCTAATAATTTGGCTCAAAATAAGAAGCAATGTCTTAAAATCAGTTTGAAACACTTTGAAACAAAAACAAAAATGATGTCTCTACAATAAATTAAGGTTAAATTAGTTTAACTCCTAGAACCAAGCAACTTTAACTTGTCTTGAAATAAATTTTTTGCATTGTGGTCCAGCTCTTTGTTTCTTTCCCAAATTGCTAAAGAAATGACTTTGCAATTTTGTGATACAAATCTAATTATGAACTTATTATTGTGACTATAGAGGGATTTTCGGTTGGCGTCACTTTCCACATGCGTTATGCAGAGAGCTCCTCTCCATCTGCTTACATGGGGAAAATTCTTTGAATTAAACAATGAAAGGGCACAACAGCTAGCTGTTTTGATCAGACCTGAACCGGTCTGACAGACGTCTGTCTCCTGAAGTTTGAGACAGTGTTTTTCTCGCTGTTTTTTTTTACCTGAATGTAACTTTTAAGGGTCGTAGGATCGAATTTCATTCACAAATGTTGATTTATCAGCATAACTTTTGTTTTCACACGGTGATAAACTCTCTAGCTGACAATGGAGCTTTATCAACGTGTTTCCACTGTTCAACTGTTGATAAACCAAAAATCCCTCTATTGATTGATTTACTGTTTTAGTGAAATCCTCATATAAAGTTTCAAGTCTCTATTTACTGGATTGTTTTCACAAATGAGAAACTCGGTCATCTGAAGGAAATTAATGTCTAATGACACTTGCTTTGGGCTTAAAAATGTATTTATTGGCTTTGGCAAATATCTGTTCTCCGTCACGGCTGGAGGCCAGATATTGGACGTTAGTATCAGCTCAAAAGTCCAAATTGTTGACTTTTCAATATAATAAAGAAATTCTTTATTTGTCTCAATATAGTGAATTTCAGTGTTGCAACAGCGGATAAATGAAAACATGCAACCAACAAAGATAATCATTTTTAAATAGACTTGACCAAATATGTGACTTTAACTCTTACGTACAATAAGTTGCCGTTATAGAATGATTAGACAAAGTATCATCCGTATATAGTATTATGTACATTATGTGTCTATGATGATGATATTGTCCCATCCACAGCTGCTGCAAACAACTGTTATTCTACAAATACATTTTTACATTCTTATTTCAACCTTTAGCTTTAAATGCACTTTTTGTACTTAAGCCAAAAACACAACATGAATCCGTTCTTGACATTTGTACGTGATGATTTCTCAGCGGAGAGCCCGGGACCCCAGACCCTTCACCCACTGCGCCCAATCTCGCCGCGTCTGGCCCGAATCAAAGACCAGCAGGAATTTGCCTGTAATTGTTTTTACGATTCTTCAGAAATCATACCTCCTCGTATTAGCGCAGCACAAAGACAGCAGCAGCAGCGGTGCGTCTGAGGGGCTGCTGCTGCTGCTGGCACTGGCATGAAAAGAATCGGAAAGGGGAGGGGGTCCAATCCAACCAAATAACAGGAACTGGGCTGTAAATGCCTGCTCTCCCTGGGTCCAGTCCAGTCAATGAAAGAGGTTAGAGGAAGTGGTTTATTGAAGCATGCTTTATATGGGCCGTTTGCTGCCTCTCTTTCACTTTTCTCCCACTTGGCCCTGTCGTAAAACATTTGTCTTTCACTTCCACCACCAACCACTTCACAAAAACTGAGGCATTCTGCAAAATTACATGAAAAAGACGTCGTTAAAGGAGGCGTCTCATGTAAAATCCACTTTTCTGAGATTGAAACCGTGTTGTAACCATTCTGTCTGGTATTTCTGACCTGCAACTACAGGTCAGTATGCAATTTAATAATAGAGTTTGTTTTAATAAGAAGTGTAAATAGTCAAATTTGATTCAAAGTTCACATTTTAATTGTGTTTTAGGGAGAATTGACAAAAGGAGGTAGGATAATGTTCAGACAAAAATCATAAATTAATCTCATGCCTGTCATGCTGTTGATGTCTTGTGTTCTCATAAAAGTAAACGGATTGTTTTGTAGATGTGAAAGGTGGTGTAAGGCAGGTGTAACTAGCTTCACTTTAGCATTTAACTCGCAGCTGCTGTTAGCATTGTTGGATTATGTAGTTTTTACAAATTTAGTGTGTTGTCGGAATAATTTTTTCATTTCTATGTCTTCGGGTTTGTATTTGTCACAATATTTATTCTTCTCGCAGTTGCCGTGTGTATCTATGAAGAGCTTATCAGTTCTGCAGTTTTGAACAGGAAGTCAACGAACCTGGTTGTATTTCTAATCTGGTATAGATCCTTTTAGTTTTACAATGAGCATAATTTAAATTACTAATATGCTTATTATGTAAATTTTTAATCGCTTAAAAGCTAGCTATTTACATTTAATTGCAATTACATGCTCAATTAATTAAAATATTAAGGTTATCTTTGAAGAAACTTGAGATATACAGAGAAATCCAATTATGAAGCCTTTAGGGTTTTTCTCAGAAGTGCTTCTTTCTTTGTAAATAGTTTTGCAGTTTTCGTGGTGAATACATAGAAACCTTGTAACCTAATGGATAAACTGTTATATAAAATAAAAGCGTTCATTAAATCTGGCCTTGTGTTGTAGACTAATTATCCAAAGCGCTGACAGATTCTTACATGAGAGTGTATTTTATAAGTGACTTAATACTGTCCGCTTCACATCCTCCTCACTGGGCACACATCTGAACTTCCTGTTTTCTTTTCCCACACTGTCACTGTCATGGTTTAAAGTTAAATCCATAAACTATCAGATTAGTGTGGTTGTCAGCCTGAGGGTAAATCTTAGTTTGACATTATCTATTTTGTCTGTTAACACATTATGACCTCTGCTGTAGATACTAGGGCTGCACCGTTTGGGAATATTTGTAACCAGTATTGGGATTCTATTTGTGATTTATATTTTGACAGCATGAAATATGTTAATGAACTGACAAATTATTCTAATAATTGTGTAAAAGCTCTTTTAATACAATGTTCTAGTTATTTACAGATGAGTATTGAATGAAGATTTGATTTCGTCCTCATGTAACAATAAAAACTGAGCAATTAAATAAGTAAAAGTTGATTGTTAACTTCATGTAAACAGAACATTAAATTTAAAGGGTCTTTCACACCAAGCCGAGGGTTGCTAGTCTGAACCGGTCTGGCAGACGGTTCTGGTGTGTTTGGTGTAAATGGGGTTATTGAGGGTCAGAGGAGCGCGGAGTCATGGAGGCGAGGTTTTGAAGACTTGCTTGTAGAGTCTGCGTTGCTAGTTGTCGCATATGCAGCTGTTTGATTGGCCCGTGGCTACAGGAGAACCAGCGAATCAGTGCGCAGGAATATAGTGAAGAAAATGAAAATGGAGCTTGCGGAAAAAAACGTATTTAGCCGAGCATTGATTGTTGTTACACAGGTTCAAATGGGACATAACTACGAAGGAGAATGACTACTATTTGGTCCGAGGAAAACAAGGACGAAGGAGTTACAGCAACGAAGGCTGGATTGTGGCGGGAAAGAAGTTGGGCTTAATCTGTGAGGTAAGATTAGAATCATCTGTTTGCCGTCAGAGTTTGACAACTACTCGCGTGCAACTTAACGTCATTTTTATCAAGTATTACATCCCGCGCATGCTCACTCTGCATTTGTTCGCCGACTGGTGGCTGTTTGGATCGTGTTTGTGTGAATGTTCTTTCACATCGGAGCGCCTCAATGAAACTAGAACAGACGGTGCGTTGCTTCTCTCTACCGACAGCGACTGAGGGTTGTGTTGGTGTGAAAGGCCCATTAGTCGACTAATCGATCAGGTCTTAGGTCCAGCACATCCATATTTAATAATTAAACTATTATAATTAAAGACATGTCTGTGACGAGATATTCATTTTTTTGTCAGCATCGCTTAACCATAGTCATAGGTAAATCTGACAGCTTCTGCACTGTTTTTAAATCTGTAATTCATCCAAACATTTTGAGCATTTTTGCAGCATTAGGTTATCAGACCAGATCTATTTGGTTATTTTCTGAATTTTTGACATGAAAGTGACTGTCATGTATTTTACTACACCCTCCATCGCCTGTGACAAGAACCAAGAAATAAGCACATGCTGCAGGTATGGGATTTGTAAACTTACTTCTGCTCACAGAAAAAGTACTCAACGAGTACTATTGTGAACATTTATCACAATTATCGCTGTTCATGTTATCTGTAAGGCTGGGTGTTTGTACGTCACGATATCTAGATTGACACAATAAAGGTCCTGATACATAGATATTTCTTAAAATCCTTAAAAACGTCTAATACTATTCTTGTCAGAAGCCGCTTGAAGGAAGAAGGCGTGTGAACATGGCTGTTAACAGAGCAGCACCTCTGGCTCCAGGGATCCGAGGCGTTTGGAGGAGGACTGGAAGATGATGCAGCACATGTCCAAACAGATACACATAATGGATCTCAGAGGAGCTCAAGTGCCAGTTACATCCCCACAGCGAGAGTGGTTTGTCATAGGACCAGTTTAAGGAGGATCCCCCGGTGTCCGACCCTTCTGCTCAGCTCCACTCCTCCAGCCTGCTTCCATTAGCTCGAGTCCCTGGGGCGGATGTGGACTGTGTGTTTCCTCTGTGTGTGTTATTAAAGATACTGTTTTTAGTTTTGCATGCAATCTTTCACGGTCATAAATCAGTAACGTATAAACTGAGGATCGGGGAGAGGATGAAACTTTTGATCTATTAGTGGAAAGTCCAAATTGTTCTGCTTAAAAGTAGTGTTGTTCCTGATTTGTGACATATTGTTTTCCCATATTCAACAGCCATAACTCTTATTGATTATAGGATGACCATATTTTCAAAATAAAAAAACGGGGACACACTTTTTATGGAGGGTAATAAACATTCTGGGAAAATAGCGGGTGATGAAGTACTATATTCTTATGCACTTAGTCAATTCATGGCTCATTTACACTTCTCTGAAACTTCTGTCAGTGCAAATTTGTGCATATTTTGACAATAAAAATGACAACATATTATTTTCTACACTGTTGCAAAGTGTCAGACATGGTCAAAAATCAGGACAACTAGGACATGTCTTGAGTAAAAATAAGTGGGGTTTAGATACATTTGCTGTGACATGACACGCAGGGCTCAAAATACAGACTGACCCAGGTAAATAGGGACCTCTTGTCACCCTAATATTTATCAAAAGATGACTGAACTGTAGACTTCAAACTTTTCCTCATTGCACAGCTTTGAAACACCACTATCTACAGACTCAATACTATTTAAAGAATTGTCACATCGCTTGTAGTTTACTTGAGCTCCATCTTGAACTGTTGTCTTTGGCCCACCTGTAGAGCGTCTTTATCTAAAGTGACCGGCTCTGACACCACGGCGCTGCTTTGGGGCTGTCTTCTTTAATCTCGGCAGATTAAGCTTGACCCTGCAGGTTCCAGGGTCCCGTTATCGGCTGATTAGTCTGGGGTCATCGGGGGTCAACTTCGCTGCCAGACTAAAACCAAGACTTCAGTGCAAGTTTGTGTTTTTTAAAGAGCTGAACTCGACCAGGCAGAGACCCCTCCCTCCAGCGACACAAATCACCTCCCACTGAGCGTCATAGTTGCCAAGTCATCTTCTTATAGCGTCTTGCAAATGTTGAGAGTTGTGTTTGGTTTTTGGGCTTGCTTTTAGATAAATCATTGGAGTTCACGACGGGAAATGTTTGAGCCAATGCTATGCAGAGGATTAGCTGTGATGCTCCTATTTCAACTTGAATACTTGACGATTTAACATGACTGGGTTGTAATCTCTCAAACTTTTGATTAATTACTCAGCTCTACCTGAAAAAGGTCCCAAAGCAACACCCGGGTATACGTGACATCCGCACATCAATATGTATTCCACCTGTAAAGCGATTACATTATTTTGAGCTTAGATTAATACATCTGATGGGCCAGCAAAAAAGAATCACAATACTAAAGAATCACAATACTAAAATAAGAGGGCGGAGCTTAGCATGTGCAGAGAAAGAGCAGGGCAAAGCTCTCAGCTGTATTTCTTCCATTAGAGTCAGACTTGTGATAAACTAAATTAAATGATAAAGACTAAAAGTAGTGACAATTTGGAGGTAAAGACGTCACGTTTGTTGTCAGAAATATTTAACACGGGTGTTCAACACGAGGTTTGTATCGCCGTCACGTGTGACTTAAAACTATGTTTTTAACAACTTAACCTGACGTTTCTATGCGATCATAAAGGCAAGAAACATAATTCAAAGACTGACACAGAGCTCACACTTTGATCTGTAAGTGTGTAAAAAATCAGGTCTCTGGGCCAAATTAATCTTTCTGCTGCTCTGTCTGAAAGGGGAATTGACGGTGAAGTATAAAGTGGTATTGATACTTGTTTAAACAAGTATTTGAGTATCAATACCAGTTTTAGTATTGATTAGTATCGAGGGAATTGATTATTTTGACCACCCTATTTATCACTGATTTTGAAAGATGTCAAGCTTCAGTGTTCAATTTCACATATTATCGTGGAACCTCAAAAAATTGTTTCACAACTGTTGGGAATACTGAGTTCTGTACGAAGAGTGGGTCTGGTCATCACTCTCTGAAAACAGTACAGAGAGGCTTGTTTCACTGGCAGATCATTTCACTTGGGTTTCTTCAGGGTTTTAAAAAATCTTTAAAAAAAATAGAAAAGTTTGAATATAAGGCCTGATAAAGTCTTGAATTTGCTGTTGTTGTTTGCAGAAGTCTTACATTTTTTAATGATGCAATTCCTGTCAGATTTCCCAATCTATTTCACACAGATGCAGCTTTTTCTCTTGCAAAATTGTCAATAGTATTCTCAGAACTATAACACAATTGGTGTATTTCTTCTTCTGTTATTTGGTTGATGAAATAGATGGAATGATCGGTTTCTGTATAAATTTCTCTCTTTTTTTTTGTTGATTCATTAGTTTCCCCTTTGGTCGTCTGGAAAAGAAGCTGCATTATCAAATATTGTTGGTCACGACTAGAGATCGACCGATATGGGTTTTTGGGTGGCGGGTGGCCGATGCCGATGCCAATTTTTATGCGATTTGACCAGCCGATGCCGATTTCAGTGGCCGATATGCAATTCTGCATGTTGTTTTCACCCTTTTGATGACAGTGTGTCGTTTTCCCGAGTGCTGCCAACAGCACGACGAAAGGAAAGCACGTGCATGTGTTCTTGTAAACAAACACCCGGTGATGGCTTCTACAGAGGACTTGCAAGCAAAAGTTCGAAAAATTATTGCCGCTAAGCGTTAATGCAGAAATATACAAGTATGTTGAGAGAGAAAAGAATCTTACTATGTTTTTCTCTCCATTCAACTTTGGTGCTGAGGCGCTTAGTGCTCCTCCCCCGCTCTAGTGTGTGTAGGGGTCCTTCTGGCTATGGCTGCCCAGGTGGTGTCTGATGAAAAACTGACTTTTTCTTTACGATAATTAATGTTTTCTAGTTTCTTTCATTACAATAATGTGAAACTGAATAACTAAAAAGAAATTAAAAAATAAAAAAAATTTTAAAATCGGCCTTCAAGACCAAAATTGAGGCCGATGGCCGATATAATAAAATGTGCTGATATCGGCCGATATATCGGCCGGCCGATATATCGGTCTATCTCTAGTCACGACTGGCAAATAGGTTTTAATTTGTATGTTTTGTGGTCTTAAAAAGTCTTAAATATGACCCTATAATCCCTGCAGTTTTGTATGTCAGTGGGACTTTTGCTACTGTTGTTGTTTTTTGTCTCTACTCTATATCAACCATAAAAAGGCAGATCTTCATGTTTACGAGGGAAAACTACACATCCAGCCTCATGTGTGAAAGCGTGGAGCGTTTTCATGTTTTGGATGGTGTGGAAAATGCGTGGCACAGATGATTTGACTTGATTTGAATAAAGGAAAATGTCTAGCACGTCGCCATCTGGACTCAAACCTAAATGAGCAGCCAGTGAATCCAAGCAGAGCCCAGCCGTGTCACAATATCAGAGCTTATTGTTATGATGGCTGAGAGGAAACGTCATTTTACTATTATTCAAATGTGTTGACACCAGAGAGAGATTTTCTTTCCTTCATAATGTCTATTACGTTGTCATTTCTGTTAAATCTGAACTTTATGAAATCAAAGTATGAATGAAAACTTTATTGTTAATATCCTTATCCACCTTATTCTGCCTTGCCCACTCGCAGTGTACTTGTGGCTTAGCTGTGTTTATCCTGTAGAATTCAGTGGCTTGGTTTGTTTTAGTTGTTGTTATCTGTGTGAGGTCGCTTTGCAAGACAGACAGCTAACATTTCAGCTTTTTTAACAGAGTTAAACAAGAAGTGCAGAGCTAACAAAAGTGGGAGGGGTGGAACAAGGTGAATACTAGACAAACACATGAACAGATAGCCTACTTTACATTTAAAGTCAGCCCATGATGACCATGAACAAAAGGAAAGTAGGTGATGTATTTCATTGAGAAATGGAAAAGTTTTTACACACATGTTCTCACTATAAAAAGATAATGCATTGTAATAATTTTTACCATGAATTGTTTTTTTGCTCTTTCATTGCGTTTTCCAGAATGTACCACACTATAGCCATGTTTCTCTAGAGCCCCATGCAGAAATAAACGCTGTCCGTCTAGTTAGATGGGGAAACTTCTTTGATTGAAACAACAAAACGTGAGCAGCTGTGAACCGTTCTGATAGATGTCTGTCTCCTGAAGCTTGAGACAATGTTTTTCTTTGCCTGAAAAATCTAGACAATATATTACAAATATATATTACAAATAAATCGTCTGGCCAACGTGTCCCTCTTTCGGATTTCTGTAGCCGTGTTTGACAGATAAATTAGCCAATCAGAGACGCGCATCTTCTGCCGTTTGAAAACCAACATGGCTGCTCCAGATGAAAAAAATACATAAAAAATATCACGTGGAACTAAAAAACATTGCGGATTTCTGCAGAATCAATGAGCGAAGCAAAAAACGATTTTAATGTGAGGTGAATGAAGTTAGATTTTGGTCTAAATGACAGACGACCAATCAGCTCCTTTGTTTCATCTGCGTCACGCTAATAATCTAACCTGATAGTCCGGTAAGATGTAGATTTGATCTGAAATGCAGGCGGGGGCGTGGTGACCAGACCCACTCTTCGCAGTTTGCTGAAGTGTGGGTTCTTGATCCCAGGCAATGTTTTCTTGCTGTATTTTCACTCATCTGAATGTAACTTTTAAGAGTTGTAGGGTCGAATTTCATACACAAATGTTGATTTAGTTGTGTTCACACAGTGATAAACTCTTGTAGTTGTAGCTGACAACATTGCTTTTTTGACTTGTTCTAATATAAAACAGATATATCCATATTTATATTTTATTACAGTGCATTATATCGTACTGTGTTGTATTGCATTGTATTGTACAGATTGTCTCTCCTCTTGTGCACTTCACACACTTGTAGATCAAATTGTTACGAGCTTGGGCCACTATTAATAATAATCAGAAATCATCCTGGAGGTCGCATAAAATCAGCTCATGGGTTGCATGTCATAAAACAATACATGCCCCAGCTTTAACTGAACAATCTGCACATCTATGGCCGTGTGAGCTTTGTTGTTGCTGTATGGGTCACGTGTTTGCTGAACGCCGCATTAGCAGTCTCCTGATGTTATGTTTTCCAGTCCCTAGAAGGAGAAAGTAATTGAACTTTTCTCCAAATTTGCCGAGTCAGCTCTTTGTCCCGCGCCGCGTTTGTCCCTCATTACAAACCAGTCTGTGTTCGGAGGGGAAATACTTTGTGACTGGCATTGTTCTGTGATTGGCACCTCTGTTCAGACCCAGGGCACTTTTTTAATGTCGGCCGCTGCCTCTCCGTGAAACCGTCTGGGGCAAAACTCACAGGTCAGCGCCTGCATTGTGTCTCCAATCCTCCGACGAACCTGTTGACCCTGTTTTTAATTTGAAACAATGAGTCGTGGACAAGAATCAAAGCGGTTGCTCGCGTCGAGTCGACTTTGACGTTTTTGTTTTGGGAAATTTTGCAAAACAACAGATTTAGCTAATCAGTGCTGCGAGGTTAATCAGATCGAATAATTGAATCGAATTGCAATTTGAATGGGCACAGTTAACAAATCCCAAAGGTTACAATGTCTTAAGTGTCGTAACTTTATCCGCAAGCTAAATTTCTTCATTTGCATATAAACGACTAACTTTGAAGTTTAGATGTGGTCAAAATATGTTGTTTGCTAACAGCGGTTGGAAATTTAGAAGTCATTCCCCATTTTATGTCAGTTTTAAAATGATCTACTACAAATATAGAATGAAAACATAAGTTTGAACAAAAAACTTAAATTATTGTGTTGAATATGTAAATTTTTACCTAAAAATTTGACCTAACAGACATCACTTGTAAATACATTTTTGAGTTGGAATTACAATTGTATTTTTAAAAGTATAAAGACCAGTTCAATAATCTATTAGTTTAATCAATTGAAGTTGAAGAAACTAACTTTTTAAATTGTAAGTTAGTAAACTTTGTGTTTACTAAAGTTTTGTTTATGAAATTGTCATTTTGTGATTTCCCATTTCTCAATTTGATGCATTTGTGTTCAAATACATAGACTATTTTATCCAACTTATCACTAGCCTCAGAGTTGCCAAATCCAGTTTTTATAGCAACTTTTCAAGACACCCAAAGACGCGTCACATTCTGCATTATTCATTCATCCCATACTGGGTAGTGGTAAGCTATCTGTACTGTTGTAGCCACAGCTGCCCTGGGGCAGACTGACGGAAGCGAGGCTGCCATTTTGCGTCATCGGCCCCTCCAACCACCACCAACCATTCATACACACACTAGGATCATATTAGCAATCTTAGCAATTTTTTAGGTTTGTTTTATTAAACAAAAACATGGTTTTTTAGCATGTTTTTGTGTCTAAAAGTTGCTATTAATCTAAGAAAACACATGATATGGCAAAATCCCCAACACTTGTTTTGCAGCAACACACAATGTTCTAATTAATCGATTATTTTATTAACTTTTTATTGAAGGGCTGAGATTGCTTGTTTCTCTCTGAACATTTGGCAACACTGGTTAGACTTTGACAGCTGGATTTGGCTGTTGATAGTGAATTGTGTTTACCTCAAAGACAATAGAATAATAAACGGTCTACAAGAATCGTGATAAAATCGAAATCGTGATCTGGCTCCAAGAAAATCATGATATTAGTTTTTTGCCATATTGCTCAAGTCAATAGTAGCGTAATAAATGACATACGTAACTCTAACACTGGTATTGGTAGAGCTCAGGTATCGGCAGACACTTAAATCCACAGTATCAAAACAGATCAATCTCTAATTTAGACTGCTGTGATGTCATCTGTATAATCCCCAAATGGCCCATAACTGCTGCTGATGCCCAACTGACCACAAAATCTTCCATAAGCTGTATTTGCACGAGTTTGTTTGCAGTTCAGTAGTTTTCCGTTTGGCCCTCGCTCCTCTTCACTCCTCGGTTTACAAAAAGGTGCCGCGGTGAATGGGGTCTTTAAGCTGTGTTGAAATTAAACTTGACCCTCTTGGACAATTAACTTTAACCCATAATATTTACTCAGCGGTGTTGGGTTTTGGATGGCCCGGCCCCAGCGGAGAGCCGCACCAGCCTCCATCAATCATCAGAGCGGCCGAGTCTTAAAGATGTTTTAAATGGGCTGGATTTTGTAACATTGGGGTTGCCAAATCTGCTTTTTTTTCTAGTGAATTTGGGCTTCTTGTTTTTTGGAAAGTCGCTTGTGAATTTTGATAGTTGTGGGTTACTGTTTTTTGAACGGGTAAGTTTAGGAAAAGGGTTAGGGTAATGAGTAAGGTAAGGAAAAAGGTTTAGATAAAGGTTATGATAAAAAATAGTTTAGGCCCATTTAGCAACAGTAATAAACTTATTACCATGGCAACCAGCTCACTTCTGTCCCTCTGGATCAGACTATCTAGCGCTAACAAAAAGGGGTGACATTTGCCTGTTTAACAAGTTTGATCTGCAAAAATATAGGCCATACCCACTATTGACTGTAATATGAACGCTTTGCTCTTTTTCATGTTTTATAGTCAACATAAAGAACTGGAAACATGACGTTCTGCGGTGACACACGATGTTTAAAGAGACTTAACTTGATTTTTTACAATAAAATCCCCCAGCACAGATAACTTGTTAATTCAAGTGAAAATTAGTCTGCAATGTCCTGTCTATGTTTAGTAATTTTACATTTCTTTATCAAACTCCGCTTAGTTTGTCTGTTACTGTTGTTGTTAACATTGTGTCTTGTTGCAACCAAGCTTTTGAAAAGTCTGATTAATCTGGCAACCCTGTATCGGGGCTAGAGCAATACAAATGTAACAGAAGCTGTAACAGTTGTTACTAACATTACTGAAACAGATTTGGTACAATGGTTATTTTGAACAAACTTAAATTTTGTCAAAATGCAATTTTTCTGCCCTGATGCCATGGCTCTCTGAAAAATCTGTCTCTCGGAAATATTAAGTTGAAAAGCCCTGCTGTATAACATTAATTTTTCATTTTGTAGACAGTTGGAACTGATATTTGGGGTCAGAAAGTAGCAATTCTCTTGCCAATAGTGGAAGGTCTTCCTCATTGTTGTAATCATGAATTTACCAAAATGAGTGTGCTCTAGTGTATTTCTATTTCCCGTGTTAGAAAAAAGCTTTTTACATTAGTAGAGTTTTGGCTCCTTTTATTATGTGGTTGGCATTTTATTTGAATGAATCATCGATTACCAAAATTTACAATAGTTAAAGCCTTAATTTATCACACAGGGTTTTTCAAAAAAGTCCAAAAAAGGCCTTAAAAATCCTCAATTTGCCATTGTAGGTCCTAAAAATGTTTGCAAAGATTGTAATTTTTTCATAATCTATTTCACTCTGCTGAAGCTTTGTGAGAAATGTCTCAATAATATGCCACATATTATGTGTTTTTCTATTATTTGATTGATGTTGAATAGATAGATGGATGAAATGCTCAGTTGCTGTATTAATTGCGTTCTTTTTTGTTAGTTTATTAGATTTTTCAGAATTGTTGCAAATTATAAAATAAAATCTTATAAACCGTCTGGAAAAGAAGCAGTGAAATACTATAGGTCATGACTTGTGAGTAGTTCCTTATTTTTGTGCATTGTGGTATCTAAAAGACTTAAATTTGAACTCTTGAACCCTGCAGAGACCCTGTTACAGTAAAAAAAAAACTGGACTTTGAGATTGAGGAGGATTTGAAGTGCCTGTGTTTTTGGTTGTTCTTGCTTATCCTTCACTCACGGTTTGCATTTGGCTGTATTCTCCGGAGTGAGTCGGAGTCAGGCTGATGAACAGTGCCCTGGAGGCGAGCGCACACACCTGAGCTGCAGCAGACTGTTTGTTTTTGGGCTCTCCTGGGGGGGGGGCAGCGGGAGTAACGGGAGGTTTATGAACGCATGAGGGTCTCAATCCGCGAGCTGCTCTTCTTACCTCGTCCTTGTTTTAACCAGCTTTTGTGTATTGATAGATCGTGGAAGGTGATGTGAAAGTCCCTTAATGAGCCCTCAGGAGGATGAGCTGTGTGTGACTTCACCTGCTCCATAAAGACTCGTGCGACTAGAAGAGTTTTGGTGCAGTTTTATGCCTGATTTGCCTCCGTGGTGTCATTGCGAATGTTATAATCTTTGGCAGGTTTTTGCCAGAGATTGTCACTATAGAGCTGGGCAATATATCGAATTTTAGATATCATGAATGCTGTTTTGAAGATATGCAAAATTTGAATTTCAAGTACATCATCAATAGTTAAAAAATGAGACGTTTAAAAATACAAACATTTTTGTAACCTTTCAAATAACTATAGAAAGCCAGTATTTTCATTCATGGTTATATACAGATTTTGTCTGAAGTCATTTATTCAATATCTCAGTGGTGTTCAGAATATCTTGTTTAAAGGGAGTTGCATTTTTGTCTGTCTGAATTGTTATTTAGCAAGAATATTTGGTCAAATCCTTACGGTATCACTAGTTTTGTTCTTTTTTAGTCTACTAATTAATCAGTAGATTAGTAGACATATTTGATAATTAAACCCCAACTAATACAATCAAAGACAGGACACCACAACATTATACAGGCCTATAATGTTTAACACGAATGAGGACTGAGCAGTAATGCTTTGTAATTCAAAGCGTGAATTGTCTAGTCATTAATAAACATCACCCGATTGAAAATGTGTGAAATTACATTGATATACTGCAACATCATCAAAGTATGATTTTGCATGTTACCGTGGTTTCTCTCTGGGTACTCCAGCTTCCTCTCACCTCCAAAAACATGCCAGTTGGCATCTCTGTAAAATCCCCCAAGTGAATGAATGAGAGAGTGAATGATTGTCTGTCTGTCTGTCTGTGGGTGTGTGTGTGTACGTTTGTGTTAACTCTGTGATGTTTGGTCATTGTCCAGGCTGTTTCCTAAGATCCAAAGTCACTGGGATAGAGTCTAGTCACCTGTAACTCCTAACAGGAACAAGTGGTAGAAGACAAATGTTGTTTTTCACCATTTAATGTCTCACAAAACCAGTGTTGCTGGATTTGCTACTTTTTAAAAACTTGAGAGAAAAACATTGCCTATGGGTTAAAGCAGAACAAACATTCGTGATGGTCACATGTGTTTTTGGGGCATTTGAAGGATTTTTTATTTTTTATAACAACTTCACACTTATAATTGACTTTGACGTTTTAAGGCTTCAACTGATGGTCAATTTGACAATCACTTAGTTGGACTGTTATTCCTTTGCTTTATTGATTCATTGTTTTGAAAGCAAAAGTCAATTTTACACAGTTTGACCATGACAAAACTCAAATAATGTAGCTGTAGATAGTCCTGGAAGTGGACATTTACAGACAAAGTAGTGTTTTTTTTAAAAACACACTTTCTATGACATTATTGTTTAATGGTTAAGCTTTTTTTCTTAGTTTTGGAACTTTTGTATGGACCTGTTATTAACTATTCTGATTCTGAGATTATTCTGGACTAGGACAATATATCGGCCTTGTATTATTAAGTGTCATTCTGTACAATTTTTAGTTTTTCTCCAAATTGTCTTTTACTAATGCCTTGTCTTTCTCTCTTTGTTTCAGTTTGCAAGGACCCGCCGTACAAAGTGGAGGAGTCGGGATACGCTGGCTTTATCCTGCCCATCGAAGTTTACTTTAAAAACAAGGTCTGTATGTGTTAACCTTGACAAGTGTGAATGTTTTGCTTTTTTGCAGTATGTGTTGCAAAATATAACATTGCATCTTATGAACCTGCCTAGAAAAGAAGCTGCATAGTGAAATACTCTAGGTTACAGTTTATTTTGCAGTCTGCAGAAACTTTGCCATAGGTTTGTAATAAATTTGGTTTCGAAACACGCTTTATACCAGTAGTCTCCATCTTTCTTTCTATAGGAGAACTTCCACAGTTGGTTTAATGAGTGCACAGCTGTATGTTTTAATGGTGCCCATGACATTATTCATAGTGGAGTTTATTTTTAGATTTTCTCATTGTAAGAGAGAGAAATGAGCAGACCTTGTACCAGCCTTTCAAACCTCCTTCCATTTCCACTTACAATGTCCCTAATGCAGAAATCTACTCATGTTTCTCTCATTTTGTCTTTCCTGGACGAGATGAATGTGTTTTTTGAAAGTACGTTTCTAAAGTGGGTCAAAGCCATAAACCCTTCATGCATACACTAATACATTTTATATTCATACTTACATGCAATTAGATGTCATTAATGGTTAAAGTAGAGTTCCGTATGTAAAGGTTGGAGGTATAAGGAAGAATGGATAATTTAGCAAAGTATATAGTCTAAAACAGGGGTGACAAACTCTTGACTCTTGGCCGGATCGAGTGCGGCTCTTTGAATAATTTAGAAACATTTGCGCCACACTGCAACTGTAAGGGCAGCGTCAAAGCAGAGCTATTTAACAGTTCGTTTCTTTTGAGAATCGCTACAAACTTCCAGTGATATTGTGTGAAACTGGAGCTTCAAATTAATCTTTATTTTGTTTAAAACCGTCTTGTATGCACAGAGAAAAGGTCCAAATTATACAGTGAAATAAAAAAAATAACAGATAACATATCGTGCAAAACAGCGCAGTGCAGAAAATGATCTTGCATGAATGTGGCATAAAACAGTTTAGACCAGACCTGGGCAAACTGCAACCTGGGAGCCAGATGCGACCCTCGGACTGCTTCAGTGTGGCCCCCAGCACATTTTGGAGAATAAGTCTTACTCTTTATATCTCTTTTATTCAATTGACTTGCTATGGAGCATGTATCTTTGCTTGTTGTTCTAATATTATCACAATAAATTGCCAAATTAGTAGATTAAAAACCCTATGATTTTCAAAAATGTGCTGCAATAATGATAATTTGTTACACCAATGACTGTGGTCCGGGCCTCTGCCACTTGTTCCAGTTTGAATATGGCCCTTGGGAAACAAAAATAATTGCCCACCTCTGGTTTAGGCACAGCCCTGACCAAAGTGTGTGCAGCAGTGTTTTCTCTGCAGGACCGTCAGCGTGACTGACGCTCCTAAAGCCTGAATAAAACTGTTCTCCCAGAGCTCCTAGATAGATTGAAATACATTTGTAATTGAGGGTTTATGGATCTAACCCTAACCCTGGTCTGTGTGTTAATTTAAAATAAATCTAAATTTATTTCATCCCCTGGTGGTGGCAGTAGGTCGACTCGGGGTGTGGCTCTTCAAGGATAACAACTGAAAATTTCGATGGGTTTCACACCCCATATAATTGACAATGTAATTAATGCAAAGCTTACTATACCACTGTACTTACTAGTAATATGGTGGTTTTACTCGGAAATCTAAGTACAATTCTTGCTTTAAAGTTTTAAGTAAAGTCTTATCTTTCAGCTGTCTGTCATGTATGACTTTAAACTGTAAGTTAGGGTCACTCATGCAAACAAATCAAAAAATCTAGTTTTATGTTTTGTTGTTTGTTGTGGTTGTAATTCTACACGTGACTTATAACTTGAAAATATAAGTGTTATATTTGTAACTCACATTCTCATTCACCAACACAAAGATTCAAGTTTAGCCTTATGACCAGACCAGAGGTTACGCTAGAGTTTTTTTTATGCCGGTCACTTTGAACGGCAGGATCTGGAAATTCCGGTCAATTAGGAGAACAACCGGTCACATATTATTGCCTTATGCAAACAACAGCACGTGAATTTTCGTGCTTTCGTCTGCTCTAGTCCAGTCTCTATTTAAAGCTAAGAGTAGTCATTGTTAATGAAGTGTCTTTAACTTTTACTTATCATAATGATGACACACGCTTTGATTCACGCCCGTCTGCGGACTGAACCAGAGCAAGTTAGTCCGCGTGATCCCCGTGTGTTTGAGGCAGAGCCCAGGAGAACGCACGCACTGAACCCGAGTCAAGCCAGCGTCAACCTCCATGTGTCTGAGACGAAAGCCCAGGAGCGCCTAGGGGCCGCGCATCCTACTTTTAAACCGGAGATTTCTAAGTTCAGCGCGAGGTTTTAATGATGGAAAAGGCACATTCTAATGGGCTTCACGTGTAAAGTGTTGGACCTGTTAATCTCCAGCGGCTACTCGTCTGTTTCGCTAACGCTGATCAGCAAATCTTCAAGAGAGACGCCCCCCCCTCTTTCTCTTTTTTTCTCCACTTCAGAAACAAAGCACTTTCATAACATGCACCAATTCTCTTCACTTAGCATATTAAGCCACTGTATTCACACCCGAGTAAACATTTTGTCTCGAGTTGAGAAGAAAAAAGCATGATCTACGCAGCACGAGCACGCGCTCGTTTCTCTGAGCACCTGTCAATCATCTGCAGCAGCGCCAGGATCACGTGTATCAGCGCGAGCCTTTCTATAGTACCTGAACCCGAGCAGCGTGCATCATCTTTCTTGTTCTTTGTGCTAATGAAATTTACTTTTTCAGGAAGAACCCAAGAAAGTGCGCTTTGACTACGACCTGTTCCTGCATCTGGAGGGTCACCCGCCTGTGAACCACCTGCGCTGTGAGAAGCTCACCTTCAACAACCCCACTGAGGAGTTTCGACGCAAACTGCTCAAGGCCGGAGGGGTAAGTCTGCTTCATGTCTGACTCTGTGGGTGAAGAGGGTGAAGGCAGTGGGACAATTGTCATGTCAGTAGAAGGCGTTGTTTTCTATCAGGTGTGGACTTGAGTCACTATTTTGACGACTTGAGATTTGACTGGATAAAAATGACTAAGATTTGGGACTTGACTTGGACTTGAAGCACTGAGGTTTGAGGCAACCTGATGCTTCTCAAAACATGTCTTAAATTTAGCTTTTGAAGTTTATCTTTGTCATTAAGTGAGGGTTAAGTTCACATGCTGCCTGAGAGCGAGAACCTTTACAACAGAAGCATCTGGTGCATCTGCCTTTTGACGGCAGGTTTTGAAAATGTAAAATGAAGAAGAAACATTGCCTCGTCATCATCTGTAAATAAATGTAACACTTTGTGCTTGTAGTCAAAGTGCAGGATTCTTTTAATGAGCACTACACACTTTTTCTCTAATGCACCTGCTCCTTAAAGGGACTGTACCTGATTTTTGCATCCTAAAAATGTAAACAAACAGAAATGATTAATTTTAACCTTTTTCCTTCAGGCTACATGATTTCCTCACGTAGCTAATGCATTCTGAGCTTCAGAATTGTTCATCATGATGAGTTTTAATGTTTTTTCACAGCTTTTAACAGCGAGGTGAGTCACTATGCTAACAACAGTTAGCCACAATGCTAAAAACAAAAAACAGAAAAAGCTGCACACAAACGGGATTTTATTAGACACAGACAGGACTTTGGGGACTAATTTCCACCTGAATAGATACATTAACAAGGCATCAGTGCTAGGGGGAAATTGCTTTTAAGTTATCTTGTTGCAAAAAAATCGAGTACAGTCCCTTTAAATGATGTGAGAAGCACCTTTACTAGACTAATGAACATGGCCAACACTGTTTAAACTTTTTCATTTCACTCCCACAATGCTGTGTTAGTGTAACAGCTCTTTACCTCTAATGACCTTCTGCTCTCTTGTGACCTTTGTGAACCTGGTTTAATCCACTGGCATTTCATCATCGTTGTTGTTGTTTCACTTTTATAACCGTACGTGAAAGAAAACTGCTCTCGATCACGTGACACACACACTGATCTCCGCTCGCTGCTGCGCTCCACAAGTCTGTGTCGTCTCTGTTCTTCTGACACATGACCTGTTTTTTTTTACGCGTCTAAAAATCTCAAAAGATTTTAAACTCTTCTAGTGTGCGGCCGGCTTTAATCGGTCTGTTTATTAATTATTTAACTATGCAAAGACGTTTTATAAACTAATTTCTTTTCACACTCTGTCTGCTTCTATATTAACACATAGAATCGCCACTACACAGTTCTTTAAATAAAAACCCAAAAGTAGAAAGCTGTGAGGTTAAATCAACGTTCACCTTAACCTGTATAATATTTGTTCCGCTGTTGAACTTTCATACTTAGAGATGTCACTGTCTCTTTGATTGAACCTCCCAAATCATAAATCACAATCACTGTAATGTTAATTTTTCCTGTGAGAACACTTTGAAAAACAGATAGAAACCAACTAATCTTTTCTAATATGTCAGTGCAGTATAGGAGCTCTCGTTTGTAAAGGAGAAACTGTGATACTTTGTGGATAAAACCCTCGTCTTCTTCGGACTAAAAGATCTTTGTTTGGCCGAGCGCACTGCAGCTGTCTCTGTCCGTAACGTGACCACAGACCAAATGTCATCCAGTCACACTGTTGGTGTTACAAAAGGTGTAACATATCCAGCCTTTTATCTCTGTCTTTGTCCTCGAGCGGCTCATGTCTGTCTCTGCTTTGTCCGTTAGTCTGAGCTCTCTCACAACACTTCAGTTCAGTAATGTTCTGTCTGTTTTTACTGATCTATGGATGTACAAGTTTATTGAATTGAGAGATCATGGAGTAGCAAAAATTTCTGTTTCCCTGAAAATCAGGTCTTTGAATCCATCTTTTTTAAATTGATTTACTTTCATTATTGTATGTTTTTGTTTTTTCATAAAGCATTTGTTAAGGGAGACTTATTCAGTAAAGTTTTTAACCTTGTCATAACTGCGTAACTTGTCATTAGTCATAACTAATTAGTTTAATTAAGGATTCCTGCATGTTTAAACAAGCTTGTATTGTCATGCATCTGGAGTTCTCAGAAAAACCCTGTTCTCACCTACCACCTATCCCCGTCCACTTCTCTGTATTTAATTGTGATTTTTCAAAAAATCCAAATTTATAGTAAGGCATTTGTTGTTAAAAATGGTCACAAAGCCACATTACAACAATAAAACTAGCAAATTTAACATCTGCTGCTTGTAGTATTAAAATCTTACAATGCAAACATCT
Organism: Mugilogobius chulae; assembly: GCA_038363315.1. Taxonomy (NCBI): domain Eukaryota; kingdom Metazoa; phylum Chordata; class Actinopteri; order Gobiiformes; family Gobiidae; genus Mugilogobius; species Mugilogobius chulae. The sequence continues at coordinate 32,260,103 of CM076404.1, forward strand.
GACCCAAACGCACAAGACCACAGGCTTAAGGGTTTTTGTTTTAAATAACTACTGGTAAAGAAAACAAATGCAGCTAAACAAGATTGTCATGTATAGACCCTTTTCATGCCACGTTACAGTGACGTCACAGCTCCAGCTGGAGGCAAAAAAGACGAAAGCCCATAGCCAGCGCACTAAAAGTTCGTGGTTTTATCGTGGTTAAAATGTCGTTTCATTGTGAACTGTAACTAGGACTTTTGTGTCTAAAGTTAGCCTGATCTTATCCAGACGTGCAAGTGCAGTTTCATGTACAAATTAGTCTGTTTTAATTAGAATTCTAGCTAAAAATGTGCTGTTGTCAATCATTAAATTTTTATACACAAGACCCTTATTTCCTGCTTTAGTAAAGCCTTTGACAAGAGCTAACAGATTTTCAAAGCTAAATGCAACCAGTTTGGTTGGACTAAATAATTCTTAAAATAATTACTATTAAATGTTGTGCCTCTGAAGCACTAATAAGACGTGTACATATTAGCATATTTAGCATTTGCTTCAAGACACGAATGAACTGTTAAAAGAAGCATTTTAGCCAATACTGGGTTTAGCAACGTAAAGCGGACATGAAACAAATGTTATATCACCTCTTCAGCCACGTGAATGAGCAGATCCAGATCCAAGACGAACCACACAAGCTCAGACAAAATGCTTCCATCCGTCAGAAAATTCACCAAAGTTTGTGTCAGGTCCCACAGAGTAAGTCACGATATATCCTGACAGTTCCTAACAGAATTTGACATTTTTTCTGCTTTTGTGTTAAAAATCCCTCCAAAAACAAGCTAGTTTACACTGGTTTAGATGAAGGTAATGTTGTCTTTTGCCTCTGGCTAAGCTCCGCCCACCAGAATTTGACGCAATGTTTACTAACATGCAAGGGGTCTATAAAGTCAGACTAATACATATTTTGATCAAAGAAGAGTCAAATGAGTGATGAATTGACTAAAATATCACATTTCTATTCTCATTTGAAAGTTCACAATGTAACTTTAAGCATTTTAACTATTATAATACTGATATTTGATAAGTGATTCTCTTTTTGGATCTCCTCGAAACAACAATCACAACATTATTTGTAACTCAATATGTTGCCCATCTCTACTGCTGAAGTTTAAGATGAAATAGTTTAGTTTAGAGCCCCTTTAGGCTTGAAACTTAATATTCCAAGTATTTTGATGAGTCTATTTTGATGAGTGTAATGTTATGATCCACGCACATTACCAGGGGAGGCGTCTGGATTAATATTTATCAAGCCTGAAATAGAGCCGTCTACAGCGCGGTTATTATTCCCAGCTCCCAGATTGCTCCTGCGGTCTTTACAGCGCTGCCTATTGTTCCAGACAGTTGTGATAAAGTGGCATCAGTTTCTCCTGTGATGCCTCCTCGGTGTCTGTGTGTGTTGGCCCTGAGCCAGCGGCCCCCTGTAGATACGGGCTTTATGACTGCAGCTAAGTGCTCTCTGTTTACATTGCATGAGACCCCTTCTCTCCTCAGAAAGAGTTTCAAGTGCTGACACAGACCATGTCCTGTCCAACACCACCGCTTTGACACTGTAATAATATAAATGTTATACCACTGTATTCTGACTTGGAGTGTATATGACAGGTAGACATAGTGGGCAGAATTATATTTAAGATTTCACACTTATTTATTTATTTATTTTTTGCTTGTTTTCACCCAAATTTGCTGTTTTGATGAAGTTTATAATTATTACGACAAATATTACGCATAGATAGTAAGACAGGCCTATTCAACTTAAAGGTGCACTGTGTAAGTTTCTGGAGGTGACATGTCATCTACACAATTCAGTAGAATTAGAAAGGTAGAACCAGACTTTGGGACATTCTGAATGGGAATAAATACATTTATGCTATAATATGAAAAAATTCTTCTAAAGCGACCACTTTTCCATAGAAACAGACATGTTCGGGCCCCTCTCCAAGCCAAATAAGTGTCTATTTTGTATCAATGCAAGCCCATTCAGAGTAAACACACAAAATTGTATTGTTTATTTAGTGTAACAAAAACATATAAATGACAAAAACATGCTTTTATTCAAGTTTATTTTTGGGTCAAAAAGTTACACAGTGTACATTTTAAAGTTGGGGTAGCTGATTTCGACACTGCGAAGTGCGAACACGATTAACGTGTTAAATCTGACAACCTTGTCCGATAAATTCTTTGACACATGGTTAATATCGACTTGTATTCATTTTGGTTGCGTTTATGGCTCGTCTTTTTTACAAACAACAAAGTGAAACTGGAGAGGACCACCACACTTCAGCCAATCAGAGCATTCAGCTCCTGATTAGAACTAAAATTCTTTATTATTCAGTTTAGACAGTACTCAGAAGTCAAATTTTTTTCACAAAGTGCTGTATTTACTGTATACTTTTTAGTGGAACGCACAAAGTTTACTAGTTTACCATTAAAAAAGTTACCTACCCCTCCTTTAAGGCCTTGGACCAAATCGGCCCTCCAAAGATTTGATCTGGTCCTCAACCCATTTTCTCACTATTACAAAAAGGTACTTTCTCTTGCTTACCAATTTCAACCTGAGCTACTAAACCTTAGACTTGATTGGGTCCTTTTTAGGGTTTATTTAATCCTACTTTACATCTTGTATGATCCTAGTTTAGTCCTGGTTTAATGCTGAGATTTTCTTAGTACTGATCTGGCCATTGTTTAGTTGTGTTTTAGCACTGTTTAGAAGTTTTGTAGATCCTTCAATTTCAAACATAGACAATAGCAGTGTTATTTTTCTTACTGGAACTGATATAGTGGTGTGAATATTTAGCATAACCCTAATTTTTGCAAAAAGGGGTGACGTTATGTGCAATTAGCCGGCCCAGAGGCAAAAATTTAGTAGAATAGCCCTGTCATATGTATTTACAAATAATACCACACTGTAACTATGGACCTAAGTCTACATAAATGACAGACACAAATGATTTTCCAAAGGTTAAACTTAGTAACTCTCGAATTTTGTGAAATGAAATCAGTTGTGTTTAAAGAGATTTTGTCTTTCTGTAATTTTCAACTTGTATTCTTCATATATTGTAACTTAACGTTTGTAAAACTATGATGTTGACCGATTAATCGACTAAACGACTAAAGAACTGCAGCACTACTGTCATATTGACTTTAAAACAATATTATATGTAATATTGTATCTTGTTTTATGTCTTTCAGCAGCGGGATCCTAACAAGAGAAGCTCAGAAGACTCAAAAGTAAATTCCCTATTACAAATACTTTTACATAATATTTTCTGTGGGAGGGGCTGATTGTGACCTTTTTAATCTGACACTTTTGGTTGGTAGTGTGTCAGTGTTCATAACGGTGCTTGTCTGGTCTCAGGTGATGGTGATGCAGGAAGGCTCGACGTCTCTGTTTGGACAGCACCTTAAGCTGCCTTCGCTCCCCAACAGCTCCCTGACCTCCTCCTCCTTCACCTCTGACCCCAAGAAGAGCAAAAGCTTCCACCCGTCAAAGGTCGGCATATTTCTTTTGGTCCATTCCTTTCCACAGTCCAAAGTTTCTGTATCGACGTCATTTAGGCTGAAAAATGCTTCTCAACTTAAGCTGCAACTAACACTCAGTTTGCTATTCGATTAGTTGGGCAGTTATTCGTTAGATTAATCGATTAGGGCTTTTTGTATACAAAAGTCACTTACTATGCAAGATTTCTGCCAAATTTGAGTTGAGGAAACGTCGCTTGAGAACTTCCTGGAGATGTAGATTTTAGGATTGTCAAAAGTATTGAAAACCAGTTACTAATCGACATTAAAATCTCTTTGAATTCCAGCGTCCTTTCGAAGAGCTGTCCCACTTTTTCTTGAATTTCTGTTCAGTATCTGAATGAAACAAACTATGAACCACCTGGAAATGTTAAAGAGTAAAATACCATCGTGTCCCTCTTATTTAGAGTCAAACCACTCATTCTGGGTTGAATCAGACTCAGTTTCTACTCCAAACTTAAACTTACATTTCTTTGAGTAGTTTCAGGTCCCTAAAACTCATTTGTACCTCGGTTAATTTCAGCTTTTGCAGAGAAATTGTCAAAACCCCAAATCTGCCAAATCTAGAGTCACTCAGGTCTCAGCTGTCAACACCAGCTTTACCAATCCTTGTATTTAACACACACACACAAAAAAGTCAGAAATTAGATTCTGTTTTTCTTGTGTTTGAAGAAAGTTCTCAGTTCTGATCAGAACCTGTTAGTCTCAGAAGCTAAAACTACAAGGATACAGCTTGACCAAGACTGCTCCAAAGGATCAGAAACACTTTTAGTTTGAAATTTAGACAATTTTAGTCAGATGTGTGAAGGGAAAATAAGCCTGAACTATAAGGGCTTTTTAAAACTAGATACCCATTTGAACTAGTGTCAGTACTTGGAAAAAATAACTATGAAAAGATTTGATAATTTTTGAGTAAATGTAGATTAATTTTGAGCTTTATCAAAACTAGCCTAAAACCAAGTAGTAGTTGTATGTTCTGCTGAAAAGTCTGTTACAGAGAAATTTGACGTAAAACGATTGTTAATTGTCCTTGGTATTAAAATTTAGTTTGCAATTCTACACTAGGCTCAGGCAAACTAGTTTTTACAAAAAAACACTAAAATGACACAATTTTCTTATGATTTTTCGCAACTCTTAGGATATTTGCAACCTATATAAAGACAAGTTACAGATTATTTCTATTACAAAATTAGTTGTTGATTATTACTGTAATCAATTAGTTGTGATTAATTTGTTGCAGCCTTTTTCTTTACACTCTTAAATTCAAACTGAAATGAAAAAGGCTGCCTGGGTTTCTTAGCTTTTGGGTGTTTTTACATGGCAAAATGGAAGCTGAAAGTAGCATTTCTGTTGTGCAGAGCTTAGCTAGCTTGTTTGCTTACCACAGTTGGAGAATTAGGACAATTTAATCTTATGCACAACAAATAATTTCCTTGTAAAAAAGACTCAAAAGCATCTAATTTGTGGACAGAAAGGTAATGAGTTGAAGTGTGTTTGATTCCAAAGTCTGCATCAGTGAAAGGAGGCTTGTTGTTCCTGTCGTTTATCTGGTTTTCTGCCACTATTTACTTGAAAGTCACACACAAACTCAGTATTTAGCAGTAGTTGTGGTTGTTTATATTTATTATCAGACTGTAGCTGCTTTTTCCTATTTTTAGTTGCATTTTGAGTGAAAATTTCTTTTCTCACCATGGACTCTCTTGTATTTTTACCACTCGCTGCTGACATTTACAATACTACGACGCGGTGTGTGTGTGTGTAGCCTGTCCGAACTCTTCACCTCTTCAAAGTCTCTCGGTCCTAATCCCCGCATACTTGGCAGGTTCAAAGACGATGTTAAACTCCCCGGATTTTGAAAAACATTGGACTTCTGTTCCAGTAAAAACTATATATCTTGGCCGACGTTCAGACGTGACTGCGATTCCTGCCGTGAGTCTCTGTCGGTGTGTAAGTTTAGCTTGTCTGACCTAAAACCTGTAACGAATGTAGAGTCTTAAATGTATAAAAAGATTAATTAAATGAGCTGTAACTATGGCTCTTGAAAACATTCTAAATCACAGTTGTATGGAGTTAACTTTGTAGGGTTTCTGTAGACCAGTGGTCCTCACTATTTTTTAAAGAAGAGCCACATTGACGGACCAAAGAGAAGGGGAGAGCCGCAAAACATCAAACATAAAAACAAACAAAAAACAGGCCAGCGCAGACTAGAATATGGAACTCAAATGTGTGTTTGTATGTGTGAAAATAAAGCACAAATGTGCAGATAAAAATTAATTTAAATTCAAATTAAATATTATTTTGTGTATTATAAAAATAGGGATTTCAATTTGACTTGTAGCTTCTTTAATAAGAATTTTATATTACTACGGTCAGGTCAATTTACATTTAATATAGCAAATTGTTGTCATTTTTTAAACAATCAGTGTTTTGCATTATGAGCCTGATGTAGTTTAAATCTAACATGTATCACATTATCCAACCAACCCAACCACACTGTACTTACTATTCAATATGTCTACACTTCATTCTTATTATTTTAAATAAATATTAAACTGTTCACTCTTCTGTGACGTGGTAGCTCCGCCCCCTTCATCTCTCTTTCTCACACCTCCACTGATGCTGCTGCTGCGCTGACAGAGAGACAAGACAAGTGTGTTTTTCTCCCTTTGGCCAGAGTCATACATGAAATAAACCTGAATACCTCTTTGCGGACACTATTTAACAACGTTTAATTGTGGAAAAACTCTCCGCTGGACTGCGTTGTTCGCGAACGCGCGTGTAGGACTAGATTTTTCCCAATCAACTTTTAAAGTGTTTAGAACTAATTATCTCCGCCAATATTGATCCTATCACTACGAAATAAAAACGGGGACAGAGTTTAGACTCTTCTCTCTCAGAATATGTCCACTACAAGTCTCTGTGTGGGCGAGACATTTCACTACAGCTGCTCAAAGATACGCAACTTGATGTGAGAAGGAAAGCTCGTGCGTCCTGTGGCTGGAGTGGAAAACCATTTGGCACAGCCTGAGTGCGTCACTTCATTCATTTCTTAGATCGCCAAAACATTTATTTTGCTTAATATAAGGGTGAGCTTGCAGCTCCGTGCATGTCTAAAAGAATGTAGATACAATGTGGTTCATTTGGTCAATGGGCAGCAGGGTGAAGCAGTGGATGCAGCGCTGAAAAAGAACCAAACTAAGAGCGCACTTGTTGTGTGAAATGTGATCTTGCCGAAACTTGCTGAGAGCCGCCAAGTAAGGCTCTAAGAGCCGCATGTGGCTCGCGAGCCGCGCAGTGAGGAACAGGGCTGTAGACTGTTCAATTAAACTATATGTATGTGAGTTGTCTCTTCTCTCTCTCGCCTCCACCCCCACTCTCTCTCTCTTTTTTTCTCCTCTCTTGGTTTTTCTCTTCACCTTCTTACTCTCTCTCTCTCTCTCACCTGTCTGTCTCTCTTTTTCTTTTTTCTGTTTCTCTCTCTGCTATCTTTTCTTCTCTTTTGCTCTTGCTCTCCTCTTTCTCTCTTTCTCCTCTCTCTCTCCTCTCATCACTTCTATCTTCTCTCTCTCTCTCCCCTCTTTCTCTCTTTCTCCTCACATCACTTCTATCTTCTCTCTCTCTCTCTTCTTTCTCTTTCTCTCTCTCCCCTCTTTCTCTCTCTCTATCTTTTCTTTTCTCTCTCCTCTCTTCTATCTTCTCTCCTCTCCTCATCTCCTTATTCTCTCTCTTTCTCCTTTTTTCCTCTTTTCTCTTCTGTCTCCACCCTTCTCTCTGTTATGTCTTCTCTCTCCTCTTTTCTCTTTTTCTTTCCTCTCCTAACTTCTATCTTTCTCTCTCTCTCCTCTTTCTCTCTCGCTCCTCTTCTATCTCCTCCTCTCTCTTTCTCTCTGAACTATTTTACACTTCTGCAACTTTGTCAGAAGTAATATTCTCAGTAATAATCTCAATTATACAACACAATTTTGCTGTTGGTAGGAAAGACGGAATGCTTGTTTGTTTTTTTATTAATTCATTAGATTTTTCATAATTCTTGCAAAATGAAAAGATTAAATAAATGAGCTCTTTCTGTCTCTTTTCTCTCTCCCTTCTCCTGTCTTGCTCTTTCTTTCTCCTCTCTCCATCTTCTCTCTCTCCCGCTCATCTGTCTGTCTGTCTCTCTTTCTCTCTCTTTTTTCTGTTTCTCCCTCTCTCCTATCTTTTCTTCTCTTTTGCTCTCGCTCTCCTCTCTTTCTTCCCCTCATTTTCTCTCTCTAGCTCTCTCTCGCATGTCTTTCTCTCGCTCTTTTTCTCTTTTGTCTATTCCTTCCTCTATCTCCTCGTTTATTTTCTCTCTTACTGTCTTCACCCCCCTCTTTCTCTCTCTCCTCTCTTCTCTCTCTTTCCTCTCTCTCTCTATTCTCTCTTTTCTCTCCATCTTCTCTTTCTCCTCTCTTCTAGCTTCTCCCCTTTCTCTTTTCTCTCTTCTCTCTCCTCTCTTTCTCTCTCTTTCCTCTTCTCTCTTCTATCTTCTTTCTTTCTCTCTCCTCTCTTTTCTCTCTCCTCTCTTCTCTCTCTCTCTTCTCTCTCTCTCTTATCTCTCTCTCTTCTCTCTCTCTCTCTTCTCTCACTCTCTTCTTTCTCTCTCTCTCTTCTCTCTCTCTCTCTCTTCTTTCTCTCTCTCTCTTCTCTCTCTTTCCTCTCTTCTCTCTCTCCTCTCTTGTCTCTCTCTCTTCTCTCCTTTCTCTCTCTCCTCTCTTCCCTCTCTCTCTCTCTCTCCTCTCTTCTCTCTCTTCTTTCTCTCTCTCTCTCTCTCCTCTCTTCTCTCTCTCTCTTCTCTCTCTTCTTTCTCTCTCTCTCTCTCTCTCTCCTCTCTTTCTCTCTCTCTCTCTCCTCTTTCTCTCTCTCTTCTCTCTCTTCTTTCTCTCTCTCTCTCTCTCTCTCTCCTCTCTTCTTTCTCTCTCTCTCTTCCTCTCTCTCTTCTCTCTCTCTTCTCTCTCTCTCTCTCTCTCTCTCTTCTTTCTCTCTCTCTCTTCTTTCTCTCTCTCTCTTCTCTCTCTCTTCTCTCTCTCTCTTCTCTCTCACTTCTCTCTCACTCTCTTCTTTCTCTCTCTCTCTCTCTCTCTCTCTCTTCTTTCTCTCTCTTTCTTCTTTCTCTCTTCTCTCTCTCCTCTCTTCTCTCTCTCTTCTCTCTCTCCTTTCTCTCTCTCTTCTTTCTCTCTCTCTTCTTTCTCTCTCTCTCTCTCTCTCTCTCTCTCTCTCCTCTCTCTCTCTCTCTCTCTCTCTCCCTCTCCTCTCTTTCACACTTCTGCAACTTTGTCAGAAGTAATATTCTCAGTAATAATCTCAATAATGGAACACAATTAATTTTTCATCTGCTGTTGATAGAAAAAATTTAGTTTTTTTGTTATTTCATAATTCTTGCAAAATATTTAAAGCTATTTAAAAGTCTTAAAAATAAGTAAAGTCCCACACAAGGCTTTTTGTATAAACCCTCCAATTATCAAAGTAGAAAACGAGTGAAACATCTCTCAAACCATTACGTCCTAAATCACACTTCTGCTTCGATAACCTGCCATGTTGTTTCCATTAGGTTATTTTTAGCCTCTGAAAACGGTGTCATTTAAGCGCTGGGGTTTTCGCTTCAGATGGAAACGGTTCCCAGTCTAAACAGTGTGTGTGATGAATTACCCCGGGAGCAGGAGGTCACACACGCACCGACTCTTCGCTCAGGCCTGTCGTCACTGTTGTTTATAATCAGGATAAATAACACCGTCATAAGTCTCTCGCTCATATCTGTACGCGCCGCCGAAATACTGCACGCAACCCAAATGTGAGGAAAAGTATTTGTATTAGAGACGTCGTCAGTGTTTTAAATGTGTATCTTCAGGTGTCAGGCAAATATGTTGGCATTAAACAGTTGCACTCGCTGGCTGGTGTCCGGAGTCGAACGGGAAATCAAAACATGCTGCCGTAGTTTACGTTTAGTGATTAATAATAATTTCATGTTTTATTTTAGAAACCAGACTCGTTTCAAGCTGAGTTTTTAAACAGGGCAGCGCTACAGAAGTAAAAGTGTGAAAAGAAGGCGGAGTGTGAAGGTGTGAGTAGCAGTGTGATTGGTCAGAAGTTACAAATATCTGCCGCTGTTGTTTGTAACACAGCACACTTTGCTGTTAACAAGGCAGTCCAGCATAGATAGTCGGCATCAAAGGCCACGCCCACTAACGGACCTTTGAGGGAGAAACTTAAAGGGGCACTGTGTAAGATAGGAATTTTAATTATCACTTATAGTCCACAAACATTTAAATCATATTTATTCTTTACAACATGAATACTGTTAACCAATCCACATCAATTGTGATACATTTATACTTATTTGAAATGTTTTATTACGGGCCGGAATGTGAATATTGATGGTAGATGTCACTATGGTAGTTGGGCAAAATGCACTGGAAATGCTCCCCCTGGTGTTCAAAAGTGGACATTACTTGGATCTTTTTTTTTTTTACACAGTGCCACTTTAACATTGAGAGTGAATCAGAACAACAACTCACAGCTCAACAACTGCAACAGCAAATGTGGACTTGAGGAAATATAGTGTCAACTAGACACGAAGACATGGAGATGAATAAGCTGATCCAACGGTCCAACAATGTAAATATATCCAACAATGCTAACGGTAGCTGAGAGCTAAATGCTAACGTGATGCCAGCGCCGCCTGGCGTATTTTTTGCCTGGGATCGAGAACCCACACTTCAGCATACTGGGAAGAGTGGGTCTGGTCACCACGCCCTCCGCTTGCGTTTCAGACCAAATAGACATCGTACCAGGCAATCAGATTAGTTTATTTGGTGACACACATGAAGCAAAGAAGCTGATTGGTCGTCTGTCATTTAGACCAAAATCTAACTTCACTCACCTCACATTAAAATCGTTTTTTGCTTCGCTCATTGATTCTGCAGAAATCCGCAATGTTTTTCAGTTTCACGTGGGATTTTTTTCATGTATTTTTTTTTTTTCTTCGGGAGCAGCCATGTTGTTTTTACACGGCTGAAGATGCGTGTCTCTGATTGGCTAATTAATCTGTCAATCACGGCTACAGAAATCCGAAAGAGGGACACGGTGACGGTTTTCCAGGCAAGCGTGTTTTAGCATCTTTTTTTTTACTTTCTGCTCACTTTTCTGACAAAACACCACATCAGTAACCTCCATTTAAACCTGGTTGTGACTTGACTTGAAATAGTTGGACTAAAAATACACTTAATTTGCCAGAAAACGTCTTAAAAGAAGGAAATAGTTAAGCTTCCCATACTTATACATGGTAAGACATGAGACGCTCATGAGATTGCTTATGTAATTTAGAATATTTCACTGGCTTCAAGACATTTTTAACTGATTTTAAGGGAATTTAGCTTAAAATAAGAACAAAAATTTGGCAATTTGGTAAGAACAGTTTCCTTAACCCATTGGCAAATAATTTGGTATCACTTTATATTAATTATACCTTATTTGGCCTTACTAAAGCCTTATTAAAGCATGAATAAAGAGTTAACAATAAATGGACAAATCACCAATTAATGAATGGAATTGTTTATTAAGGCTTAGTAACTTCTCAATAAAGGAGCTAAGATTAGGATTTATGGTTGAGGGGTAGGGCTTGTAGTAATTAAGTTGTTACTAAGCCTTAATAGAATATTTTGTTTATTAACTTCTCATTTGTTCATTAAGAATTAATCCATTATTCATGCTTTATTAAGAGTGTATTATGGCTAATCAAGATGTAGTTTTGGCTTGAAATAAGACGTAATGTCTGGAAATCAGTTTGAAACACTTTGAAACAAAAAATCCTAGAATCAAGCAACTTTAACTTGTCTTGAAATTCACTTCTTTGTGTGCAGATTAGGGATGCACCGATCCAGCTTTTTCTGTTCTGATACCGATTCCGATATTTGGGTTCTAGGTATCTGCCGATACTCGATATCAACCGATACCAATGTATGGACTAAAATACCTTATTTTTCTTATCAAAACATAAGACATTTGGTCATATAGTGTTGTGTTAGTATGTTAGTGCAAGTCATAACTTAGGAACTTAATATGAACAAAATGTCAATCATTATGAGATGTTTTAGATGAGCATCAGCCGGTAAATTAGTCTCCTTGTGTCCAATTAAAGGCACAACAATTGTATCGGCTGAACCGATATCAAAAAGTCGATACCCGATCCAGGAAAATTCCTTGGATCGGCACCGATATCCGATCCAAGTATCGGATCGGTGCATCCCTAGTGCAGATGACTTTTTGTCAAAGTTTACTTAGTTTAATTAAAAACAAGTTTAATATGAATATACAAGTATTTTGTGCTAAGTAATGTCAATGAATATTTTTAAAACCATGACTTAAAAAAATATAATTTTGCAATAACTTTTCTATCAAAATTGACTGAGAATTCAGTATCTTCTTTAGTATCGGAATCAAGTTTGAAATTTAGTGAAGAAACAGTTTTTGGCAATTATCACGATTATACAAAATGCAGCTCGACAGTTCTTCTCTACACTTTCATCCGACTGTGTTTGGACTCTTCTCCAGTCGTTTACGTCCTGCAGCCTCGTCTCATGAGGAGGAAGCTGTGGTGTCGTCTTCCTGAGGCTCTATAAACTTGACTACCTGCTGACGTCTAATGACTCGACTCCACTGATGACTTTGGTGCTGCTTAGACCCCGGCAGTAAAGCACTTTTGTTTTTTTTTATGTGCGCAGTGGAAAAGCTCGCCGGCCTCTTAAACCGAGCAGGCAGTTTTACACCCTGCGGGTCGCGAGGTCAGCGGCTGATAAAGCAAATGAAAGGGCTTTGGAGGTGGCCGGCCGCGCTGCTGCTCACACACACTCCTGTCTAGACGCCGTAATGGCTTTAGTGCATTGATGAAATATTGACAAAAGGTCGGAGGTGTGACCCTGAGACTAACGGCCCCTCAGAGCATTTCCTCTTTTTCTCCTTCGCGCTCAAAGAAAGTCCAGAGTGGGTTTCTTAAAGTGCGTGTGACAAGTTAGACCACGTTTTTCAGTAACACATGGTAAAGATTTCACTAAACATTTTTGTCTGTTTTGTCCAGTAAATATGACATGAATTGAAATTCTTAACTTTTATTTGTTTGCTTTCTTTATAAGTTGCAACTTAACTGTGGTAAAACTACAATAAACATTTATCTCACAAAACTAAGTCAAAAGTTCAAGAAATGCAATAATTGGTCATGTGGGCGCTAAGCCAGGTACTATGTAAAAGTGATTAGGAAAAATGTTATGTTATCACCCCTGATTCATCAGCAACATCCTCAAATTTGGCAAAAAATTTGTTTTCAATAGACTTAAACAAGTAACTGACTAGATTATATTCGAAACATAGGAACTGATTTATCTTTTTTGAGTGGGGGTCCAAAACGAGATGCACGCACCACATGCATACAACACATCCACCGACAACTCAACAAGTTCATCTCTCTCGCTTTGTTTCTCACTTGATTTTCCGCTCTGCTTTGCGCTCAGTCGTGAATTAAACTATAATCTCACAGGGGACGTGACAGAACAGCAGCACAGCAGCTCAGAGTCACCAAACCAGAGTGTAAATGACAGCGCTAAAGAATACAGAAATACTGGATAGACATTAAAAATGCAATATTTGAAGTATTGGGATTAATCTACCGCTAAATATGTCATCTTATATTTTGGAGTTGTTTACACTAGAAAAAAAATTTATTGACTGAAGAGAAATTGTTTATTTTGAACGTTTTGATGTTAGTTGCTTGTAAAATAACTGTTCAATAGAAAAATACCTTACCCAACACTGAAACAGTGGGAGGAACTGACAGCACAACTGCGGCTGAGAAAAAAAATCTTCTACTTGGAAGTGGTAACTTGTCAAGAGATATTTGGACAGTATGATTGTTCATTTGTTTAGGAAAACAGGAAAAAATGCCAATGAGTGTTCTGTGTGTTTGTGGTTTTCTATGCTTGGAACAGTATTATTGTAATATTGCGAATAAAATTAGTAAAAAAAAAAATTGACAAGGCTGAGAGAGTGAGAATGAGAGAGAGAAATGCTGTATGACTGTTCTTAAGCATGACCAAATAAATACGCACATTCAGACATTTAGAGAAGCTTGATAATGAAATTGGGGAACATTTGCCTGGGTGTCCAGACATTCAAGTGGGTGCTTGGGTCCCGCAGCATCCCTGGGCTCAACACCTAATAGAATAGAATAGAAAAGAATAATGACCAACTAATCTATTAGCAAGATGATCGTTAGTTGCAGCCCTGCATCATTGGCGTTCGTTTGCTCCACAGTAGGCAGAAACTTTTTTTGCTTTAACGAATCGCTGCTTTTTGATTTCGTCTGAACTAGGGCTGCACGATATTGAAAATTTCTGCGATATGCGATATGGGCTCTGAGATTGCGATATTCGATATTTTTGCGATATTTATTTTTCAATGGGCTGTGTGCATGGAATTTCAGTTGGCTTGCGATTGTTCAAAAATGCTAACTTCTGTACATACAACCACTTCCTGTTAGCGTTAGCATTTAGACACAATTATGTCTCTTTTTAAACTCACAAGTGTCTCTGATGAAATATTCCTCTGATATGTAAAGTCTTTAACATGTTTTCTGTAACATTCACCACAACTGTCTGATCTAAAGAGGATTCATTAGTTTTAAACTGATGTAGTGAAAACCTCATTGAAGAGTATTGAACAGGAAGTCATTGTATGTACAGGATGTAGTATTTTAAACCAAAACAAGACAACTGCACTCAGCCAATTAAGAATTTCTCTGTACATTTATTAAAAGTCGTTATTACACTATTAAAACGATGTGCGTATAAACCGCACACATTCTGTGGCTTAGTAATTGCTTAATCATTTTATTAACTTATTTTTATTGAGGCGCGGTCATGTTTTAGGACGATTTTTTTACACGGCTTAGTTGCTGGTTGCTCTGAAAATCTGGCAACCGCAGTCGGTACCCCTACACACGTTATGCCTGACAGGTCACAGCTTCATCACAACTAGTTTTTGTGCTTTTTCAATCTTGTTTTAAACAAACACAAATCACAAGAGTTGTTCTTAAGAGGAGAAGAGAAGAGAACGGAGTCAAATCACTCGGCGCTAAAAACGGATGAATAATGCATAAAAATGTAATAAATTATTGCACATCCTTGCGATACGGATATTGCACGTGTCAATATTGCGATATCGATATTTTTCGATATATTGTGCAACCCTAGTCTGAACACAAACTTGTGTTGGCGATTGCTGCGGTTTCTGTGCGGTAAACTTTAGAAATCAGAAGGTACAAAAATAAATCACCCAAGTTCAAAGCAGAAGAAAATAAAGAGTCTGCCATCTCAACTCGAGCCAACAAACTGCTTCATCTCTTTTCGCTGATTGGCCAATTGAACTTCCTGGTTTTGGGGAATCGTCCAGCAGTTCTTGATACCCGACCTAGTAACGGGAATGAAATTAAATTCAGTGAAAGCATTAGTTGGAGGCAGTCGGCCTAATTCTGACACCTCTGAGTAAGAAAAATGCATTTGCAGAAAATACTTGGGTGGCTCAAAAGAATTGCAAAAACTGTCTATTCAGAGAAACAAGAGTAGACAGCTGCATTAAATGAACAACCCTAACCCTAATCTATATTTGACCATTTTAACAAAAAGTAAGATTGTCACAGAGATGAGTTCACAATATTGTCCAGCCCTAAAGAAAACTGACAAAGATGAGCTTCTATCCTGCAGTGTCTCGTCTTAAGCCCATACATGCAGACACGAAGACGGATTGTGTTTCTGGGCCTCTTTCACTGTCCGTAATACCAAACAGCAGGGCGTCATGGACATTTTGCTCGTATAAAAGGAAGAGGATTAATCTTGGCCAGTTCTGATGGTGTTGTTTTGCAGCCACGGAGCTGTACTCGAAGCCAAATGTCAACACAACATCAAGAGATTCAGAATGAGAGCGCCTTTTCACTTTTCCGTCCACAGACCAGACCCTCACAGTGGCTAATTGCGATCTCACCTTTATGTTTGTCCACTGACCTAAAGCTGGATTCCTCTTTCTGTTTAATAAGCCTTTGAGCTCCGGGTTTTTCTTTGTGGCTAAAGCGAGGGAACTCCTGCTTCAGCTCCTCACCGCTGGACACAACTTCTTCTGCGTTTTTGAAGTTTCAACGTCATTATTTGTGCAGATGGTCGCAATGAGCAGCAAACTTAAATAAGACCGATTGTGTTTTTTCCATGTATTTAGCAAGATTAAGCAATAAGCAGCAACTTGTTGGAAAGTGACTACATGACAATTTTGAACAATTTTGAACTGTTTTATTCCAAATCTGTTTTTTGGAATAATCACAAGTACCATACTTTCTAGATTATTGAACGCACTTGATTAAGAGCCACATCAACAAAATTTTGGAAGAAAGTACATATTGGGACATCTATTTAACGTGGGAATTTCTACAGTGACCCCGGACAATTGGGTGGTATTTATGTTGCCTTACGCTGGAACGTGCAGTCAGACCATTGCGATTCCAACCGTACCCAAGCTGTCCCTGCTCTCTCAAAATATGACCGAGTGAGGAACAAATGCCGCTGTCTCCGGCCCTTTAACTTTCTGTGGCGCAAAAGTGCGGTTCATGAGAGTGCAGGCTCCTGCGTGCAGTTTTATATTATTGACTTAAGACTGACTCTCACTCACAACAATGAATCTCAAGGCCAGATACAGTGTTCCTATGAACCACAGTCACTTTAAAGTGATCAGATAAGGCTTCATTTGTCAACGTTTTGGACTGAATTAGTTCTCTTGAGTCTTGACTATGACAGTTATATGGGCAAATACTGATGTTTTGTGTATATTATATTAAACACTGGGCTCACACTGTTTCTAGTCCAGCTTCAGGTCCTGATCTGTCTGGGTGCGGCGGCAACTCACACTGCGACCGGATTATACATGCGTGTGTACAGACTGCCGACATTGTAAGACCACAAATTCTCGGAGGTTCTTGCTCACTGAACACATATACTGTATATGTAAACAAAAAACAAAATCAAATTGTGTGAGCTAATCCTTGTGATTAGCTATTTTGGTGCAATCGTCAAATTGTGATTCTCTGTATATTGCCTATTTCACCAAACACTTTTGCTTTTGGTTAGCATTTTCAATGCTGTGAGTGAGTGACACTTGGATTTAAACACTGTGACGTGTGAACTGTTTGAAGCAACAGAATATTTTATGTACTTCCAAAGACATTAGGAGAATAGACAGATAAACAGTATGAATCTTGATGAAAATCATGATCTGGCTCTAAGAATACTGATAATTTTTGTCATGTCACACGTCAGCTTTTAACATCAGCTGTTGTTCCCAGGCACGATCAACCTGGCAGACATAGTTATAGATCATCTGTTACATACATTTGTCTGATATAGAAGAAAATGTTTTTTCATAATTAATACTCTGAGGGTTGTGTCAGCTTGACACAGCTGACATTTTTGTCTCATACACACTAAAAATGTAACAGTTGAGGTGGTGCATACCGATTTCGTCTGTCTTTTCCAATTCCAAGTGCAAAAATATCACAAAAGGCACATTTCAGTTTATACCTGAATGTTTGCCTGGGATCCAGACCCACTCTTCAGCAAATTGCAAAAAGTGGGTCTAGTCACCACTCCCTCACTTGTCTTTCAGATCAACATACGGAACAATCACACTCACTGAAAATACTGAAATTTGAAAGATTTTTTTTTTTAATATATTGTCTGGTTTTTCTGGGCAACCCGAATATTGCAACTGGATTGAAAAATGAGACTCTAAGAAAACATAATTAACATCCCAAACAGACTGTATTTTTATTCATGAAGCTCATGTTGTTTTTTGTCGTCCACAGGATGGATCCAAAGGAAGCAGCGCTCTCCTCACCACAGCCACGACCACCAGCACTAACAGCAGCAGCTTCTCCAAAATGCATAAGCCCTCCAAGGACCACAAAGACAAGCCTCCTAAAGACTTGAAAGAGTCCAAAAGTGCCTTCAGAGACTCGGGCTGGGAGTCTAGCAAAGCCCCCAAAGAACCTTCCAGGAAACCCAAAGAGAACCAGCCGCTGCGGGACGGGAACCCTAAGATTGGCTTCAAGGAGCCTAAGTCTATATCCAAGGACCACCGGACTGAAGGCACTCATGGGACGGGGACGAACAAACGCCCCTCAGGTCACGACGCGGACGATCACATGACCAAAAAACGGAAAAAGGGATTTGTGGACTCCTCGGGGAAGCAGACCTCGGACACTCAGCAAAAACTTTTAAAAGAGCGGTCGCAGATGAGAACAAGTAAAACCCGTCCAGAGCTGGAGGAGGCCGAGCGCAGGAAAGGATCGACTCTGCCTCCTTTTCGGGACCTCGTGGATCCCAACGATTCAGACATGGACGACCACTCTGCCAAATCTGATGTGAGTATTACTTATTCAACATTTCTTAGTCAGGAATGGGTTTTTGCAAGGTCGTAAATAGAAAGTTTGATATTAAGGCTCTACAAAGTCTGAAATTTGCAGCTGTAGGTCTTAAACATATTTGCAAAGGTTCAGTTTTTTTAATGAAGCCATTTTTGTCAGTTGTCCAGACCTATCTACTGCAGCTTTGTGGGAATATTCTCAACAATATTCTAAATAACACAATTGATGTTTCTTCTACATTTATTTGGTTGATAGAATAGATGGATCCAGACATTGCAGATTTATTATTATTGGTAGTAATTAATACCTTATATTCTGATAATGATATTTTAAGACATTTAAAACATGATTTTAAAGTGATTATCAGGGTGGTTCTTGCTGTTTGCAGGGTGGGCCACTGCTTGTAGAATCGTTGGGGAATCACTGTCATGTTTGTAGCTGATTCAGAGGATTATACTCCCCATACTTTTTTGCAATAAAATAACTTAAAATCTATTTCTTCATAGCACAGAAAGCTTTTTAATGCATCTATTTAGGTGGAAATTAGTCCGCAATGTCCTGTCTACGTTTAATAATGTTTCGTTTGTTCACCAAACTCCGCTAAGTTGATTTGTTGTTGTTGTTAACGTTGTGACTATAGCATGCTGGTGTTCTGTTGAGACTGGACCCTTGTTAAAAGTTAGTGCTAGAAAATCAGTAATATACTGTATATATATTTTAATAATGACTTTTGCTAACCTTCACCCAAGACCCAATCCTAAACTTAGCCTTTGAATTATGCCTAAACTTAGCCCAATTAATTGTAAACTATTTACCGCGGAAAGCTTGGTATATCACGCATAGTCACAAAAGCTAGTGAGGGGTCCCATCTCGACACCACACCCGCACGTCTCGCTCCTAACAGTTGTGAAAAAAGCTTAAAACACATCATGATGAACAATTTGGAGGCTCAGAATGCATGAGATAAGAGCGCAAAACTGAAAAATTAAACATAAATGATTTAATTGTGTGAAAGACTATCAAAAAATCAAGAGACAAAGAATGACCCAGATGTTTGTAGTGTATAGCTTTGCAAGTTTCCAGTCTGTCCTGCTAATGTTACAACTTCTCCACTATCTTATACAACCACTTGGAAAGAAACCCAACTGTCACTTTCCCCTGAGTGTGTTTTGAGTGTGGGGCATCGTCCATTTGCACTGATCCTCTGTCATCAGGAGGTTTTAAGCAGCAGCTGTGTGACCTCGCCAGCTCCGGGTTATAACAAGAATGTACCATCGTCACCGTTTCAAGGCTTTTTCGGATTTGTTGGTGGCCTCGGTTTTGCACGGCGGACCTATAAACTGCACTGACCGGCTGGCAGGGAGAGGAGAGGAGCGTCTTTAAGGGTGGTCCGTGAGGTTCCGGGGGTCCAGTTCAGGGGGAAATGCACCAGGAGGCGTGGAACCAATAAAATCTGGAATCATTTCAGCTGAAGAATTTACAAGACGACATTCTCTTACTGAATTCTAAGTAGGCCCAAAAAAACTAAAGATTGTTAGATTGCAACTGACTCTGGGGCTCAGAAACGTTAGTGCCATTGAATTATTATAATGACTAGAGAGAGCATAGCCATGGTAACCCATAGCAACAAATGTCCAGTACCAGCAGCCATCTTGAATAGAGAGAGTCTACCAAAGAATTCAGACAAACTAATAGAAGCTGATCTTTTAAATTACTCTGTATGTGACATCAACGTTGACTTATTTACTCTCCATCCTTAGCCCCTTCTTTCAACTTCTCCTTATGCTTCTCCAGCAGCCAGCTTTGTGTGAAATGTGTTTGTGAATGAAGCTTAAGGGTTTAGCTTCACTTTAAATGAGTTTTGCTAATGTGTCCATTAGAATAGCCAAGAATTGTAGTTTGTATAGTTACTTTACAAATCAAAGCTTTGTTTTTATGAAAAGTAAAAGTAAAACTTTTTTAGTTTGCTGTTATTTCAAAAACTGCAGATTCTGTTATTTGCAAATTGGCTGAGTGCAGTTGTCTTGTTTTGGTTTAAAATACTACATCCTGTACATACAACGACTTCCTGTACAATGCTCTTCAATGAGGTTTTCACTACATCAGTTTAAAACTAATAAATCCTCTTTAGATCAGACAGTTGTGGTGAATGTTACAGAAAACATGTTAAAGACTTTACATATCAGAGGAATATTTCATCAGAGACACTTGTGTGTTTAAAAAGAGACATAATTGTGTCTAAATGCTAACGCTAACAGGAAATGGTTGTATGTACAGAAGTTAGCATTTTTGAACAATCGCAAGCCAACTGAAATTCCGTGCACACAGCCCATTGGGGCAAGACAATTATTCAAAAAATGTAGAGATTGAGATTCGAGTCATGTTGAATTGTTAAACATTTGGTCAGGGATTTTGAATCAAACCCATCCTTTGTCAGAAAAAACTTGTGGTTTGGAGCCCAAATCAAACTTTGAGGCAAAATATTCATATATTTGAACTTTTTTAAAATTATTATTACCAGTGTTGGGGAAAAGTATTGAAAAAGTAAATAATTACACATTACTTTTTACTTTTTAAAAAATTTATTTTGTTATACTACTTAGTTACTGCCCCAAGAAAGTAATATAGTTACATTTCTTTGGGATTACGTTGTTTTTTATATTATTACAAACATCAATCAAAAACAGGATTTAAAATTTTTATTATTAGCATTTAAACAGAGGTAAGCAACAAATACGACATTAAAGGAGGAGACCTATTATGTAAAATCTACTTTTCTGCGTTTTTAAACCTTCTTACAGCAGTGTTCACTCATCATTAGTTTACCCAAAGTTGTATTTGTATTGTTATTTGTAATTTTGTATTGTCCTGCAGCTGCACATTTCAGTAGTCAGAAAATCCCTGTCCTTACCTACCACCTACCCCCAGCTATTTTTCTGTATTTACTTGCATTTACTCAAAAATTCAGATCCTGG
The DNA here is from genome assembly GCA_038363315.1 of Mugilogobius chulae. Classification (NCBI taxonomy): domain Eukaryota; kingdom Metazoa; phylum Chordata; class Actinopteri; order Gobiiformes; family Gobiidae; genus Mugilogobius; species Mugilogobius chulae. Next base: position 32,281,100 of record CM076404.1, read on the forward strand.
GTAAAACATGTAGAGTTCAGAGTTGTCATATTTCCACTTTCCAACAACAAAAAATTGTATTTTAAAATCTGTGGCTTATTAAAGTTCAACTTTGCAATGAAGAGGCGGGGCTTATAAGTCCTGCAGTTTTGAACAGGAAGTTCAGGTACCTGTTTTTTCTGCTGCTTTAGATCTTTTTTGTGTTTTACGATAAACAAAATGTGAAATATTGATCTACTAATGTCATAGTTTACATAGTCATAGTATACAGAAAAATCACAATAGGTCTCCTTTAAAAATGATTCTGTTCCCTGTTCAGCTGTGTCTCTGATCCGTTTTCTCTCACAAGTCACTTTTTTTGTAAATTATTTCAATTTAAAAGTAACTTAAGAGTATTTTCTTTAGTAACTGTAATTTAATTACAAGTATTTTAACAGTAACTAAGCTCCACGACTATCAAAAATGTAATCTAAGTACAGTAACTAAGCTACACCCAACACTGATGATTAGTATTAATGGAGCTTGTTAAAAAAAATGATAAGAACTATTTTTTCTTAGTTTAATCAAAAATTGAGATTGATCAATATTAGGGGGGGGGGGGGGGGTTGACTTGTTTTTTGTTTTTCCCCAGATCTTAGCCCTACTGCTAAATGTGTCCATTCAAACTACATTTTCAGCTCACTTCTTCTGAGTTGCCTGGGTCCACACACATTTCACAGAAGAACCTCCCCATAAAGAAGGGCTGTTTGAAAGCCAAATAGCCACTAGAGAGATTTATGGTTTTACAACACCTGAGGAGAAAGAGGAGACGGGCCTGAATAGTGTGGAGCTCGCCTTTAATCCTTTTAGTCTTTTCAATGAAGCAAACGCAGCCGCTAAACCCCACAGCGAAGAGCGACGAGTTGTTTTCGTTTCTTTTTGGTGATGAAGGCTTCAAAGAGAATCACAGTCGAATAGAAATTGCAGTTTTATTGGACAAAATTGGCAAATCACAACAAGGCTGCAGTATTTTGAAGTACCATCATTTTATCCAAAGACAACAAAATGTCTAGACGCTGAACACAAATCCGATTTTTGTTTTCTTTCCCAAATCGTGCAGCTCTGATTGGCTGATTAAAAAGGAAGAAAAGGACTATTTATTTTATTTCTGAGAGGTTTTATACTTGTTCAAGGGTTGCTCCAGATCATATGTATAATCATTGGCAAATTACCTATTCAGATAAAATTTTGTTTGCAGTAGAGCTTGGTGAGGAACGGGAAATTTACTTGTTATTGCTTTTAGCATCGCGATTAGCCAGGGGCGGCTTCAAGCATAGGCAACCTAGGCAGTTTTGCAAGGCACCATCTGGTGGAGAGGGTGTCAAAATGCAGTCATAACAAATGAAGAAAAATTTACCACTTGTAAGCTAAGAACCAGTGAATGTGTGTCACTAGGGCACATATTCACTGAGTTACGACCACAAATAGCTGATGAATTTAAACGTCTGCAGATTTCACTGTGCCTCATAAAGCATGCTATTTGTCCAGACAGTATATTCAAGCACGAGGATGCAGCTTATCGTCTGTGTTCAGCATTGAAGAGCGAGCATGACCCCACTGTAATTTGAATCTTGGTGGAGATGTTTGCTACATGTTGTACAAAACTATGCATAGATAAACAATTGTAATGATGACTTTATTGGTCTTAAGTACTCCATCCCTGTCTTCAATACTAATTGATAAAATAGGCCCTTGTAGACGGATCATTGGTCAACGTCACCCCTGCAGAAAGAGACTGTCTATCTAGCTGGCTGGTGAAACTTCTTTGATTAAAACAACAAATTGGGACGCAAGCGAGCTGTTTCGATCAGGTATGAACAGTTGTGTCTGTCTCCTGAAGCTTGAGACAGTGGTTTTCTTGTCGTTTTACACTCACCTGAATGTAATGTTTATGGATCGTGGAGTTTAATTACATTCACAAATGTTGAATTAGCAGCATAACTTTTGTTTTCTTACAGTGATAATCTCTTGTAGTTAGCTGACAACAGGGCTGGCTTGTCTTGTTGCTACAGCTTGTGTCAATCAGCGGCTGCTCTTTCTGCATTCTGGGTGTGTGCACATCACTCGTGTTGATAAACAGATAATCTCTCTATACAGAATTATATACAGGAAAAAATGTAACACAAATAAAGTTGGGGACATGTAGCACTAAAAAACAAGGACCAGGACTGCAGCTAGTTATCTGTAGCACACCAACATGGCTCAACTTGCTCTGATTTCTGAAAGTTGTGCTGGAGATTTATCAGATTCAGATTGCATTGAGCAATGCACTCTGTGTATAGACTCAATGTTGGCTTATTTTTTTAAAAGCTAACTTTATGTTCTTTATCTCTATAAGGTTTTTGCTGCATCAGCCTAAAATAAATTACTATAATATTAGGCAGTTGCGACACTATTTTTTTTTATTACTTGCGTCTCCTTTTTACTTGTGTAAAGTGTGGTTCTCTTTGCGTCCTACCTGATGTTTAGGCACGTATTACTTAGCTGTGGGCAAACCTGTGCTTTGTCTGTGCTGCCTTTTAACTTTTCCCACACAGGGATTCGTGGTTTGGAGGGAGGGAGGAGGGTGTGGAGGGGGGCGAGCCGGTTGTAAAAGGGGATGTGGGGTGACAAATGCCAGGTGTCCAGCAGCAACCCCGGTGGCCCGAGGCAGAGCACCGAGCGTTTGATGGTTCGGCAGCACAAACCGAGCAGGAAATGTGGACGAGGTGATGAGAGTAGGAAGTGGAAGCCCGGAGTTCACATAAGTCCTGGAAATCCTGGGATATACTGTAGCTTATTGATTGTTTTTCTGAATGCACTCAAACATTCTGAACATTTACCCTTTGGAGAAACCTCTGAGGAGACGTTTATGATTGAATTGTGGGCTTAGGTGGCAGAGTGATTAGAGTTCCCAGTAATCGTGATTTCATCTCTGTGACAGTGTGTTTTTGGATCAAGTCTTCATATCGTTATTTCTCTATTACAGACTCTTTTCCCCAACTTCTCTTATTAGTCAGCCTCAGAGTTGCCACAGTACTTCTTTACAACGACGTTGGGCTTCTTTTTTCTAAATGTCTTAGGAATTTTGGAAGTTGTAGTTTTTGGGGGCTGCACTTTTAAGTAAAAGTTAATTTTAGCCATTTTTTTAGGTTTGCATTCTGAAAACATATCAATTTATGACTGAAACATAGATTTTCGTATATTTTCATGTCTTAAAGTTATGCTAGAAATTGTTACAAACTTATTTGCGGGTTTAACTCTCGCACGGCCAGGGCCTTTCTGTGTGGATTTTGCATATTTCTCCTCGTGTTTGGGTGATTTCCTCCGCATACTCCGCTTTCCCCAACAACCAATAATATGCAGGTGGTGGTGGGAGTTTGAAGCGTCAGGTGTTTAGGCGCATCGCTTCTGCTGAGCTGCCCCAGGGCACAATTTTTAAAATAAGTCTTTATATTTCTTTTATTTGATTGACTTGGCTATGCAGCATGTGTCATTGCTTGTCCGGCCGTCTGCCGCTTGCCCGGGTTAAATACTGGCCCACCGGAAAAAAATAATTGCCCAAGTCTGGTTTACTGTGTGAAGTACTTTTGGAAGACATCTGTCTGTGTAAATGTGCTATACAAACCATTCATTCAAACCACTCATTCATTTTGCGGCGACACAAAATGTTCTAATTAATTGATATTGTTGATAACATTTTACTGAAGTGGAAAGCTTTTTTTCAAAGCTTTGGTTGCCTCTTTCTCTCTGAAAATCTGGCAACATTAGTCAGCGGTTGACTGCTGGATTTAGTAAATAACCGTGAAGCAGAAACTTCCTGAAAAAGCACATGATTTCTTTGAGTCAAGAGAAGAAGAAAATCGACTGTGCACATAAATTGGGATTAAATCGAAATTGTGATCTGGCATCAAGAAAGTGATACATTTTTTGCCATATTGTGCAGCCCTAATTGTGGGTTCGACTCCTGGATCAGACAAACATCTCATCATCCACCCATCTCCGGGTGGATTTGCATGTTCTCCCTGTGTTAAACCAGACTTGTATCATGATTAGTCGTCCATAAATATGCAGATGTCAGAAGGACTTGACCAGTATTTATTACAAAAGTTCATTTTTATTGGACTTTTGACGACCGTTATTTTAACTCACGTGGGAGAGTCACGTGACCCGCGGTTAGCTGAAAGTAGTGCGCTTCGTGTCCGAAAAACCAGATGAATGATTCACTGACCAGTAACTTAACAGGGCAGGACTGTGTAGTGATTGAGAGGATAGGGAACGAGTGTGGACATTTGGACACAACCATGGATAAATATCACGTGGAACTGAAAAACGTGGCGGATTTCTGACAGACGACCAATCAGCTCCTTTGTTTCATGTGCATCACACAAATAAACTAATCTGATTGGCCGGTACGTTGGGGAGTTGATCTCAAACCCAGTCTTTTTTCTGTCTCAAATGTGCATCATTGTTCCTCCTTGTTTCTACATTATTCAACTGCATATTTAACCAAACGTTTAATCCTATGCATACATAAAAGAACACACATTAGTTTGTTGGACTTTGAACTGCTGTGTCTAACTTGAATAGGTCTTTACTGTACAGCCTCAGACACAAGACAAACCTTTGTCTCGAGCCCACAGAGTCAAAAGCTTCTTAAATCCCCACAGTTGTTTTGTTTATTCAGTGCTTGTTGGATTAGACAGGCCGATCAAATGGTCTTGTTTGCTGCGTTTTCTCTCCGGTTTTCCAGGTCGTGCCAAGAGTGAGAGGGAAAAGCGTCTGATGCCACGGCTAACTGTTATTTATGGTCTTTAAAGAGAGCCGCTTTGGTGGCTTTGAGTTGTGTCGGACAAAAGCCCTAAAAAGGAGCACGTCCAGATTTATGACTGTGAGAAGGAGCTGTCCCGTAAAACTCCACACCAGCTGTGTGCTGTTTGTTGGCAGGACGCAACAACTATTCAAGTCTCTGCCTTTTGTCACTCCGCTCTTTCTCATCTGTCTTCAGCCAATCAGGACGCACTGATGTGGTTTTACTGCAGCAGGAGAGTCGTAGGATCAGAGGAGTTTGCCAGCTTCCATCTTCTTCTTGATTTCAGATTATGGATGTTGTTGTCTTAGTTTGTGCTGTAAGCGACATAAGGTAATACCTAACAATGACAAACTTGACAATCGATGCTGCAGCGAGCCATAATTGAATTCAGATAAGTGTCAGAGGGTTAAACCACAATCACAATCTTTAATTATTGCAAGCACATTTCTGTAGAATGTGCTATTTAAAGGTGGGATAGCTGAATTTTTCACTGCAAACGCGATTTAGGGTTTAAATCAGACGGCTTCCTCTCATAAATTCTTCAACACATGGTTAATGTCGACACGTTTTCATTTTCGGTTGCAATTATGATTTAAAAACTACTTCTTGCAAATAGCAAAGTGAAACTGGGAAGGACCACTCAAGCTCAGCCAATCAGAGAGCAGCATTCAGCTCCTGATGAGAAATAAAATTCTTTATTATTTAATTCAGACAGTACACAGTGGTCTCGTTTTTTCACAAAGTGCTTCATTTACCATATACATTTTAGTGGAAAGCATAAAAGTTACCGATTCATAACTAAAACAGTTGGTTGATTCAACTTTAATATATATTAGTTTGTCCATTTATTGTTATGTATGTTAAGAACACAAGTGAAGACACATGTTCCGTAGCTAAATCAACCAAAGAAAGAAATATAAAGAGTAACACTTCTTCCCTAAAAATACTCCGAGTGCCTGATTAAACCATTGTGAGGCCCGCAGTTTGCCCAGGAACACTATAAATTCATTAGAAGGAAGATCATTTGAAAATTTTAAACTAGATTTTTGTTGTTTTTGTTGTCGCTGTCGTCGTCGTTGTTGTTGTTGTTGCTAGTGAGACTCTTTGAAAAGACTCACCCAAACCTCTTTAAGGGAAAGCGTGAGGATGCATTTGTTTTTCAAAATAGCGGTGAATGTGAAGGAGCGTCTAAGAACAGGGGACGCTCTGGGACAATTATTCATTTCCCTGTTTACTATTGAATAATCTGCTTCTACATTCTTGACCAATGAGTGTTTCATGTTTTCTTCCTTGCTGTTTGGTTTTGACCAATGAAAGTTTAATGGTTTTGTTTTCTAACATTTACGTTTGCAAAATTGACTATCTTGGGAAGTTCTCTGTGATGACTGTTGTTCTGATTTTGGCTATACAAAAATATATAAATGCCAAAAAGAACAGTCTAAACAACCACAAGTGTCTGTAAAATTATAAGTTTAACAAACTTGACAATAGATGCAACAGTATGACACAAAGTGCAAAAAATCATAAATGCATTAGAGGGAAACACACAAGAAAGCAGATCATTTTTCAACTGGATTTATCTTCTTTTCTCACATTTGTTTCAGACTAGTAATAAATATAGTGAACCTGGCATATTTCCTGGTTGTGCAGCTGCTGTTTTCTTATCAAACCCACAAATCCACGCAGAAGAATGAAACTTTATACTATAGTCTTTAATAAGTGTTTAATAGAGATTTCAATCGTCTGTAATAATAACTAATGTCCAGCTGGTCAGTTCGCAGACAAACTCTGGTGCTTGTCCTACATGTTGTGTCCCCGATGGTCGCTGACTCACTTCATCAGCCGTTTCCATGTGGACGCCTCATAAATGGTAAAGAGCAGTGAGCGTCAGTGCTGCAAGAGCCAAACCCTTGTAACTGGACTGTGGTCAGACCTTTATCCAGTTTTTAGCTTTGAGTAGTGTCTGTCCTTTGTAGGGCTGGGCGATATGGCAAAAAATTATCACGGTTTTCCTGGAGACGGATCACAATTTTGATTTTATCACAATTCTTGTAGACTGTCTTTTGTCTTTGAGGTAAATACAATCATCTGCTTTTTCTGAAAGTTCCTACTTTAGTGTGATTGGTTAAGTCCAGCTGTCACTCACTCAGAGCAAAGACTGACCAGTGTTGCCAGATTTTCTGAAAAAAAAAAAAAACGCAACCTGTGACAAAGGTTGCGTTTTTTGTTTTATTTGTATTAGTTAAATTACCACAAAACAATGTATTTCATTTAAATATGTTTATTTTTACAAAACAGTTCATTTAAAGTAATTTCAGTTTATCCAATTTTCCACACTTAACTGCACACTCCACATGGTAAAAGAGGAGGCGGGCCTCAAGTCAGCCATCTTTAAAGGCTTGGGCTAGACCATGTAGGGGGTAGTTTATTATCAGGAGTTAGTTTTCTTTTCAATTTGTAAAAGTCATTTCTTTGTAGTTTTCTTTATGTGTATTTAAATTGTCTTTGGTGTTAATGTTATATTTGTGTTTGGGCCATTGCTTTGGTTAGGGGTTTTTATGGTCACTGATAACTTAAAAGGCCTTACCTGTAGTTTTGGCTCATTCCAAGAGGGAGGTACCAATCAGTCATCAGAGTATAAAAACTGCTGCAACTAATCAGTAAAGAGATCACCTCAGTACAGCAAGGTACTTGTTTGTTTTCAGTTGGTTTGCTTTTGTTTTGAGCACATTTATTTTTGTATCTTTTGTCATCATTTTGAACACTTTTTGCTGAGGTTTGTTTTTATTAAAAGAGACAAAGGCTTTAACTTTTTCTGTCTGCCTCCTACTTCGACCACGTTGGCCAGCTCCCTCACACAACCTTTTATAAAAAATCCCAACAAAAATGACCTCATCCCATAAATAAAGTTAATAAAATGATCAGTTAATTAGAACATTGTCTTATCATTTAATTTTGGCATTTGTAACACCAATAACAGCTTTTGAAAATATGATAAAATCCATGTTTCATTCATAAAAAGATATATTTTTGTAAATCAAACATGAAAATTTCCTAAAATTCACCTGGAACTTGACTTGAAACTGCAACACAAATGACCTCAACACACGACCTTCAAAACTCATAAGACTATTAAAAATAGATGCCCACATTTGTTATAAAGAAACAAACTCTGAGTTTAAGTATATATTGTATATTGTAAATAATTGACTGTATTTTAACAAACAGATTCATTAAATAGAAAAAAATGGGAAATCTTGATTTGATGATTTCACCAAAGGAGCAAATTGTCACAACAGTGAGCTCACAATTCGATTTTTATCACGATATTGCCCAGCCCTTGTCCTTTGTGTCAAAGTGTCTTAGACTTGTGGGACATGTGAATATTTTTCTGTCAGAGCTGCACAAACGCTGTCACTCGTGGGAGGGATCATTGTCAGAGACGTTTTGTATTCTCTGACAGCTCTGCATCGGTACATTTTGTCTGCCTGTAGACTGGAGGAAAAGTTGCAGACTGCTGTGACTTCCTCAGGCTAATACAGTAGATTTACATATATCAGTGCATATTAATGGTAAAGGGACTATACTCAATATTTTTGCAATAAAATAACTTAAAAATCTATTTCTTTCAACACAATATTGTTTAAGTATCTATTCAAATGGAAATCAGTTTCAACGTCCTTACTTCATCTATTAATGTCACATTTGATCACCAAACGCTACTTAGTCTGTTGTATAAAATTGATTATTTCTGTTTACATTTTATTCATTCATTTTCTACCGCTTAATCCCGTTAGGGGTCGCGGGTGACTGGAGCCTATCCCAGTAACTTAGGGCCTTAGGCGGGGAAACACCCTGGACAGTAGCCAACTTGCCGCAGGGTTAGACAAACAACCATCGACTCTCTCAGTCATTCACTCAGGGAAATTTACAGTGATGCCCAATTAACCTAAACATACATGTTTTTGGCGGTGGGAGGAAACCGGAGTACCCGGAGAAAACCCACGGTGACACAGGGAGAACATGCAAACTCCACCCAGAGAGATCGTGAGATGTTGTTAATGTTATTGTCCGACCCGGGAGTCGAACCCACGACCTCCTTGTTGGGAAGCCAGAGCTCTAACCGCTTGGCTACCGTGCACCCCGATGTTTACATTTTAAGGAAGCAAAAATCTGGTATAGCACCTTTTAAGAACTTAATTAAAATAATGTAAAATAGAAATCAAATTATTCATTGTTTGGTTGTGTTTTTTGAATCTAAAACTCCACAGATAATTCTCTGGTGGTTGGAGCAGAACAGATTTTGGAAAAAGAAATTTTAATGTTTATTTACTGTTAAAAAGTGCACATTGGAAGTATGGCTGTAACAATATTGATAATATCGTGATATCGCGATACCAAAATGTTACAATACATCATCGTCATCACCTGATAATAATAAATAACATAACTTGTATCCAAAAATTCAGAACAATAACACTCATTTCATGCCAAAAATCAGAAAATTCTAAATATTTGAATAAACAAAGAAAGAAACGAGACCTCAGAGCTTGTATGGTAAGAGGGCATTTTAGTCTGAAGCCACAAATTTGCACCTAAGAAAAGGGATCAGTGAGAGATAAAAAGAATGACCGGAAAACATGACTTTAAAGTGTATCATTGTAAGCAAAATCTCAATACCATTCGCCCTCTGTAATATCATGATGTTGTGATAAATATGGTTTTGTGAGCTTCATATTGTGATAAATATGGCATTGTTAGATTTGCATATTGTTACATCCCTAATTGGAAGTCTGTAGCTATAGTGTATGTTCATGAAATTATTAACAAAGCTATTTTGATTTTGAAAAGATCATCCACTGTTGGTCAAATATACTGTATGTCAAGTCACTTTTAACCAACTACTAAAAGCACCTAGATTAGCAACGAAAAACTACATTTCCATTTTATCAAAGGCTCTGATGAACGCCTGTGTTTGCTCACAAAGCTCTGTCTCACCTGGTGTCTTGGCTTCATTCTTGCTTGTTGTTAGGTTTCATAGTCAAAATAATGACTGATATTTCCAGAGAGTTGCATCACCACCAGCCTCATGATAAGAGCAGCATGAAACTTCCAGCTGGACTCGACGCAACATATTGGGCCAAGTCTGTCCAGTGATTCTGCTGGTGCCACTCACAAACTGACACATTTTCCAAAGTACTGTTGAGTCCCGAGCCGAGCTGGACTCACACCTGTGCAAACTGGAGCTGCTGCCAGGGTTAGAGCTGCTTTATGAGGTGCTAACATGAAATGTTAGCATGAGCGGTAAAAGTGGTGAGATGAACACAAAATAAACATGTCTGTGGCCTCCCAGTGCCAGGCAACAACAACAAAAAATCTGTTTAGAGATTTATGGAACGGAAAAAAATAATGTATATTTTTTTGTCAAAGCTTACAAAAACAGACTTTCAGAGTTGTTCTTGTTACTGTAATTGTAGTTTCTGTTGTTGTTGCTGCTTTTGTTACTCTTACTGTTGCTAATGTTGTTACGGTTGTCATCATTGTTGTAACTGTTACAGTTGTTACTCTTACTGTTGTTAATGTTATTACTTTTGTCATCATCATCGTTACTATTACAGTAATTACTCGTTATTGTTGTTAATGTTATTAGTGTTGTTCCCACAGTTGCTACTTTTACAGTTGCTACTCTTGTTATTACTGTTGTAATTGCAACTACTGTTATTGTCACCATTGATGTTTTTGTTGGTACTGTTGTTATTTCTACTACAGTTATTGCTACTTCTATTGTTGTTGCAATTGTTACTACTGTTGTTGGTGTTGCTACTGTTACTGCTGTTTCTGTTGCTACGCCTGTTGCTCTTGTCACTACTGTTGTTGTTGCTGCTACAGTTGTTGTTGCATTTGCAGTTGTTACTGCTGTTGTTGCTACTATCACTGTTGTTTCTGTTGCTACTACTACTGTTATTGTCACTACAGTGCTGCAGTTGTTACTATTGTTGTTGCCGTTGTTGTTTCTACTACTGTTGTTGTCATTTGCAAGTGTTACTTCTGTTGCTGTTCCAAGTGTCATTTTTGTTGGTACTCCTGTTGTTGTTATTGTCACTACTGTTGTTGTTATTGCCACTACAATTGTTGTTCCTACTACAGTAGTTGTTACGGTTTCAATTGTTACTATTGTTGCTACTGTTGCCGTTGTTTCTGTTGCCACTACTGTTATTATTGTCACTGCAATTGTTGTTACTACTGTTATTGTTGTTGTTTCTGTTGCAATTGTTACTGCTGTTGCTGTTACCATTGTTGTTTTTGTTAGTACTCTTGTTGTGGTTGTTACTGTTGCAATTGTTACTACTGTTAATGTTGTTTCTGTTACCACTACTACTACTACTGTTGTTCTTGTTGTTGTTGTTGTTGTTGTTGTTACTGTTGCAATTGTTACTACTGTTGTTGTTTCCATTGTCATTTTGGTTGGTACTCTCTTGTTATCGTCTCTAACTTTGACACAAACATTATTCACTTGAAGCTGTTAAAATCTTTGCTTCACTTTCATGTCGTTACCTTCCCTCTGAATATTTCGACTGTGTTGTTATATGCGGCTTGCTGTTTGGACCGTGTTGTTGTGTGCGGCTTGCTAGCTCGTGTGTGGCTCGTCATTAGCCTGTGTGATTTATGGAGCTGGATATAAACCCCGGGCCCAGCAGCAGTAACCCGGGCCTGGATGTTTTCTTTAGACGCAGCAGCTCTCAGCGCCTCCACAGAACGCTCATTCAGGACTCCTACTCGCTCACTCCGGTTTGGAAAAGTCCTGGAAATTCCGCTTCAAACGACTTGGCTAGGAATGTCACAATATCAAGATTTATTGCTACAATTATTGCAAGAGAAAATATCACGATTTAGCTTTTATTCATGACAGACAAGTTAATATTGTCTGGTCTAACATGTCACTTTTTCTCAAGTTTGTGACCAGTTTTATCAAGCTATGGCTCCTGTACACTCATTGTGAAGCAGGTTGAGTTTGGGGCATGTGCAAGTGCCTTGTACCAGCTCCAGTCCACTGCGATCCATATTTTCCCAAAGCCGCGCAGATTCACTTGGATTTGTAAAATGTAATGACATGAAAGCCACATCAGACTGGACAGAACTTCAGTGTACATCAATGGTAGAACTTTCTAAATGAAAAAGTCTTGTGACAAAATATTAATTTGTTTTCAGGTTGAAATAAGACTTAATTTTGCTTTTAAAATATAGACTGAAAGACTAAAATGGCATGGTGTAAGGTTTTATTTATTTATTTTGCCAATAAAAAATGTGTTATTTGACTACCTGCAGTGGCAAAACGACATTTGCTGATACCAATAATTAAATCACAAACTATATTTTCACAATAGTACAAAATCATTTTTTTTAAGCTAGCTCGGCTGTTGCCAAAACTGTAAAAGATCTTTGCTCAATGCTAGTTTCTTTAAAGTGAACTAAAGATTTAATTTAGCTTCTAAAATTGGCGCAATTACTCATCTTTTGTTCATCTTATTGTGACTTGAATAATTTCAAATATTACCTCTAGTCTTGGCTGCTTTCTTTTGTTTTATTAAGGATCAGAAATTGGATACTAATCAATAACAAAACTAATATCAAAACTAGATACTCATTTGAACCACATAGAAAACATTATTTTGATGACTTGACTTGGGAAAATGGGACTTGGGACTTGACTTGAACTTCAAGGTCAGGGACTCGAAGCAACATGATTTTTCTCCTCAATAAAATAAACTGTAATTTTACAATAACAAACTATAACATATGTATCCCGCCTCACTTCTTTTGTGGCCACAACTTTATATAAAAACTGTAAATACAAAACTTGGACTGATTCTAATGTGTAGGAAATGTTATTATTGTGACAAAACTACTATTACTCTCTGTCTGTCTAATTCAGTCAGTCTTTATTAACAGTTGTATGTTTTTGTTGTTTTTTTCAGTCGGAACAGCCCAGTCCTGCCAGCTCCAGCTCCAGCTCGGGTTTTGCTCCGACGCACCACAAACGACAAGGTAACTAACTCATGTGCCATCGATCAGGTTACAGTCGAGAGCTCAGGACTCTGCCAGCAGCCACCGCACACTCACTTTCACAATCACTTTATCAATGAGTAATGAGGAGTTTCAATTCGAGGCCAGATCTAATTGAAAATGATCGTAAAACAAATTAAAGAGAGTCATTGTTTTGTTTTTTTGGACCATACAAAAAAATTCAATAGATCGCAAGGAATTACATTTTCTGAAGAAACAGCTGGTTTTAATTTCCTTTTAGAAATGTAGACGGTTTGCCTGAATCGCAGTGAAATCAAATTACATTTTTTGCCATATCGTCCATATATTTTCTGGTGAAGGTAGAATTTGGCAATATTTTAAATATCGAGAATACGTAATCTTAGCTAAAAAGAGCTCATAAACCCACAGTTACAGAGAAAAGTGACGAAGAATGAGAAGATCAATTCAGTTTTGTATTTGTTGAATAGTCAAATTTAAACTTGTATTATACAGAACATTTTGTGTTTTATTTAGCAGTCTCTACAATTAGGAAACATTGGGCCTCATTCATGAAAGTGTTCTTAAAAATTGTGCGTAACTTCCACTTTAAGAAGATGAGGGAGTTTTCTCATGTCATGAGGGGGTGCACCGTGTGCTCTGGTCCTGGGATATTATTTGTCCTTACGAGTGCTCCTGAGTGTTCTTAGGATTTGTTCTTATTGACAAACATTTTCTGATTTTGTAAATACCAAAAATGTTTGTAAGAACCCCTTAAGAACAAATCTGTTCATAGGAACATGTCATGAATGAGGCCAATGATCTCACTTCAAAAATGTAATTTCAAAAATATCAAGATATATATTGTATATCAAGATATGTTTTTTTGCTCAGCCTTCGTCCAGCCCTACTGTAATAATGCGTTCCAGGCAACTGGGATATTTCCCACTTTCCACTTGTAAAAATGCACTGGAACACCACTTGAACTGGTAAATACCATTTGTGAACTGGGACATAATCAAGGGAGTCCAACTTCATGTAAGAGATCAATAATCAATCACAAAAAGTGAATTTGAGGAGTTTAACTGCCACAAAAACAATGTACATATTGGTTACAGGGTATTTAGCGTTGTTTATTTGGCATTTGCTTTGGGGAAATATCTCAGTTCCCAGTTGCCTGGAACGCAGCATTAGTACTAATAAAGCAGAACTCCAGTCTGTGTGTCTGGGCATTTTCTCTTGAACATTCACCTAAAAACACAACACTGCTGACCTAAACTAACACCAAACACACACCCCCACACACACTGCTGACGTCTTGTGTGTGACTGTTTTCTGAATACAGTGGTGGACGTGATCATCAGGAAAAAGGTGGCTGTACCCGCCCCTCCCACCCACACAGGTAACCCACCTGTGAACCCACCAGTGTCGTGTGCATGTCACCTGAACTATGACAACATCACACACATCACATTTATGAGCCGTGTCTGATCTCACGTTTCATCCCTTTATGGTGACTTCTTCATAGTGTTGTGGAATGGGTTTATCGGTTGATGGAACTTTAATCGCCCCATTATATTTAAATTGTAAGAATTTAAATGGGAACAGCAACAAAAATAAGTGAATTAACCACAGATTTAAGACTGAATCATTGGTCTGATCTGTCTTTTTAAATACAAATACAGTGATTCTACTTCTAATTTGTTGTTTAAATTATTGTTTTTGCATGATCTTCTTTGCATTTACAGTCTTTCTGTGTTGAATGCTATATTGAGATGTTGGTTTTTGTCTGACAAGGTAACCTATGTTTATATTTTATGATAGTTTTGATTAGGAGAGGTTCATAGATTAAAAAAAAAAGTAATATTATTGTGCATATAAATTTAAAAACACGCAAAACACATATTTGTTTAACTCTTTGACATTACATTTGTTCTGGGGCAACATTTTTAAGTTTCACTGCACCATCCTGTAACTGCACTGTCTTTCCCCCATGAGTGTGATTTGTGCTCTGATGACCTTTCTCTCTCTCCTTCCCTCTCCCTCTCCTCTCTTTGTCTCTTTCTTCCTCTCTGTCTCCTTCTCTCTCTCGCTCTCTTTCTCTTCCTCTCTCTCTCTCTCTCTCTCATTCCCTCTCCCTCTCTCTCTTTGTCTCTTTCTTCCTCTTTGTCCCTCTTTCTCTCCCTCTCTTTCTCTTCTTCTCTCTCTCTCTCTTCCATTCCCTCTCTCTCTTTTTCTCTCTCTCTCTCTCTCTTTCTCTCTCCCTCTCTCTCCTCTCTCCCCTTCTCTCTCTCCCTCTCTTTCTCTTCCTCTCTCTCTCCCTCTGTTTCTCTTCCTCTCTCTCTCTCTCTCTCTCTCTCTCTCTCTCTCTCTCTCCCTCTCTCCCTCCCTCCCTCTCCCTCTCTCCAGTGCTGGGACCTCTTCAGTCGGTCATGCAGGACCTCCACTCAGACGAGGATGAGGACTCTGAGGAGGATGAAGACCAGGACCTGGACTCTGACCTGGACCGACCGGCGCACACTCACCACCACCACCACCTCCACCACTCGCACCACCACCAGCGCAGGTAAAAACAACTACTCTATAATCAATAATATTTGACTTTTACTGTGACATGGCTCAGATCTTCATATAAATCAGTTTATCTGACATTGCTGCTTACTTTTATTGCATATACATTATAGTAGAAGTCTTCAAAGTAGTCATCTGGACAGTGTTTCCGAAGATCAAGACGTTTCGACTCTCATCCGAAAGTCATTTTCAATCTGATGGAAGTAGACTGAGACTGGCTGTATTTATATACTAAGATAAGCCCTCCCCCTAGGAGGGGCTAAACCCACCCAAACTTGTTCCTGAAACCTGTTCCTAAAACTGGTTTGGTAAGCCCTAGCTTCCTATCCATTGTTCCCTGTTTCTATTGTTCTATTGTTCTCTGCTTCCTCTTCATTGTTCTCTGCTTCCTCTTCATTGTTCTCAGCTTCCTTTCCTTTGTTCTGACTGGGCCTGCCTAGACTGTTTCAAGCTCCCCTAACTAATTCACTGGTAAATTGCCCTGGCTACCTGTGAACAAGATACAGTAGCATACTGGGTGATCTTGTTGTAGACATAAGTCCTGGAGACTGTGCTCTATCTACTTTTCTTTCCCTTTAGACCAAGGGGTAAGAATGCTACTATACACACCCGGTAGGTTGTATCTTAAGCCTCCATTCCTGTTTAGTGATGGGTTTTCTTTTTTCACAAAGATGGCTTCTTTTACACCTCTTTCAAACCATCCCTTCTCCCTGCTAAGAATTTTAACCTCACTGTCCTCAAATTTATGCTTGGTGGCTTTAAGATGCAGATGTACAGCTGACTGGGGACCACTTGTGGCTTCTCTTCTGTGTTTGGGTGGGTTTAGCCCCTCCTAGGGGAGGGCTTATCTTAGTATATAAATACAGCCAGTCTCAGTCTACTTCCATCAGATTGAAAATGACTTTCGGATGAGAGTCGAAACGTCTTGATCTTCGGAAACACTGTCCAGATGACTACTTTGAAGACTTCTACTATGGATCACTCCTGGATGAATGAGGGACTACACTGCCATATACATTATAGATATGTTTATGGCTACTTGAACCAAAATGTTACTTAAGTACATTGTTGGATACCTAAAAAAAACATTCTGAAAAGTACAATTTCATCAAAAAGATACTTGACCAGATGTAACACAATCTGATTTTAGATTGGGCCCCAAAAATCCAGCTCGACTGTGCCCAAAACAAGCAACCTCAACCTTGAATAAAAAGCTATTAAAATAATCAATTACTTAATCATTATGTGTCGCCACAGAATGAGCGTTATTGGCATTGACATATTTTCATATTTTCAATCAATTTTTGAGCATGAAAAGCTAAAAAATGAACAAAAATCACCTCTTTTGTGATGTGAAAGTGCCTGTCAGGAACAAGCCTAAAAATCCGCAACCAGAACAAGAACCAGTCTGCCAAAAGAAGATATAATTTATCAATGATTAAACTAAACTATTTTGACTGTCACTATATATTGGCTTACTTCAAACTTCCAAATCCTAAATGTAAATACATGGGAGTGGAATATTGAGCTGTGTTTTCTCTTTGTGTCGGTGCCGTGATGGACAGTGAGCAGCTCCGTCACATTAGAGAGCTCCTGTCATCACCGCGAAACAAAGTGTTTCCTTCACACGTCGGCACCTGCTCTCACAGACATAACAGCCTCACACTCTCTCTTTCTCTCTCTCGCTGTCCTCCTTTTTCTTTCTCTCCCTCTCTGTCTCTCCTTTAGGGTCAGTCTCAGTGACGGCAGTGAGAGTGATAGCTCCTCCCCCTCGCCGCCCTCTCGCCACGAGGCCCCGCCCCTTCTCAAGACTACTACAAACCAGGTAACAACTCCTGTTTGCTGATGTCAATTTATACACAAAGTAGTGTTGTGTTTCCACTAGCTCTTTGTGGCCCTACTCTACTCTACTCTGTCTGGTTGTGTTTCCGTTACTCTTGTGGCACTATTTTCATAGCAACTAATTACAACAAATTAATATCAATGGAATCTCTGTGGTAACTGTGGATTCCACAAGCAGTCTGGCCAATCAGTGTCAGTGTTATAACCGTTAAGTCCATGCTTGGCCTGGTTACAACCAGGGCCAAGCAGAGACGTATAAGTATTTGGTCCCAGAGATACAGAGCTAGTGGAAACAGGGCCAAGTAGAGCAGAGTAGAGTAGGGCCAAACAGGGCTAGTGGAAATGCCCCATAATTGAAAGTGCTTTACAAAGCAGTAAAAAATAAAAAGATACATCAAATTCACAATGCAAAACAACATTCTTAATAAATAATAACTTTAAAGGAAATAAAGAGTGCAGATAAATATTTGTCAGCCATATACATTTAATAGCCATACATATTTAATCTACTGGAGACAAATATATGAATAAGTCTTTTTAAGTCTGATTTTGAGTTTGGCAATATTTTCTAGATGGTAAAAAGCTGCTACTGTTAAAGTTCATGTGAGTGAAGGTAACTGCTGACGCACTTTGTCTTTGTTTCTGTGGCCAAACAATATTACTTCAATCTTGTGAATCCACTGGCCTGAATTCACCCTGAACTGACCTAATGGCAGCATGTATAGATTGAACAGAAGGGGTCCTAAGATTGACCCCTGGGGCACACCACAGGTCAAGGTCAATTTCCAATTTCTACCAAACTACTTGAGGACAGAGCCAGAGAGTCCCACTCAGTCTCATAGTCTCTGTAAAAGGATGTCATGATTCCTGAACCACGCTGGACACCACAGAGTATAAAATAATGTGTTGCTTGATTATGTAAACGTACAGTACAGACATATTATTAGCTTCACTTTTGAAACTGTTGTTGAAGTATCAGCTGGTTTTCATATAAATACTTTGTTTAGACCGCCAGAGGTATAGTAAATATTTTTTGATGCATGAATACATTTTATGCTTGTCTTTAGATCCTGGAGGTGAAAAGCCCCAACAAACAGAGCAGGCAGGACAAGAGCAAGAGCCTGGAGTGTGACAAGGTATGAGTTCTTCTGCCTGTGTCTGTGCGACCGGAGTGACCTGAGCATTTTAATGACACAGCCTGTGTTTGTGTTTGTGTTAGGCTTACCTGGATGAACTGGTGGAGCTCCACAAGCGACTCATGACACTACGAGAAGGACACATACTACAGCAGGTGAGCGCTAAATCGGAGAACAATTAGTTGCATTTGGATTGATTCAGGTATGTTTGAGTAATCTTGTATTGTCCTGCAGCTTATGCTCAAGTGCCCAGAATTCCTATTTTCAACTACCACTTTACTCTACCCACTTATTTACTCACTCAAAAAACATCTAGGCTTCAAAATTATCTTGTAGCCTCTTACCAACAGTAAAAACAAGTAATATTTCGTATATATTAAATATTTTATGTATTAGTATTTTTGTTCAAAGCTGTAGTTCTTTAAAACTGCAGAACTGACAAATGGAGCTCAACAGTGGAAGATTGCCCTGGTTCCCTAATTACTGTAAATTGTCCCATTATAAACACCCTTAGG
This sequence comes from Mugilogobius chulae, assembly GCA_038363315.1. NCBI lineage: Eukaryota > Metazoa > Chordata > Actinopteri > Gobiiformes > Gobiidae > Mugilogobius > Mugilogobius chulae. Next base: position 32,299,996 of record CM076404.1, read on the forward strand.
GATTTAGAAAAAGTCAATTATTAAGGTTTTAAAGACATGTCCTGGGCTCCTTCTCTGCCAGGCCTTTTTGCTCATTTGAAGCAATATTCACAGCTCCACAAAAAAACAATTGTGCAATTGGAATCATGACACGTTGTAAATCAAATGAGACCTACAAGTGTCTGCTTTCATTTAAAAAAGAATTGTTATTCTACATTAATCCGTTCCCTTTTTATAGGCATTTGAAATTCCTTGTTTTCATTATATTTCATTATATTACTGCAATGAAATAATGTCTTTAGGATAAAAACACAAGGTTTGCATTATTAAAACAATGAGGACACGTGTCTTTTTCATCTTTAAACCAACAAAAGACGTGTTACAGACGAGGAGGCAGCACAGTACTTTTTCTGCTTTCTGATGCAGGATATATAGATTCAGCCTCTTTCATTGGGCATAGATTATATTTAACCCTCCAAACATGAAGAAATACAGCAGTTTTACTTTCTCTGACCTCTTTTGGATCGTTCACGGAAGAGGAAGTTTAGTTTGTCCCTATCGAGACTCGCTGCATGTGCCGTTCTCCTCAAAGTCCTAGTCCAGTAGGATCGTGATTTTCTTCATTTTAAAGATCAAATATCTGCTCTAAACTTACTCAACAATGTTTTTAGTCCAAGATGTTTTGCCTGTAATCTGTGTGAAAAGAAAACCGACCCTTTAAGATCAGCTGATGACATAAACACAGCCGAATGCGCTTGGTAAAAGTCTACAAATAGCACGTGCATTTTCTGGTCCTTTAACCTTCTCTGGGTCTTTGTTCTCACACTACACTCCCCTCTGCTGGTGAATCTGTGAAACTGCAACATGTTTTTGACTGTAGGCGAAGTCAGCACGTGCATCAGAGAGCCCTCTCTATCGCTGCATATCTGACGGAAATAGACGTCATTGGCAGGCTACGTTTGGTCGAGCAATGACAGATGTTTTCGTCATTGGCAGGGAAAAGTTAAGATGGGAGCCAAAGAGTGGGAGGTCACTGTTGAGCTCCATTGTCGTATCATAATTTCGCATTTCTCTGTTTGATGCATCTGTCTTTTCAAATACAGACTGTTTTCCCTCTTACTTATTTTATTTGTCGGTCTTTGTCCTGCTCTGAGTAAGTTACAGCTGGACAATAGGAAAACAGACAATATCCAAGAATCGAGATGAACTAGGAACAGAAAAAAAACACACAACATGTCTCCTTTACACCTCCAGCCAGCCTCATTTGCCTCGGTTACAGTTGCTCCTCTCCAGGATGTAAAAAGCTGGGCGTGTGTGTGGATATGTAAATGTTGCAGAGCTGCCGGCGCTGATGAACGCACTGTCACCACAACATTAGCATTAGCATGAGCAGCGGCAGCAGCAGGAGCCTGGAACACAGACCTGACTGCTCTGCCCTGATAAATCATTGTCCAAGAAGGAAATAAGGCACAGTTTAATTATCAGCCTGAATCCAGCGCAGACATTGTTCATCCACATTGTGAACGAGGCTGAGACAAAGAGACACTGTAGGGTTTTGAGAATACCTAGGTTTAAATGTTTTCAACTAAAAGTACAGTATATAGTGTATTATCAAAAGAATACATAGCTTTTTTATTGGCGATCAATTGATTATCAAGTCTTTGTCAATTTAACCCTCAGTTCTCAGTTTGTTAGGGTAAAATTTTGAAACTCCCTGATGTGTCTTGACTTAAAGCAAGAATACTTACACTTGCAGGAAATCTGGGTCAATTGTTATTAACCTAGGGCTTTTTGTGGCTTTTGACATTTTCATTTTGGTGAAAATGGTCACACGTTAATCATTTTTGAAGACGAATTCTTTTGGTTATTTCACTTTTTTGAAAAACACTTTTGCTGCTGAGATACAACAAAACTCACACTCTTATCCTTAGAGGCCTTTTTCTGGACTATTTTCTAAACATCCATAAAATTGTCATATTTTCACATTTTTTCTACTTTAAAAATTCTGATTTATAGAACTACTTCTTCTTGACACGTACATAACAAATATGTATAATATTTTAAATATTTTTAAATCTTTTATTGTCCAGTAAACATACATAACACCATTGTACAGCTGTTGTATAATATAATAATGTATAATAATTCAGAAAAATCTGAATTATTATACATATTTTGTATATATGTGTCAAGTATAGTTTCAAGTATAGTTTTTAAACTAGAAAAAAATTATGAAAATATGACAGTTTTATGGATGTTTAAAAAGAGTTCACAAACAGGCTTCCAGGGGTAAGAGTGTTAGTTGTGGAAGGGTGAACTGAGGGTTAAAGCAGAACTAAGCAACTTCAGTTTTTGCATAACTTTAGGATTGGAGAAAGAAACACATTTGAGCCCGTTTTACACGGAAAAATATAAAAAAAATCAAAGAACCAGTGTTTCCCAGGAGAGCAGTTCAGGTCGGGTAGGGGGCGTAGGGGGAACTGCAGTGGCTGTATTTGAAGCAGGAGGCAGCAGAGAGAGCCAACACATGCTTAAAATGAGCCAAAATGCACATAAGCAACCATCGCAATGATTTACAAAGACATTTAACAAGGTCAAAAGTTACTTAATTCTGTTTTAACAATGTAATAATTTTTTTACTGCAATAGACGTTAGACATGCTGTTCAAAACTTTCTGAAGATCGTTCTAGTTGAGTCGTTTCGGTACGGAGGCTAGCCAAAAGATAATGACATAAACAAGGATTTTAGGGGACAAAACAATGTATTTTTAGACATATGTGGAAGATTTTTAACCCAATTAGACAGACGACTGACAGTGTATCTGTGCTAATGTAAAACACATGTTAAAGTGACACCATGTAACCTTCTGAAGATGGAAAACCAAGCGCCTATTGAAAAAGGAAGTAAAATACACCATGCAGATCAATATATTTTAGGTCATCCAGTGAAATATTTTAGTTAAAGAAGCAACAATTCCATAGAAAAATAGAAACTAATAAGTCAGTCTTGTGGAGATGCAAGCCCAAACAGAAGACAGATGTTTGTATATTGTTAAACAAAAACAAAAAAAGCTGGATGTTGTGCAAGTTTATCTTCTGGGTAAAAATCTCTTTAAATTACTGCTACTGTGTTTCTTTAAATTACTGTATTGTCCGCACTATTTAGTAAGCTTGTAATGAAGCAGCAGCAACAAGATTTTAAAAGAAACCAATAAATTACATATAGGCCTCACTCTAATCTTTATAATTTAGTCACATCATTGAATCGACCGCAGAGTTCAAAGCTTTCCTAGAGTGAAATAGCTGTATTTTATTTTGAAAACTTTGGCATAGAACTTGTAAATGAACCATGATAACATCCAAAGACCCTCTCCAAATGTGTTTACAGCTGTTTCATTCATAACATGTTTTAACGAGTCCAGCAGCCTGAGTTCAGAAGCTTTCCATCAAATCTTAACGAGCGTAAACACAAAAACATTTAAAACATGTTCAACTGTGAAATGAACCATTGTCAGTAAACAGTTCAAATATAAATGATGTTTTTCTCTTCTGTTGTCACGTTGTAATGTAAAGCTATGATTGAGTTTTGGCTGCTGTCAGCGCTCTGTCCCTGTGTGCCTTTGGATTAAACAGTGCAGTGTGATACGATACAGATCCTCTAATCTACTGCTTCATCTGGAAGTCATAAATGATTTGGTTAACCTGCTTTCACCAGAGCTTGCTTGTTCCTTGCTTATTTTCTCTGAGGCTATCAGATGACGGCATTAACAGAGCTGCCAGCAGAGTCGGCCAAGTCCTGCATCGCTCTGGCTCCCAATCTACGCACAACTGCATCCCAAACACAAGCCCAGTAATCAGTGGAATCTGGGCTCTGCCAGCAGCTCCACTTCCTGCTCAGGAGATGGGAATGATTAAGGCAGGGCTCCTCACCAACCTGGACCGCAAACTGGCACAGTGTTTACTACAGGGAGCAGACTAATGCACACAGCATGTCCTCATATAAAGTACTGAGAGAGACTGAGACACCTCTCACCTCCTTCTCTGATGACTTTGTTTGTCTTTGGAGCTGACAGAACGTATTACCAATAGCAACATTGATCCACAGAGAGTTTAATGAAAGACCAGGGCCTGTAGCTTTTGCAGCAGCTGCCCTGCGTCTACACATCATTATGTTTAGAACAAAGCTTTAGCAGAAGCACAGAGTCTCTGTCCTCTGGTCATCAGTCCTAACTGTCTGTGGTGTTGTGTTTCAGATCGTGAACCTGATCGAAGAGACGGGACACTTTCACATCACAAACACTACATTTGACTTTGACCTTTGCTCCCTGGACCGGAGCACGGTGAGGAAGCTGCAGAGCTACTTGGAGACATCAGGACTGTCCTGATGTCCCGGCCCGTCTCCACACACTTGACATTCTGGAACCACTTGGGACCCTGTCCCGGCGGCCATGGACCGGACCCTCTGAGGAGGGTCTACTCCAGAGCGGGGCCTGTGTGGGACAGCCCTGTGGATCAGGAGATCACCTGGAAAGCCTTGAACTCTTTACTTGACAAACCAGGGGCCTGTGCTCCCCTTGAATGTGCATATTGTTACCATGTTTTAGCTTTGTGTTCTTTGTGACGGATGCATGGTCAACATCGCTTTACAACATTGTGGGTCTTATTTATTGAATTTAATTTGCAGCTGTGTGTTTTTGAAATGGCAAATGGGGAAAATTGAGACATTCTTTGAGCACTTGGGGCGAGTCTTAAACGTGATGTGACCTCCACAGTCCTGTAATCTGTCCATAGGAACCAACCACACCACAGCAGCACTCCAGGAAGCCCAGTCACAGTGGAGATGGTTGGACGTTATTGTTTTGTTCCTGAATATGCAATTTAAGTTTGGAACAAATTTAAAGCACCTTGTGAGTCCACTGACGTCTGCTTTTGCAAAAATAAAAATACTGACAAACAAATCAAAAGACATTAAAAACAATCTGACTAAAACACAATCGAATGATGTAAATTATGAAAATCATTTAGTTTTAATGTAATTCAAATCATTTTTGCTTAAATTCTCCACAATTACAATCTGAACTTTTGTGAGATTTAAGATTTGGCCAAAGATATAGATTTTAATAATCCACATTGAGCAATTATGTCCTAAATTCTGACACAGTGCGTTTCATACTCTACAGTCTGTTCACCCGAGGACTGGACAGTGATTTCACCAGCAGGTTTCTGTTTAATCAAACCTTGTTCTTATTTTGGACCACAGACATGTTTTTTTCTTTTCGATTTCAGAAGCATTAGTTCCTGTTCTATTACGAGAGAGAAACACATTATTTATTTTCAGCCGACCTGTCATTTCGGAGCTTTGGGTTCATTTGGGACGGAGGACACTGGTTCAGTCCCCGTGTGTCTCATTTCTTGTGTATTTAGAGGCCAAACAATAAATAATCTGTATGATGTCAACACTTTCATTATCATGTGTTTCTTTTATTAAACGGCACAGTTGCATTTGGAGAAGTTACTTGGGCTGCAACAAGTTAATTGATTATAAACTGTCAACTATTTAGTGATCAAATAATTGTTAACTGGTCTTTATTTAGGTTTCAAAACATCCACCGAGCTAAAAAAGAACTCACATTGAACAGCAGTGATAGCAAAAGTTGTGTACATTTATTGTTTCTGTGACGCAAACACTAGTTTTTGCACCTCCAGAATGTTACACTGGAAAAAATACAGGCTTAAATTAGCTCCTATGGAAAAAAAGAGCTTGATTTAAGTACAATGCATTTTGTTTTAGGCATAATTTGACTTTCTTACATTAAGATTTGCCACTGTGTGTGTTTCTTTCATTAAATGGCACAGCTGCATTTTCCTGTTTTATAAAGCACTTTGAATGTCCAGATTCCAATATTCATATAAACTGGCCTTGTTTATTACACTTATACTGCAGTATCACTTAATTAATTTTCATTGTAAATAGTTCTTTCGTTAACCGTTTTTACTACACCGTATACTTGATTTTTCCATATTTTCAAACCAACATTTATAATATTATCTAAAATTCAAATGCCAGGCTCTAGTCACGTGACAAATGATGACTGAACACTGACTCTACAGACTGTTAGAACGTGTTTTAACATGTATTTCCTGTTCTCCATTGGTCTGTGAGATGCTGCTGCTCCAGTGCTTGTGCTGTCTCCAAAGTGGGTGGTCTGATGAGGTTTGGACGTTCTCCAGTTTCCCCATCTAGTCCACATTCATTTTCCTGTATTTTTTTTTTAAGAGGAAGGATCCCACATGTTTGTATCTGCTTCAACACAAATCTATAGCCAAGACACATAACCCAAGTGTCTGTCATTAAAAACATATCCAGCGTTTTGTTCTATCTATACCTTTTTATTTCTAACATAGGCTGGATTGGCTGGGTTCCACTTTGTGATGTCATTAGGTGGAAATACAGTAGGCCTAAGTGCTTTATGGAATTTACTTGAGTTTGAATTGTTTTAGACTTAGATTTGCTTTAAGCCTATATGACAAATAATGGGTTTGATGTGATAATTCTCTTTACTAGAGATCGACCGATATGGGTTTTTGGGTGGCCGATGCCGATGCCGATTTTTACGCGATTTGACCAGCCGATGCCGATTTCAGTGGCCGATATGCAATTCTGCATGTTGTTTTCACCCTTTTGATGACAGTGTGTCGTTTTCCCGAGTGCTGCCAACAGCACGACGTAAGGAAAGCACGTGCATGTGTTCTTGTAAACAAACACTCGGTGATGGCTTCTACAGAGGACTTGCAAGCAAAAGTTCGAAAAATTATTGCCGCTAAGCGTTAATGCAGAAATATACAAGTATGTTGAGAGAGAAAAGAATCTTACCATGTTTTTCTCTCCGTTCAACTTTGGTGCTGAGGCACTTAGTGCTCCTCCCCCGCTCTAGTGTGTGTAGGGGTCCTTCTGGCTATGGCTGCCCAGGTGGTGTCTGATGAAAAACTGACTTTTTCTTTATGATAATTAATGTTTCTAGTTTCTTTCATTACAAAAATGTGAAACTAAGAAACTAAAAAGAAATTAAATAAAAAAAAAAAAAAAATTAAAATCGGCCTTCAAGACCAAAATTGAGGCCGATGGCCGATTTAATAAAATGTGCTGATATCGGCCCGATATATCGGCCGGCCGATATATCGGTCTATCTCTACTCTTTACAGCTGTTTCAAAATGTAACCCTATCTGATAAGAGTTGAAAATTACAAGCAGTGATTTGAGTTCTAAAACAGAATCTCTTCAAAAAGCACCAAAATGCAAACAATTTGCATAGTTACCTAGCCAGGCTGGTGCCACCACTCACTTTCATTTCACTCCAGCTTCTAGGTCAGGTATCATAGGACTGCAGACGGTTCCAAAAAAGCAGGAAGTACAGTCGTCCAATCAGCGAGAAGGAGTGGAGTGGTTTGTTTGTTTGAGAGAGTGCATTCTCCTCCTTTGACCTTGTGTCAGATATAACTTATGATATTGAACAGAACAGAAAGATGTATTGTCATTGTCACAAAGTACAACAAATTACGTTTGGAGTGAGCCTCCGGGCCGCTGCACCTTTCATGTGCCGCCACTCACTCTACCGAACATGAAATGCAAAGCATACAAAAAATACTTTTATTTGAAAATTTACCACATAAAAACTGAAACAATCACTGACACATATGTTTATGTTCTACCTCCTGGACGATAAAACAACCAAAAAGCAGTGATTGGATAATTTTTTTAAAATCCTAATCATTTTATGTATTCTATTTATGCAGAGTTTGGCCATGTTTACAATGTTGTGGAATTACCTTTACAAATGTCATTGACAGGACAAAAGACGATTATAAACCTCATTAGAAGCAAAATAGTAAAAAATAAAATCTACAATGAGAAAAAAATATGACATCTTTGGCATCTTTTTCTTGGAAATAAACAGAAGGAAGCTATGACAGGCCAAATAATGGTCCAATTTGTGGCCCTATAAGCCCGTTCGGTGAAAAACATATAGTATTTCTAGATTAATTTAGTTCAGCAAAACATCCAAATTACAAAAGCTTACTTATGTTCAAGTCTTTTTGGTAAAAAAAAAAAAGTTTCACAAGCTACCTTAACAAAATTTGAAGAATCCATTTGGAGACACCCTGTTGTACGGTTCGAGAGGACTAACCATTTTGTCAACATTCTGAGGGGCCTGATTAAAGGTAGGGTAGGTAATTTTCACACTGCAAACATGATCTAGGTTTTAAATCTGATGACTTTCTCTCATAAATCCTTCCGACACATGGTTAATATTGACATGTATTCATTTTGGTTGCAACGACTTATATTTTACAAAAAACAAAGTAAAATGGAAGAGGACCACCCAAGCTCAGCCAATCAGAGCGCAGCATTTGGCTCCTGATTAGAACTAAGATTCTTTATTATTCAGATCTGACAGTACTCAGTGGTCTCATTATTTTTCCACAAAGTGCTGCATTTATTGTGTACTTTTAGAGGAAAACACAAGGTTTAGTAATTACAAATTAAAAAGTTAGCTACCCCACTTTTAAATGTCCTTCCATAATTTTGCCTAAATCTGTGCTCTTGGAGCTTTTGTTTAACAGAAATTAACTTAATGTAGCAAAATGGAAACTGAAAGTAGCTTTTGTGGAGAGCGTAGCTAGCGTTTTTTCTCCATCGTCACTCACTACTAATGTAGAATCCTGTAGTGTCGTTTTTCTGTATTTCATTTACACTTTCTACAGTAAATAAATAAAAGACAAATTATGACAAAGCGCCAATGTCCAAAACGTTCCAAAACCAACCTAACTTTGTGTCTAAAAGCACTTAGAGTATCTGTATGTACATTAGCCGTGCTCCTCAGGCTCTTGTGCACAAGCGCCTATTCCACAGCTCTCCAAACTAAATGGAGACAAGAAAGAGAAAAGTGGCTGCTTGGAAGTCTGGATTAATTTGAGCCATTTTCGTGTGAGAGAGAGAGAGAGAGAATGGGTGTGGGGGGGCTGGTGGAGGGGAAGAATAGAGATGGAGGGAGGGGAGGAGGCACAGGAATGGTTCAGAGACCAGGCCAGCCAGCGGGACATCCTGTCTGAGCCCCCAAAGAGCATTTCCTCCAATAAAAAGGGGGGAGAGCGTCCAAATAAGCTCCCGCCAGCCGAAGAGACACACAGACATTGATTGTCACCTTGGCACGAGGCCAAGTCCAGCAGACCACCCCCACCCTCTTCCCAAAAAAAAAAACTGAGGCCAGAGTCAAAAAGCAGCACATTAACCAAGTTTGTGTGCCACGTTTTACCTGAGAACAAACTGAGCTGCAAACATGTTCTGAGACAGTGGGACAGAATGGATTTGAAAGAGAAGAAGTAAAAAATAAGGTAAGGTATGCACATGATGTTTGACTGTCAGCAGCAAGGGGCAAAAATGCATGGGAGTCAATGGGAGTCGGTAAAAGAAGACATTTTAAAGGATTGATGCCCTAAGTTCAGCCCATCAGGGGGTTCAATTTGGACCGCAAAAGAGTGCTCAGGTTTGTTAGGACTAGCTTTTTGATTCAATTTTGTGTTAAAATTACGAAATTACACCTGGCATGTTAATAAAAAACGATTTAATCTTCTCAAAAAATATGTTAGTTTTGTCCCACCAAAGAATAAAGTTTGAGTACAGTTTACCTATTTACTGAAGAAAATGCAAAATAAAATACAGAAAGAGCCAATAAATAAAACAATAACACAGGATTATATGAGGGTTACATAAAGGTCAATGAAGAGAATACACTAGCTTCACATTGCACAAAAACTACTTTCAATTTCCATTTTGTCCGGTCAAAATGAGGCAAGCAGCCCATTTTATTAGGCATCTAGAAATGTTGACAAATGTTTATGTGGCAAAATGGAAACTGAAGGTATTTCTGTTGTCGTGGCTAACATGGCTCAAAGCAGACTGATGTGTGTATAATTCTCACTTATAATCTGGAATGACTGCCGCTGAAAGCTGTCTAGAAAAACGTCAAGGTAATATTCTCGTTGCAGCATCTGAACCCAGCTGAGAAGTCACATTTTTTGAGCGACATCTGGCTGCAGATTTCACAAAGTTGTAAACTTACCCAAATTAGCTGATGTAACCCCAGCCCTAACCCTAACCTTACCCGTCTTTGGGGTGTAAATATTGAAAATCATCTACATTTGTTGGCATAGCCATGTACGAGAGGTGACCATAAACGGTATGGTATGGACGAAGTGGTGACTCCGGTCTGTGACAAGAGGTCTGCGGAGGAGACACTCCAGCCAGACACTCTGGCTTTTTTTTTTGTTGTTGAATACAGTCAAGAAAAGGCACAAACATCTTTCCCATCCAAAAATGCACAAAACTCCTTTGTTTGCTGTCAATATATTGCGTTATTCTGATAAAATAGACCAAAAGATATCCATCAGACCCCTGTTTGTTTTTTTAGTTTGAATGTCCACTGTGATTGGTCCAGATAACCTTGGCTGTCTCTAACCGTACGACAGGGGTCTCTCCAGGTGGATTCTTCAGATTTTGTTGAGTGGTAGTAGAAATTTAAACATGTCAGCTGTCGCACATCAAATAATTTCTGCATCAAACAAAGTCAAAAACACCCTGTTTTAAGAGAGAAAAGTCATGAGTCCAAGTGTGTTTGTTCCTAAAGTCTGTGTCGGTGAGAAATGTGAGAGAAGCTTCAATGTTCATGTTGTTTTTCTGCTTTTCTACCACTGTTTACCAGATTTTCTCTTTATACCTGTCAAACTAAATATTCTTTATTTCTTTATTATTAAACTGAAGCTGCTTTTTTCTAGTTTAGTTTTAAGTTCCTTTCCCCCTCAATTGACTGTCATGTATTTTTGCTACTCACTGCTGACATAGTGCTTTATTGATTGCTCACAATGGACAAACCCATTCAAACATCACTTCTTTTCTATTCCACCCACGCAGGAACGAGCGGCGGCGGAGACATTATGAGATCACGTTCTCTGGAGCCAACTGTACATAAGCCTTAGTCACATGGTGGCAAGATTGTTTTGTTAATTTGAGAGCTTCTTGGCCCCGGTTCAAGTCTGGAAACCATTACCATTATGTGGGACTTATCTTCCTCTTCTTCTTCTTCTTCCCTCGGAGCTTTTGCCTTCCAGGATAGCAACAACAGCCAAACATTAAACACGGAACAAAATATTGATCTGTCATCCGCCGTGTTTGACATTGCATCTCTTTTTAATCCGGCTAATTTAAATGATTGTGTTATTTGGCTTCGGATCAAATGGGTGGATGTAATGAATCAGTGTTGAATCTGCATTAGCGTTTTCTAACTTTGAGTGCCTCTGACAGCTCTGACTTCTCATTTTACTAAAACACAGTTGAGACAAATGGTAAGATGTTGTAAAAAGAGAGAGAGAGAGAAAGTGAAAGTGTGCATTTTTTCAGTTTTGCAATGTTTAGGTTTATAAATTTACTTGGCAGTTGTTTTGTTTAATTTATCATATTGTTTGTGAATTATGGAAGCTTTTGAATGCATGAGTCTCCCTAGAATGTGAACGCAACCTACTGTAGGCCTAAAGTTAGTTAGTTAGTCGGTCACTCCAAAGATTGTCAACAGCCGAGAGATGTTTTAGAGCAGACAAACTGCTCTCACCAGGATCCCCAAAAAAACAAATAAGACTTAGGACCCTCACAGCAAAAGAAAATGTCTGTTTCAAATTGAAAAACCATTAAAACTTAGTTAAAATGCATTTCATGTAGTCATTTATTGCTTAATATGACCTATAACCCTATTTTAATCAAACATGATCCTTCCAGTTAAAAAAAAATCTGATGAAACACCAAGTCATATTTGTAAACTTGAAATCATCTCCTAATCCCCAAATTTTGCTTTGCGACCATCCAGGAGATCACGACCCACACTTTGGGAACCACTGTTTTAGGACATGAAATGAAGTTGTGCAACTGCAAAAACTTTAAATGAGTTAAAACATATCTTGAGTTTAGCCAATTTTATGTGAAGCTGGACCTACTTTGTAAAATCCACTTTTCTGCTTGTAACAATCTTCTAACACAGTGATTTTCAACCTGTGGGTCGCAGAATGATTTTTGGGGGTCCCCTGATGAAGTGTGAAGTTTAACATTGACAAGATTTGACACCTTTCAACTGTGATGTTAGATGTAGATTCCTATTTCTAATCCTTTTTCGAATCTATCTAGGTTTATGACTCCAAAATAATATCAAACAATAAACTAAAGAATATACTTTATCACATTGTGGGTAGCCTACATTTTGTGTTTGGGGGTCACGAATGCCTACGGTTGTTATTTTGGAGGTCGTGACAAAAAGGCTGAAAACCACTGCTCTAACAATGTTCCCTCATCATAAATATCTTTGTATTAGGATTGATTCCTGCATGTTTCAGTAACCTTGTATTGTACTGCAGCTGATGCTCGAATGCTAGAATATTCCCGTTTGGAAAAAACACAATAGATCCCCTTTAAGTAAATATATCTGCAAGTGGAATTTTTTGCAGTACTGAACCTAATTTCATAAAAATCTCACACTGACCAGCCTTTTGGGACAAAAATACCAAATGAATTAATAATAAGAAATAATGGACAGAATAGATCTCTAAAAGATGTGTATTTGCAACCCTATTACATCGAAGGCAACCTATTTGTTTGTTAGTCTTGTCACTTTCTGATGGTAAAATCGAGCAAAAACGCATGTTGAAATGTGAATAGGTGGAGCTCATAAAATTTAAAGTGCGTGTGTGGCAATAGTAAAAAAATGCAGGATTTGGCACAAGAAGGAAAGCTTTAGCACGCTATTCACTTAATAAATGTCACAATTATCATATCTGTCTCTGTTTTGGACCGTACGACGGCCGTCTTTTTCCGGACCACCAAAGATCTGGCGAGCCCGTGTTTGTAGAAGGATCGCAGCCCCCTGACCACTCCGCCATTGTCTCCAAATTTGCCCAGATGCCATAACCCAAAAGACGCACATCGTATGCTTCTGTCTCCTGTCCCCCCTGTGGTCCGCCGTGTTGACCCGCCTGTCTGCTCCGGCGTGGAATTGTGGGTGGTTTGTCGGGACCCTTGCTCCCCACCCACCGACCCAAACCCGCCCCTAACCCCAGCCGCAGTCAGAATGCATACAAATTGGCTTTTCAAAAATCAGATCAAGTTATGTAAGAACAAAGACGAGCAGACTTCAAAGCGACGGCTGGGGGAAGTCTTCCATTTAGATTCCAAAAGAGCAGACGACAGACAGAATAGTTTAGATTTGAGTTAGTTGTTGAGATTTAAAGATGCAATTTAATTTGGTTTTCTTATTTAAAATGTAAACAAATAAGACTTTTCTTGAGTTTAGAAGCACTTTTCATGACTTCCAGAAGCTGCCGCGAGTAGAGCTAGGTTGCTAACAGAGGCTAGCAGTATCTTTGTTCTTCTATTCAGACAACTTTTTAGAGAAATGTTTTACCTTTTTGAAATGTTTTGAGAAGAAGGATGACCCTTTCCATAATTTTCCTTTTTTTTATTATTTAGTTATAAAAAATACACAGAAAAATGTGTGTCCCTGATTGGCTAATTAATCTACCAATCACGCTCCAAAAGAGAGACACGGTCCAATCCAGATATATATGAAAAATATAGAGGGTTTTTGTTTATCCCTGCCTCCAGAAAGAGCCATCGCTCATAGACCCAAACAGTGGAAACAAGTCAAAAAAGCACCATTGCTAACTATAAGAGTTTATCACTGTGAGAAAACAAAAGTTCTGCTGCTAAATCAACGTTTGTGAAGGAAATTTGACCCTACGACTCTTAAAAGTTACATTCAGGTGAAAAAATGACAAGGAAAAACACTGTCAAGCTTCAGGAGACAGACGTCTGTCAGACCGGTTCAGACCTGATCCAAACAGCTCCTCTCGTCGTGTTTTGTTGTTTTATTCAAAGAAGTTTCCCCAGCTAACCAGACGGACAGTGTCTCTTTCTGCATGGAGCATGCGCAGCAGGGCAGAAAGTGATGTCGACGGGAAAATCCCTCTATATCTTTTGGATTTTCCAGTATTAAAAATGATAAACAGTAGCTACCGTAGCCATTTGTGCAAAATAATGTGTGACAAAAAAAAAATTGTGATCAGAAAGAATCGGGACAAATCTATGCTAATGTCAAAGCTATACAAGAAATTACAGTGTCCACACCAGTGACACTAACCTGGCCAGCCAGATGGTTTATCTCGCTATATTTGTGAATTCACAAACTTGAGATAAACCGTCTGGCCTTCCAGCCGCTTGATTGGTTTGAGAGTCCGAAACGGCGGTGTTTCGGTCCACTCACATCAAAGCAGCGTGATTTTGAGACCCAATCACATTGTAGCAGGGCGGGCTAAGACGGGCTGTTAGTGCCCCGCCGCCGAGTCTGATTCAAGCTAAACAAAGACGGCGGCTTCCGTGGATATACGAGTTGTCTGCTGCTTTTGATGCGGTTTTAACAGAAAGTAATTTTAGTTTTGAAAGAAGAGCAGTGTGTGTGACATGTACTTGTTCTATCTCACGCGGACATTGGATACACCATTATGAGTTGTTGCTGTGATTGGCTAGGCACTAATAAGGTAGGCCCCACACCCAATCAGCTCGAAGTATTTCACTAAACGCCCCACCTTTTCTCAAACGCTTTCAGCGAGTGAAGTCCCAGATGGATATAGTGAGAACTCAGATAGGAGTTCAACACATATCCATCTGGCGTGAGCCAGGTTACAGTTTACGTTTTTTTTACCTAAAAATGCTCAATTTGCAAACAAAATGACTCAAAACAATAGGTCATGCTATTTAAGCCATATGCACAGCTTAGTCGACAAACATACAGTACAAACGTTTAGCTTTTTGAGACAAACACTTGTGACTGTAAACTCTGACTCTTTTCACTTGTGATGTTTTTCTCTACACAAAGTCAAGTCCAAGTTTGCTCCATATGTCATCGCCGTGCAGCCAGTGGTGGATTTGATTATTGTTCCCCTTCCAGCCTTTTGGAGCGGATCCCGAGCCCAGACCTGTGTGCTGCTCTTTGATTTTTTTTTCTCTTTTTTTTGGGAGGGGGAAAGACTTGGCACTGCTCCTTCTTCTTCTTCTCTCCCTGCTTTGTTCCTCTTGATGGATCTAGGCGGGCCGGCGAACCATGACCCCTGCCAGCCCACCCCGTCTGTACACGCTCAGACAATGCGCCGGGACAGGAAAAAGCGGGAGGGGTCGCAGAGAGAAAACACTGGACAAATGTTGTGAAAGCGTCTGAATCAAAGTCCCATCACCGGCCGAGATTACTTTGTGCCGGTTCGGATCAGTTGGCCGTGTGTGATCCGGGGACTATTGAACGCCTCCGGGCCACCTGCCGTCCCACCAGACACACAGGCTGATCCGGGACAAGGAACCTCCTGAACTCACCTCCTCCTCTGCGCTCAAATGGTGTCATCAAAACGGACCAGAAAAGCGGATGGATAAACTGTGATAAAATGTATTTCTGAGCCTAACAGATTGTCACATTTTTCTAATTTTGACTTTGTTTGGTGAGACAGTCCTTGTGGTAAATATTTATCGTAGTTTTACAGCAGAAAAGTTACAAATTATGAAGAAATTGACAAAAGAAAACAAGAAGTAAGGTATTTAAAAGCGTCAAATTGCAAAGACAATTGACACATTTGGGAGTTTAAACAATCATTTAACAAAATCTAAGTGTTACAAGATACTATTTGCCAAATTGTAATGTCTGTGTCATTTATGTGGGTATAGAGGTTATGCAGGTGACCTCACAGCATTCTAAGTGTTCATGCTGAGTGGCAAGGATGCATTAGAGTCAATGGAGAGAAAGGACATTTTCTCTTGTAAGAGTTCAATAAACAGCTAAAACTGAAAAAAATAAACTACAGTTTGAGAACAAATTCAACCCACAACAAGTCTACTGAGCACTGGGTTTGTAACTGACATGTAAAAAGAGAAAATCAAGTCAACAGTTGTAGCAAACCAGATAACGTTAAACTTTAGCTTCTCACATTTATCAGACATTAAAATTACACACAATTAAACTTATTACCTTTTTCTTCTTAAAAAATAAGTTTTTGAGTCCATTTGTTGCAATCAAAATGTCCTAAATCATCAACTGTTGTTAGCAGACAAGCTTGTAGCAAACAAGCCGTTGCCACGACAACAAAGAAATACATTGAAGAAATGCCACTCGTTCTAAAGTTGCTAAGCATTTTTTGAATAAAATTAAGTCACCTGCATAACCTCTATTGGCCCATATTTACAATGTGGTTGCTAGGTAACAGTTGTGGAATTACCTCTGCGTGTGTCATATTTGCCGGACAAAAGACAATAAACGAGCAAAATGTTTAGTGAAATCTTAAATATAATCATGTTCACTATGTGTTATACTGTAAAATGTGGTAACCTTATGCATTTTAACTTATTATTAACTGAAGGTAGCTTTTTTGTTGTCACGACGACTGCAGAACTTAGCCAACTTGTTGACTTTTTATCAAAAAAACTCAGAAACAACTGGCACATTGTTGTGGAAGCTTGAAGCTGGAGAACTGTTCAGTTCATTTCTATGAGGTTTTCACTACACCAGCTTAAAATGATGAATACTCAGAAGTAGGGATGCACTGATCCAGCTTTTTCTGTTCCGATACTGATTCCGATACTTTGGCTTTATGTGTCTACCGATACCCGATATCAACCGATACCAGTGTAACGATTGAAGATGCTTCTCTTTCTTATTAAAACATAAGACATTTGGTCATATAGTGCTGTGTAACTGTTATTTATAGTGCAAGTCACAACTTAACAACTTAATCTGAATAAAATGTCCAACAATATGAGATGTTCTGGATCAACATCAGCCAGTAAATTTGTCTCATTATGTCCAATTAAAGGCACAACGATGCCCGATCCAGCAAAATTTCCTGGATCGGCACCGATATTCGATCCCAGTATCGGATCGGTGCATCCCTACTCAGAAGATCAGACACTGACAGTGAGTTTGTGGTGAATGTTACAGAAAACACGTTAAAGACTTGACAAATCAGAACAATCATTCACCATAGGACACTGTTTAAAAAGACATGCGTTTGTATCTAAATGCTAACGCTTACAGGAAATGCTTGTATGTACAGAAGTTAGCTATTTGAACAAAAACAAGCCAACTGATGTTCGGTGCACAGAGCCAATATTTAACTGTTAATGAACTTGAGCAACCAGCTCAGAGCAGAGAAACTTCAAGGTCGCCCACGTTAGTGTTAAATTGGCTCTGTGAACAAATCAGTTGGCTTGTTTATTTTCAAAAATGCTAACTTCCTGTTGGCATGTTTGTTTCCTGTTTAGTTAATTTCTATGGGGTTTCACTGTCTCAATCTAAATGCATGTTTTTCTCTGAAAACATGTTAAATACAAATACAGATGAGGAGAATATTTCCCCAAAAAACCAAAGTGTGTTTATAAGAAGATGTGTTTGTTTAACACAACGCTAACGCTAAAGTTTTCAAAGCCATTTCAAAATAAACAGCTTCAATGCGCAGGGTTAATTGAATGTTTTTTATGAGTCCAGAAAGTATGAGATTTCACGTGACTCAGACTTTCTTAACATTACTTTTTTTTATCTAATGTGATTGGCGATCTAATGTTACAACCAACAGATAACTTTTTAGCTGATTCTGGCAGCTTCAGTGATGAAAATATAGTCAAGCTAATAATTATGACTCAATTTCGGCAAGTGACTCCAATTTGGAGTGTGCACAGAACGTCACTTGGCTTAGCTAACTTATGGGTATGTCCTTTTAGCATTAGCATCTGGACACAAACACGTCTCTTTATAAACACACAAGAGTCCGTTCATGAAATATTCTCCTGATTTATTTAACATGTTTTCAGAGACATCAGTCACAGTTACTGCCTGATCTTCCAAGTATTTATTCATTTTAGACTGAAGTTGTGAAAACTTAATAGAAATGAATTGACCAGGAAATGCTCATAAGTACAAAAGTTAGCTATTTTGAATATAAACAAACCAACTGACAGTCCGTGCACAGAGCTTATGCCAAACTGAGTGAAAACAAGCCAAATCTTTAGTAAAACCTTAAAACAGTCTATATAACGTGCTGTTTGAATCATTCTGTCAGTCAGTGTGACAGTAAATCTTCATCTGCTGCTGCTGCTATGAATCCTAAAACCCGATAAACGTGAGCTCCTGCATCCCGAGTCGAGCCAGATGTTTTAAAATAGTTTCCAGAGCAGTACGGCGAGTGTCCAGCAGCTCTGAGCGAGGTGGTGAGGGCCCTGCTTACTTCCTGCTTTAATTACAACCAAATGAACGAGACCCCAACGCACGCCCTGAGCTCGCTCTTAATTGACTTAATGCTGGAACGGCGGCCGGCGCTGCTGGAGCTGGAGCAAGGCCTCATTACCACTGCTCTTTTTAGGAGCGCTACAAAATAAATCATAAACAGTTGTGTAAACCAATATGGACTGTTAAAGAGCCGCAGACTAATTAGGCCGATTGATCAGGTCGATTCAGTGTGTTTCAAAGAAGCACAGGAACATCAAAGGGTAAAAAAAGTTATGTGTGTTTTAACAGAAGTAAGCTCAGAAGTCATGAGATTAAAATGAATCTGAATTAAAGTGAAGCTAAGCCACTATATTCCGCCCACAAACACATTTCAGACTCAACTTTTTAATGGAAAAGCATGAGGAGAAGGTGAAAGGAAGGGCTGAGTGGAGAGCAGCAGTGTGATGGTTTGAGAGCAGGTGCTTGTAATCACGGCTCAGTTTTTGAGTGGACAAACCAATGCTGATGTCACTCAGAGAGGGGGTAGAAGTGACAGTGACCAGAAACTTGCTAATTTATTGGTTCACTGTGTAACTTTGTGGAGATGAAACTTCCCAATTCAATTCAAATAGCAAGTTAAAAATCATTCTTATAACATTGATATTGGGGATAAATAAGTTTTATGCCATAATGTAAAAAATATATAGATAAAGGAGCTGCTTTTCTACGGAAATAAACAAGAAGAGAGCCTCCTTTTCACCAAATAATAGTTAATTTTGTGGCCATGCAATCTTGCTCAGAGTAAAGTCAGATGTTTGTATTATTAGTGTCACAAAGACATCTAAACTTACATATGTTTATTTTTGCGGCCAAAAAGTTACACGGTGTAGCTTTAAGATAAGCTAGGCCAGGGGTCTACAACCTTTAATAGCAAAAGAGCCACATTTGACCAATTCAAACCAAATCAAAGTCAGAAAGAGTTACAGCTGTATTTAGTCTAAAAAAAAGGTTGAGGCCGTTAAGTGAACTAACACAATGTTTTACCAAAAAAATGAAACATTGAAAACATTGTGTGAGTTTCTTTTCTTATGTAATGCACTTGTGCATTTTTGAAAGAAAATTTAGAAATAATGAAATAACCAGTATACACAAACTAAACCAATGTGCCACGGAACACTAATGTTTCTATTGATACCAATGCCTTGAAAAAATGAATGAGTTTTAATTATTTCACTTTATGAACTCAGATTCAGTAAATAATGTGTCTCTTTGGTGTGTCTGGAAAACCCTTTTGACTAAAGATAACAAACAATCACACATTGCAAACTAAAACTGTAATATCATTAAATAATTTTGTTTTTTCTGTGTTGTGGAAAGATTTCAGAGAAAAAAGTGAGCCGTGACTCAAAAAAGCACTGCACTAAACAACTGCTAATTTAAAACAAACAGCCTGTAGGCAATGCTGTTTGGACACTTAATGGCTCAAAAAGTTGCTTCACTTTAATGATGCATTATTTCAGCTTTTCCCAATTCCATATGAATTAGAGCTGCTGATTATTTGCAACTAATAGATGAATCCAATCATTACTATATTAGTTTGTTTACTTATCTGTAAACAGACGCCAAAATAATGACTTAATCACTTGTCTTTTAATGGAATAAAGTTGTTTTATCACAAAAAAAGTTATATTTAAACAAAGTAAACTTTTATGAATTAAGTACATGTTATTTTCAGTTTAGCAAATTTTGCCTGTTAAAGGTCCATTGTGTTACTTTATAAGTAATAATAGGCATTAAAGTAAAAGCATGCTTTATATTTTAATGTTTTTGTTGCACTAAAATATAGACTATTATAAAAAGGAGTGTTGTAATTGTGAGCAGATCTACAGTTCTTCAAAATAAAGCTTTTGGCTTGTTTTTGCTCGTTTCCATGAAAATGTTGCTTCCTTTGTTATAAACTTCCAACCTGTCGTCTAAAACAGACTATTATTTAAACTTAGTGTTCATTTTCCACTTCTAGAAAGTTACATAGCGTCACATTAAAATCATCTGCCAGTGGAACAAGACTTTTTGTAACAAAAAACAAAACAAAAACAAAACACATTCTTCAAAAATAAGTCTTTTAACTTAATATAAGAAAATAAATTGTATTATCTAAACCAGGAAAGATAATATGAATGATTGAGTTCAAGAATTTTAACTTGTCTAAGCATTATTTTTTGTTAAATTTCATAAATATCTCATATTTAATCCACAACTAATGGATTAATTGAAAGAAAACACTGACAGAACAATCCATTACCAAAGTATTTGTTAGTTGCAGCTCTAACAATAACTTGGTTTTAAATATTGGCCTATACCTGATCACAATATTTCTTTTTGTGACAGTTATTACCAATAAACAATAAATCAGTTGTGCTTATTATTCCACAAGTAAAACTTTGTGTGAACATTTCAAACTTGGGTCACATCACCAACTAAAACACCACATTTGCATTGATTTACAATAAATTGCTGTAAACCAAAATTGCTTTTAGTTCAAAGTAGTGCTCTACAAATACATTTCGACTGACTGTTTGATTGGTCCTTGTCAGATTTAACTACTGGCAGTGATCAATATCTTGTGACTTGTCTCCATCTGCTGGCAAAAGGGATAATAATCTGTTAAAAAGGCTATTAAAATAGTACGGTAAATTGAAAAAATAAGATATCAGATATACTAAAGCGAAATGACTGCAGCATTCAGACTGCGATTAAAAAAGGAAAAAGAAAAACTGGCTAAAATAAAATAAAACAAGATCAGTCCAACAAAAGCTTTAACAAACAACAAAAGTCACGTGGAGAGTCAGAAGACAAACACATGGTTTTGTTCAGGGGCCTGCTGTGTGTGTGTATGCAATTACATTTTAATGTGTTCATATTTTATTAGGCTAATTATGATGAAATACCAAATAAATGTTCACTTTGTCATGAGTCAAGAGATTCTTATTCATAAAAACACTCATATTCATACATTATTATACAGCCTGCATAAACCATAATAATACCCACCCCATACTGTTTTTCCTTAGATGTGTTTTAGCTTATCTTTTCATTTATTAGACTTGACAAATATTAAGCTACAGAGTAATTAAAGGCCTACATTAAAAAGAAATTTATTTTATTTAAAGTATTTAGTTTATTTCATTCATTTATAGTAAACAAAACTTACGACTAAGCTTACGACTATTTTAAAGTGACACGCAGCTACTTACTGCTTTGTTACGTGACTTTACAGAGAAATACAGTATGATACAGATAATATAAACAATTAATTTTATTATGAGAGTTAACAGTGAACAACAGCAATTATTACTAAGTCTTCTCATATTTTTGAAACAGAATATTTCTCCTTAGATTTAAATAATTGAAAACATTTTGAAGTTTTAATTTTTTAATCTACTGTTCCCTAAACCATCACCTATATCAGACAAGTTAACACGACACTTTAGTTAATATTTCTCACGGCCAATTATAAAAAGCTATAAACAAAATATGACTGCAAAAACGCCCTCTCGTGCTCAGAAGTGTGTCTCAGGTGTTGTTTGCCCTCGTTTGTTCAGAGCTTTCAGCTATAATGTTTGATTAAAGCAGACACACCTGCAAAAGCCTGTGTTCAAGCCAAGCTGGCGCAGTCTGGTGTAATTATTCTGAATGTCAACAAGGCCGTGATTTTCATTACAGAAAATGTTGTTGTAATAGTATCTGCACACCTAGGCAGTTGTTTAGGGGTCGCCTTATGTCACTGTGCCCTCTACAGGAAAGAATTGAAACTCCAAGCCAGTCACTTATTAATCCAAATGAATAACCCAAAATGGAGTAGAACATTCAAGTATACATTTAAAACCAGACTTACAGCATAAACTGAAACAGCTTGTTGTACTGAACATACAGCTCTGAACAGGAAGTGAGAATAAGGTTCAAGAATGTGGTTTGTCAAGTTGATTAGAATAATCAAAACAATCATGGCCAGGCGAGTCCATCTTTATTCAGGGTCCAATATTGTTCCCAGTGGTTATTTACATAAACATGCGTCAGTTCATGCAAAAACACCATCATGAGCCTTGCAAACACATCTGGTGTGATTGTTATGGTCGTATTTGTACTCAGAAGCTGTTTGGTTAATTTGATGTCAGGGGAAGTTTGCCAAATAGAATAGTGATGCATCAAATAGAAAAAAACTAAACATGGCAGAAACATATGCCCATTAAGAGCTTTATTAAAACGACACTTTACATGGGAATGCCACAAAAAGCAGGTTAACACAACTGTAGCACCAAACAAAGGCAAAAACACAAATGAGCTTCTTTGAAGCCACTTTTTAAAAAATACCCCAGGTGAGTAAATGCAAGCTCAACCATACAAATAACCCTACAGGCTTTCTACACTAAGACATTTAACCAATTGATGCAGACGTCGTCCTGAGATGGCACAACTTCAGAGCACTTCAGGTTATACGGTCTTCTGCTGGCCCTTCTTTCCAATCAGAGACTTGTGAATGTGAGGAATGACACCTGAAAGCAAAAAGGAAGGTGAATATACAGGCCTGTTTCAGCTCTACACATTTTATACCATAAAGAAAAACAAACATGACCAATCTATGGCCAAAAAACGACTTACCTCCACCAGCAATGGTAGCTTTGATGAGGGAATCCAGCTCTTCATCTCCTCTAATGGCCAGCTGCAAGTGGCGTGGAGTAATACGCTTCACTTTGAGATCCTTTGATGCGTTTCCTGCCAATTCCAGCACCTACAGCCCCAGACGCATTACATTATTAGTATTAGCACAAACCACACTGCAGCGGAAAACCATAACCAAAAGAGCAGAAGCAGGTCTGTTACCTCGGCAGTAAGGTACTCGAGAATAGCCGCGCTGTATACGGCTGCGGTGGCTCCCACTCTGCCGTGGCTTGTGGTCCTAGACTTGAGATGTCTGTGGATACGGCCCACTGGGAACTACGGCAAACAAAACGTCAATGAGTCTAAATAGCTAAAAGCTTGACCGGTCCACGGCGAAGAAAAAAACAAACATTAGCTCCAGTTAGCATAGCCTAGCTCAGAGAAATGAATGAAACCTTGTACAAACCTGCAGTCCTGCTCTCTGTGAGCGCGAAATAGCCTTCGTCTTGGTCTTTCCGGAGTCTTTGCCTGCCTTTCCTCCAGCCTGTAAAACACAAGTATTAGATGGTGACAAACAAGTCCAGATTTTTACTATGAAGAAATAACCGCCTGGATTAATTTTACCGCCCCATCCGATCTCGTAAGTAAACGCAAAACCGACGGCTTAGCATGCTAAGGCTAATGCTAACGGCTAGCTTTGTTTCCAGGCACCGAATGGATGAAAGAAATAATAATCTCGCAATCAACGCAAGCAGCGTACACGGGCGCTAAATTAGAGATGGTTGATATTTACCATGTTTAAAATCCTTTGCGGGTTGTGGACAATGAAGCGAAAACCTGATGTAGCCTACTGTTGAGCACCGAGTGTCGGTTTGAACTACAACCCCCGCCTTCGATTGTGACAAATATATAACCCGCCCGCATCCGGGTAACTGCGCAGAAAGCGCGGACCAATCGCGCTTTGGCGTGAGTGTCTTGGCAGAGCATTTGACCAATCAGCAACTGATTACGTGACTTTGCGGGAAAAGCTTGGAGCGTTCGCGCAAAGTCACCTGGGTAATGTAGTTCTCCGGTGTAACGTTCCATCCCATTGTGTTGTGTGTTTGGTGGAAACATGCTTGTTATTGGTAAGTCCAGGGTTTTTACACCAGTCATAGCCTTCTGCCGCCTTAAAACGTACCTCAAAATAAACGCACACCTTCTACTCACGGTATTTTAATATTTAGTCTGAAATCAGAGCACAAAGTCACACATTTATTGCGTTCTTTTACGATTTATTTCTGTGATTTACAAAATTATCTACTTTATAGCTTCGTTGTTAAATAAATATTATTTTACCTCATTATTACTGTGACCCACGAATGAAATAAAGTCATTTATTTTGACAAATATGACTGTTCACATCATACAAAGGAGTTGAGTAAGAGGTTGCAATTCATCCTGTGGCCTCATAGAGGCAGTATATGAAAAGCAAAAACATTCTTTCAATTTCCTTTCTGAAACGCCTGATTTTTTTTTCCAACCCAGTTATGCCAGACACCATCACTTTGCATTGGTGGCTATGCTAGCAAAAGTTTATAGTTTAAGATATTTACCTAAGGGATTTGGTTAAGGTTAGGGTTAGGATTAGGGTTAGGGTTAGGTTAAGTTAATTTGGTTAAGTTTAGGGATTTGGGAAAGGTATGCTAACCAGGAAGCGGCATAACTGTGTTGGGAAAAATAAAGACGCTTCTGAAACTATCCACACCTAAACTGAAACTTTATTAAACAGTGTTCACCCACGGCAAGAAAAAAAGAAGAAGAAAAACAAAACAAAAAAACGAATAATCTTTTTTTTTAAAAACATGCAGGAAGTGAAAATGTATTGCTTATGTGGCTCAATAATAATATTGTTTTTTAGGTCCATAGTTTGTTCTTATATTGACCCAGTAATAATTTTGTTATTAAATATATACATACTTTTGACACACAAGCTGCACAAGTATATCTACATACATTGATTCTCACATGTCGTATTGTGCATTGTCTGCATGGGGTCAAGCCACACAATCTGCCCTAAAGCCTTTAGTGTCGCTGTATAAACAGTCACTAAAAGTATTTGATCAAAAACCAATGAAATGACATCACTGCCAAGTTATCCTAAAATATAAAATGATGACGTTTGAACATTTCATCAATTTCTCCTTTTAAAAGCAATTTTAAGCGTCTTATCAACCTGGCCTTATAATAATAGACCCCTTTTTGATATATAAATGTCCTGTTCGTCTTTTACTATTTATATTACCTTTAAAAGATTAACCAGAGACTGGGGCTGTAAATTAGTCTGTGGCTGGAAGCCTTACATGGACATCGGCTACTTTATAGTAGCAATGTTTATTTGTATTGTGCCTGTCAAATTAATAATAAATAATATTAAAATGAAAAGTCCAAACCTTTCATCAGGACGTGCTAAAATAACCCCTCACAGAAAGTATGTTGAACTTTTCAGTCTTTTGAAAAAACGTATTTAAAAGAATGAAAATCATAGAAAGTCTATTTGCTCTAAAATGTAATCAGGTTAAAGTAAAAAGCATCCACTGTCATGCCCTTAAGAAAAAAAAATAAAATAATGACTTTTTTTGTGGGATGGACTTTATTGTTGATGTGCATTTGCATGTGTGCGTTTGTGAACAACACAAAGACAACACAAGTTCTACAATTATTTAAAAGCTGTTTTCGCTGCTTCAGTCCTGGAAGTCACAAAACAATCCACTTAGAGAGTATGTAATTAAATCAACATAGCAAAAGAAGTAATACAGTGTCATGTGTGTTTCTCAACCAAAATCTCTGACATAGCTCATTTTGTGAGTTTATTTGCATTCTCATATCTCTGCTCTGACTAAAATGACCCAGTAATGACTTTCCCACCAAACGTCTTGGTTTCTAAATGTGTTTCTTGGTGACATCACTGCTTCCCACGCTCTTTGTTTACCCCACTTCCTCCACAATCCCAATCCCCTTTCAGTCACATCCTATAGTTTTTCCGAAGGTCAAAGAAACACGGACGACTTTTGTATTTCTTCTTTTTTATCACTGTAAGACATGAGGAGATTAAAGTATGAAATGAGACGGGTGAAGACCATAGAAACCTAGTAAAAGTTAATCAGAGCTACAGTCAGCACATTGTTGCAGAGACTCGCTGGATTCATGTGTAAATGAAACCACTTCTGTCTGCACTGTGTTAGACGAGGCGCATATTCAGCTGGCACACCCAGGCAAAGTCTCACCTGCTCTGCCTGCATCTCTTGTGGTTTGCTCGAGGCTTAAGGGGCCTTTGAACTGGAAAGCAGCTGTGAAAGAATTTGAAGTATAATAAAACATAAGTATAGCCTAATTTTGTTCCATTTGTAACAGTAAAATAAGACATAAATTGGCTGCTTCGTGTGAGAAAGTGTAAGTTGTTTGCCACTGATTCCAAGACTTGCAACTGTTTGTTTGTTGAAGGACATTAATGAACAAAAGTTTCTCTCTCTTTGTAGCTCGTCGTGGGCTGTAGTCGAGCCAGTCCAAGCCGTGTCAATCGATTAGTTTGACTAAAAAGGGAGCGTGGCAAAACCTCTCTAAATGATTCCATAGTTTGCTGATCTGACCATGTGTTAGACCTAATCTGAACTCAAAACAGTACCACTGCTCACATTAAAAAACATTATTGTTACAGTTTTTCTCAAGCGCTTTGACACATTTTTTTAAAACTTTTATCTGAACAAATGCTGTTTTGAGACTATTTCTCAGAACAGCTCACACAGTATGCATTTTTCATCTTTTTTTTTCTTGCATGATTTACAGTAAGACAAAAACACTACTCATTCAGGTACAAATTGATTTGTGTGAAATTTGAATCCCAATGACAGATTGAACTGAACTGAGCTGTGAAGTCAAATGAATGAGAAAACACATAAGAACACCTGAAGAATGAGTGAGAGTTTGGATGGTAAAACTTGCTTTTGAGAAGAAAATTCTGTTTTGAATATGAAACTTAATTTTGCCTGAGTCAAAATTTTGTTTTGAAAACTTGAAACTCTGTTTAGGATTGTGTGTGAGCTGTTTTGCAAATTGAGAATGGACAAGTGTGTCAAAGCGATTGAAAAAAACTAACACCAAACTCTCTCATCAATCTAAATAAAAAGACAGTTGACTAATAGTGTACCTTTTGCTTGACTTATGCTGCGTTTTAGGCAACTATGAGATATTTCTCACCTTCCACATGTAAAAATGTGCTGAAACGCTGTTAGAACTACCACTTGTACTAACCAGACCTGGTCGAGGGAGTCCCACTTCACATAAGAGTTCAACAATTACATCGGCAGTCCTTTAGTCGTTTAGTCGATTCATTGGTTGATGCTTTCTTAGTCGACCAATATTTGTAGACAAAAGGATTCTACTCAAAAGTATGATCTTGTGACTATGTGCCTGATATAAGCAGTATTTAACACATTTTGAGCAGATTTTGACTGACAAGCATAAAAAAAATCTCTGTTTACTTAATATGAAAAAGACACATTTATAACACTTGAAGTAAGAACAAAATGTACGTTTTCTATAGAAGATAGTCAAATTATTGTATTTATCATGATAGGTACTACTTAATTCAACTCCCCTTTTTTTTTTTTACTTGTTAGCATTATATATTTTTGTCCAGTGTATGTTGAACAGCAACGAAATGTAATGAATTAGCTCAAGGTTTTTGGACAAAATCTAATCTGCTTTCATGATAAACATACGGTTATGTTCATTTTCAGTATTAATTGTTGTTGTTTTGCATCAACTCCAAAACAATTTTAGTCTTTTTGAGCACAGTTTGGATCAAATACAGATCATACTTCTGAGCTTGGCCAAACCCCCTTTGGTTTTTTGGTTGACTACAGCCCTAATTTAAAGGACACATATTATGCATTTTTTGTGTTGTTTCTTTCCCTCAAACCGAAGCACCTCCACTTTGGAATCTCATGCACCAGAACTAATAAAAAAGTCTAGTAAAGTCACACAAGGGTTGTGTGTGTTTTCTACATCAGAAATTGAGTTAGAGCTCTATTTACTCACTCCAAAGAAATTTACAGAGGTTGTACAATCAAACCAATCTTGCCTGATATGCTAATCCTGCAGAAAAGCTCAAAACAAGTCTGGACGATTTATGGACTTAAAAACAAAGCAGAAGATCTACAGAGATCTATCTATGACATCACAGATCTGAGACATTCAGAACAGTGTTTTTAGGAGAACAAAAATATCTCACAAACAAAACTTCAGCCGCGTTTTTGGTGAGGAAGCAACTTTACAATAAGATTAAAAACTCAAAAAAGTTGATTTTTCATAATATGTGTCCTTGAAAGTTTTACAAACTTTACTTTTATTCTACCTACAGGTTAACAATAGCATCAGCATTAGGCTTCATGAATTTGATTGAACAACTCAAGAATTGTAGTTTGATGTGTGATAGGTTTAGTAGAAGAAGAGATCTTTATTGTGCTGTAGAGAGCAGATTTGTACAGCTGTGAAATCTGATTAATTCTGTCCTGGCAATGGAAGTGCTGCTGTTTTTGTCAAATATTTGGAATAGGATTTTCTTTCCACTCAACATCATTGCTGCTAACTACTGACAGATGGAGTAACTTTGAAAACCAGATGAAAATAGATGAAATACAGGACGTGGGAGGTGCCTGACAGTAGCGACCGCAGTAACAGCGACTGAGGTGGAGGTCAAAGTAAAGGGAGAAGGAGAGAGTGAAGTGGTAACAGGGAGGGAAGCCTGAGAATGAGTGGTATGTGCGCAAACGTGACCAGCCCACCACCAACTGTGTGTCCCAGAGCCACAGACAGGAGCCTGGAAAGGGAGACTCTCTTATCCGAAATCAGGAACAATACTCGACATTGTAACACCTCAACCACGCTAAAAACTACAAATATGTGGAGTATTTACCAAAAAGCTCTGTCTACATCGAGTTTCTTAAGCCTAGTCTTAGTGCAGAATTCACAAAAACAGCTTTAATAATCTCTCTTTTTTTGTTACTTACAGTCGAGTGATCAGGCTGGGAACAATGACGACACGAGCAGAGCATGTGGGTCGTTGGAAAACATGAATATTCACACTCATTATCAGCAGGAGAGAGCTGTCTTTGGAGAGTTTCCCCGGGGATGCAAGCTCAGGTCAGCGGAGAGTTGCCAAGTCTGTTTTTTTATTGCGACTTTGGGCTTCTTAATTTGGAAAGTTGCTTCTGAATTTTGACAGTTGTAAGTTGGATGAGAGGCGACATGGAGGCCAGGCAAACCGGATAACTAGCCTAGTCCAATTTAA
This sequence comes from Mugilogobius chulae, assembly GCA_038363315.1. Lineage (NCBI taxonomy): Eukaryota > Metazoa > Chordata > Actinopteri > Gobiiformes > Gobiidae > Mugilogobius > Mugilogobius chulae. The sequence goes on from CM076404.1 coordinate 32,329,296, forward strand.
AAACCAATTGCCCAAAGCTCATGTAAACTCGGGCCCCGGATTAGGCGTTTTCTCACATAGTACCAAGAACTACCCTGTTGCATGTTTGCGTTCACACAGCAACAGTACATATTAAATAAGTTTAATGTTAGCATCTGTTTTGTTAGGAACAGGAAGGTGTTGGTGGTAAAACAAAAGTTGTTTTTCCCATACACATACTGTAACTATGATGTACAAATGTATTAACCCTAGAACACTATCGCTATAAAAAGTTACACCATCACTTTTGCCGGGTAATTTTCACCCGATATAATATACCCCAAAAAACGTACTTGTCATAAAAAATAGATCAAAATACGACAACATTTGATAAATTAGAGGGGTTTTCTTTAATTTTCAACTGTGATATCTGAAACAAAATGGAAAATAAAAATATAGGAAGGTCCTATAAACATGCTCGAAAATTACTGAAAAATTTGGATTTTGAGAACAAAAAATTCCTAAAAAAAAAATACTGATACAGGAAACTTTATCTTTGGTCCACCCATTCCTGAGACATGTGAGACTTCCCTGGTGAAGCCACAGACTCCTGGGCACACAAACAGCTACAGCAGAGAGGAACAAAAATGTGGTATTTTTTCATTGTGTGAAAATGACTCATCTGATTAAAATATTGTTTTCACCATAAGAATTCACTTTGAAATCACCACTTTGTGATATATATTCATAATTCATAAAGGTAGCTAATTACATAATGTAACTTTTGGCAAAAAATAAAAAAAAGGAAACGTACATTACCCTCTATTACTATTGCCGGGTGAAAATCACCCGAAAGCAAACCTGTGTTACTCACAAGCTGAGAAGTCAGAGACACTAATCCTGCGAAAGGATGACAGCTGTAGTTGACGAGGGACAGTAAATGTGGTGAAAACATGGTAAACCTGCATGTTGTCACCCTTGACAAGTTTCAGGATAGCTTGTTTTTAAACACTAACACTATCGCCGGGTGAAATCCACCCAAAACGTACATTACCCTCTTTCACTATCGCCAGGTGAAAATTACCCGAAAGCAAACCTGTAGGAAAAAGTGGGCTTTGGGGTAGGGAAACACCCACACCTTCATAGATGTCAAAAACAATGGTGAAGCTACCTAGGGACTCATGACACTCAGAAAAATGCAACATATTGAAAATCATGTAAATACATTTGCTCGGCTGAAATTCACCCGGCGATAGTGTTCTAGGGTTAATAGTAATAGTAAGTGAGCTACAGCTTTTAGGTAATTTTTCTCAAGGAAAAGGAAAGTTTGTCTAAATGTCAGAACATATAAAACATGATTCCAACTGAAGCTTGTATGTTTGTGTCCCCAAAAAAGTTCTGACAGAAAAGAACCTGCCCCAGAGCAGAAGCTAAAAGCCCATAAAGTGTGGCCCAAGTTCGGCGTTCCTGCTTTGTGCGAACGCGCCTAAAATGGGGACTGGAACTGAAAGAAGTACCACAAACTGAAATACATTAGGCCTTTTCCCAGTGTAAGAACTTTTTTCTGTTCCTAGTACTTTTTTTTTATTCCAGTCTTCCTTTAAGCACTTTCACACAGAGCAGGAACTATGGACTGGGGCAACACTTTTTTAGCTCCTGCTCTGGGGCAGGTACTTTCCAGTGAGAACAGTGAGAAACTTTTGATGAAAGAGCATTTATGTGTGGGATAAACTTTCTTTGTCCTTGAGAAAAATTATATAAAATCTGTACCTCCAAAAATGAATGTTTACATTTGTAAATATAACTATTGTAGGAATAACAGTGAACAATTGCGTTTTATTGTTAATTTCATTTCTTTTTTTTTTTTTTTTTGTACATCGTATACATTTTTTTGTATATCAAAGATGTATGTAGTGTAAGGGTGAAAACAACTTTTGTTTTCCTAACACCACTTAATGACTTATTTTAAGTTTCCAGACCATACAGATACAGTTACTGTTAAAGCTATTTAGCCTCACTTTCACAAACTGTTGCTGTGTAAACACGGACATGGGGACAGGGTAGTTCCTCTGACTAAACAGGGCTAAGGGAATGTAGTTCTTGGTACTTTCATGTGCAAAAACTCCAATTAGTGACTTTTTTAGGTCCTCCTCTGGAGCAGGTACTCTCCAGTCACCTTTTGGTGACACAAGCACATTTATGAAACATGTTTTATTATACGTTTCACATTTATATGATATGGTTTATAAGATCATCTTTAACCTTTTTTTCCTCTACAGAAAAGTGCATCACCTGCTTGTTCTAATGATTTTCCAGGACTGTCTCAAAGTCTGGTATAAAATATATTTATGGTTTAAATGATTTGTGCTGCCAAAAATATTTGTTTTCAGGGACATGGCTCAGTGGAAATGTTGAAACATTCCTGGAAAAACGACTTGAAGGTGTCGATTGAGCATGATTCATCTTAAACTTTGGCAACAGTCGTGGAATTATCTCATGTTATATTTGCCAAAGACATAAATTAACAGCCCATTGTTCCCTATATTATAACAATACCTTTGTGTTCATGCCTTCAGACAATGGCCGTTTAAGTCTTCTGAACTATAACTGCATATTATTTGGTCATTAGTGTCTAGTCAACCATATTTATGCCTTCCCTGTGGCATTACCTTGACCGTTAACTGCCCGCGGCTGCAGACGTCGTAAACTATAATCATTTTAGAGCAGCTACAAAACTATTATCTTGTCTGGTTTGTGATTATGGCCTCTGCACTGACCATCTCTGACTTATTTAGATCATAATCGGCTTCTAAATGTTGTGAGTAATGCTGAGAGAAGCAAGTTTAAAGAGCTTAGGATGCACTATAGTTTGCTCTTTGGCACAGTCTTGTTTCTTCATTGTCTCTTCACCGAGTTGTGTTTTAGGCTGTGTCCTTGTCTAAAACTGAAAACACTCTGTTCCACAATGTGATGTCAGTAAGAGACATACGCGTCACAAAGCACACATAATGCTGAATTGTTCAGAAAAGAGTGACAATTTAAGATTATTCTAGTGTAATGTCGATGCAAGTTTGTCTTATGCATCAGCAGGTTTTATTTAACTTTGTAGAAACCTTCTGACATTGCATAGTTGGGGCTCGCTCACTTCACAGTAGACAGTGACTTTATTTAACCATTTGAGGCTTTTTGGTCGTTTTGTCGTCGTGCATGTTGTCGTTTCTTTGAGGTAAACTTGCAAATTAAAAGGTACAAAATCATATTCTAAGATATTATTTGACACAAAGGTACAACCTGCTTTCTCAACTTGGGTTGTTTCTGGCCAAGACAACAATCTGCTCTTGTTTGCTGATTGGACGACTGTACTTCCTGCTTTTTGGGAATCGTCAGCCGTCCTGTGATACCTGACCTAGTAGCAGGAGTGAAATAAAATTGAGCGGAGGCACTAGGTGGAACTAGCCTGGCTAGATGCAAGTCACAGTGCCTGATTTTTTTCCCCAACCCAGTTTCACCACACTTCTATTACTTTGCAGTAGTGCCTATAGCTAAAGCTAAGACATTAAGCTAAGATATTTACTTCAAAAATGTTGATAATGTTAGGATTAGGGTCAGGCTTAGATTAAGTTAAGTTGGTAAAGTTTAGGGATTTGGGAAAGGTATGCTTACGGGTCACGTGATGCAGTCACATCATGTTGTTGTCAATCTTAGTCAAAACAGTTGTATGTATTTGTAACAGCCTTGTACTTATGGTAAACAGAAAAAAAACATAACAATTAGGAATGCACCAATCCATCTTTTTCTGTTCAGATACCGAGTATCAGCCGATACTAGTGTAAGGACTGAAATACCTTATTTTTCTTATCAAAAGATAAGACATTTGGTAATATAGTGTTATGTAACTATTATTTATAGAGCAAGTCACTTAACAACTTAATCGGAATAAAATGTCAAACATTATGAGACGTTCTGAATCAGCCAGTAAATTAGTCTCATTATGTCCAATTAAAGGCTCGACTATGGTGAACCGATACCATGGAGCCGATACCCGATCCAGCAAAATTTCATGGATCAGCACCAATATCTGATCCCAGTATCGGATCGATGCATCCCATATAAAAATATCTAAACTGTAGATATAAAGCAGCTGTTTTTGCTCCGCAGACTATCTTTATATGTCCAAGACAAAGAGTTACTAGTTAAAATCTACAAATCATTTATACGTCCGCATTTTGAATATGCTGCTCCATCATGGTCATCACTGAATGTCTCTCAAACTGTAGTCCTAAAAAAGCTGCAGTGACGGGCTATACGGATCATTTTGGGATACAATTATACAAAAACTTTAAATGATTCAGATTTAAGACTTGTGCCACTCAAACATCATAGAAACTTCTCACTTGCTTGTTATGGCTATAAACTGCTTAATTTACTATTGCCAAGAGCTCTTTTCCAGTTCTGTCCTAAGCTTCGTACATCCAGCAAAAACCTGCGGAGACAAAGGTTGAAATTGCCGGAACTGATATACCCAACGTCACGCACATTTGATCGCTCACCTATCCTTTTTGCAATCAAATTGTTGAATTGTGTCCCATGGCTGTGGAGCTCGGCATCGGTTGAGGAGTTCAAGTCCTCACTATGGAGCGACCTAACAAATCCCATATATGAACTTTTGTACTGAACATTTGAAATGTTTTTATCTATTGCCAATGCCCTCCAACGGGCACGGCATTCAAATAAAATTTATTTTAAAAAAATATATGTTGAGGCCGGTAAACCGTTGGCCAATAGAAAATTAGATACCTTATTATCTATTGGCCTGTTGACCTGTCAATCAAACACACCATGTTCCTAAGTAACTCATTGGCTCAGTTAGTGGTAAGGGAGAGCTCATGTGTATCATTTGAAAATGATACACAACTTTTAAAACTACCACGTATTGACATCACAAGGTGGAACAAAGCATTATGAGCTTAGCAGATGTAGACATTCTAAAAAGTAGGATTACTCAGAAATGTGTGAATGAAACCAAACACAACTTTAGGGATGTTTTTGATGACGGAACAACATTCTACAGTGACTAAAAATTTACATTAGTAGCCTACATTTTTCTTACTCTGGCCCTTTAATACAGCTATTTTTCCATCGTCATTTCATTGTGCGACAAGCTTAATCCTTTCTGTTTAATCTCACAGGATACACCGGACTGAATGATAATGGCTTTTACCAGTCTATTCAGTGAAAGTGACCCCACCCCGTCCCACCCCAGCACCACCAGGACCACAGCTGGGTGCTCGGGCTCCTGCTGGACAATGACAGATGGTCCAATGGGAGGCTGGAGACCGCAGGAGGGAGGAACCAGGGACCGGAGCTGTAAAGATGGACGCATGATGATGAGGGGACAAAGCTAATGCACAGACAAGTGAGTGGAAACAAGAGGGTCGTAAAAGCCTGCTGACGCTGCTTGTGACCGCAAAGACAGTCAAAGAGCCAATGTATGCAGTGTAATTTTGTATCATATTATCTTTCACAAACAAAATATGTGATTCTCTCTTGATAAGACGAAAAACATGTTTTCAATTGCTTACATTATTAATAATTAGTCAGTTCATTAACATACACTGGAAAAAAAGGAAAATCTAACTTAGATAAAATTACTTGCATATTTATCTTAAAAGACTAATTTTAAGATTATTTTTATTCAATAAGACCAAGTCTTAAGATTATTTTACTTTTCAAGATTTTCTATCCTGATTTACCTTATTTAGATATAAAGACCTATTTAAGCAAATTTGTATCTGTTTTAAGCCATAAATAATCAAGAATAGATTTGCTTAAAAATCTTGTCAAGAGTACTTGCAGTGTAGGCTCATTCATTTTGCACACTACGGTGGATCAAGTTCAGTCATCAAAACATTTTTGAATCATTGAATCACAGTTGCAAATAAATATTTTTCCCAATTCAGCATTTTTAATCAGCCCAGTTTCCAAAGAAAACGTAGATTTACAACAAAATGTCAAAAACGTACGATAAGCACATTTTCACGCCTTTTTATCAATATGTTACAAAAGCCAAAACATTAAATAACCACGAATTTTGGTTGAATTTTGGTTGGAGATAACCTGGCTCACACCAGGTGGATCTGTGTTGAACTTGGATTGGAGTTCTTTCACAGTCTCCATCTGGAACTTTACTAGCTGAAGGCGTACAGGGAAAAGGTGGGGCATTTAGTGAAATACTTCAAGCTGATGGGGTGTGGGCCTACCTTATTTGTGCTTAACCAATCACAGCAACAAATCGTAATGGTGTATCCAACGTCCGAGTGGGATAGAAGAAGTGTCACACACCTCTGCTCTTCATTCATAAGAAATTACTCCATATTTCTGCTAAAACCGCATCAAAAGCAGCAGAAACACGAACATCCACAGGAGCCGCCATCTTTGTTTAGCTTAAATCAGACTCTGATTTCGGCCCTGCTACAATGTAATTGGACCTCAAAACCAAGCTGCTGTGATGTGATTGGGCCGAAACACCGCTGTTTCAGACTCTCAAACCAATCGGGCGGCTGGAAGGCCAGATGGTTTATCTCGTGTTTGTCAATTCACAAATATCACGAGATAAACCATCTGGCTGGCCAGGTTAGAAGCTGATGGTCGTCGGACTGGTTTGGGCCCCGGACCGGTGATTGGGGACTACTATAATATGTGTAGTAATGTTTGTCTGTCTTATGACGTTTTGGTTTCTTACTAAAGACCTAACGAACATTGCTTTTTCTTTAATTCATGCTTCTTTGATGCAGAATTCTTGTGGTAAATGAATATTTATCATGGTTTTCAGCAGTTAGGTAGCAAATTAAGACAAATTAAAACAAAAGCTGAAAATTTAAGGAAGTAATTTGAGTTGTAAAACAGAATTCCTGACTTTATTCATAGCTAACACTGTTTCCTGCGAGTTTAAACAATAATTTAATAAAATCAAAGAGTGACATTTGTCAAATCATGATGTCTGTGTGGATTATGGCCGATATTTAAAATGTGGTTGCTAGGTAACAGTTGTGTAATTACCTCTACTGAACAAAAAACAATCATAAACCTCAGTCAAACCGAGTGATAACAAGCAAAAATGTTTAGTATAATCTTAAATATAATCATGTTTACTTTGTTTTACTGAAAAATTAATGTATCATAATATGCACTTTAATCAATTTCTTAATTAAAACGCGGTGGACGCTGTTGTGCCTTTCGCCAAACCAAATGAATGTGATAATCGCTGTGTGTGCAACTCCCTGTTTGGTCGTTGAATCCACACACAGACCAAAACCACACCAGAAGCTCGTGCTCCAGACCACTTTAATGAGCAATTGAGCATGAAGCCCCGCCCCCTCCAAGGAGAGCCCCGCCCCCAAAAAGCCGCTCCCTCCGCACAGACCCATGAACTGCGCCCGTCTCAAAAGAAAACCCCGCGAAAGTAAAGCTGCGCGGTAAAGCACGTGTGCACACTGCTTCCGGTACAGACTGTCAAAATAAGAGAAAGTCTTTAGGGTGAGCACGTGGAGTCTGCTTTAGCATATATAGCATATTTTGAGCTAAACAATGACTCTACAGCTAAGATAGGAAGATTTTTGTTATTCTTTTCTTCAGTTTGACCAAATATTCGCTGATGAAACAAGGAATGATCACAAAGTAGGATTCGTAGCAGCCTGCATAATGAGTTTTGTGTCTTTTAAGGCTTCAAGTTGCTTTTATTTATGAATGAATTTTGCTTAGTTTTGTGTTTATTTGTCATGGACCACATACAAATTGAGTAAATGTGCGCAGTGCAACTTTTTGACCAAAATAGACTTGAACAAAAGCATGTTTTTAATGCACTAAATAAATAATAATATTCTCTGTTTTTACTTGAAGTGACATTGTGTAACTTTCTGGGCATGAAAAGTCAGCTACACAATTAAATAGAAAAAGAAACTTAAAACCATACTCTGGAACATTCTTAATGAGAAGAAATATGTTTTATGTCTTGGTGGAAAAAATAGCAAACAAAACCACTTTTCTTGGGTAAATCATGATCCATTTTGTGGCCATGCAAGTCTAATCAAAGTAAAGACACAGCTTTTTATCATTTATTTAGCGCAGTAAACACATGTACATTACAAAAACAGACTTTTATCCAAATTTGTTTTGGTGATAAAGTTACACAATGTGGGTTTGCAAAATGGATTTGGCCTTCTGTTTGTCTACATGGAAAAAATGATAATATAATACACAATTATCATCGTTAACCAAAGTATGATTGTGACTTTATATTTCTTCTGATTTGTAGTTCACGTTTCACCTCCAAAGAATTACACGACACAGTGCACCTTTAATTTGGCCAAAGAAATTATCTGCACCTTCAGTCCCTGAGCAGGTAAACTACATTACTAAACTAACTTATTGTTAACTTTTACTAAGTAAAATACACAATACAGAAACATGTTTTTGGCTTACAAAACTATTGTTAGTTTATGCAAATATTTAAAAGTAATTTTACAGTAATCTTTACAGTGAAAGCCTAAATGACTGCTGATACAGTTGATGTATGTAGGTATCTAACAGGGCTTAAAGACTGACTTTTATTCCTGAAGAAACTGAAAAATCAGAGTTCATGCAAAATGATGGTCTCAAACATTCATATTACACATTATTGGACTCATTATTATTGGTTGTGGTCTGTATGAAGTTCAGATGGTGGACCACAGCCAATCTGAAAAGTAATATAAAGTTGATTTTTTTATTATTGATTCTATACCTGATCACTTTTTGTACTGCAACAAAAACTGCATTTAAAGCATTTAATTTTAGCTGCCCCGAATGCAACCTATTGAGGTACACAAACAAAGCAAACCTTTAATGACATAATGTTAGTTGAATTTAGAATACTTGTTTTAGTTTGTCTTTAAAATCCATGTTTGTGTTCTGTTTCTTTGTGTGTATACTCCAGTGTGATCAGGAGCTTTATTTTGTAGAAAGTTTCCGGTTCCGGTGCGGCTCTGATGAAAGGCGCGTGCTTGACTTCCTGAAAGATTGACAGCTTGGAGCGCTCGCTTATTATTAGTGGACTGGAGCTCTCCGTTGTGTGCGCCAGGCAATCCCGCCGCTGCTCACGAGCCTTTTCTCGGATTTACCGGACACTTTTGTACAAGTTGGCTTCATCAGGACCGTGTGGAGCCCGGACTCACCCGCGGGGCATGAAAGTGCGGCGGACGTTTGAAAGAAAGTAAGAGAGGAGGCTGACGGAGGCTGGTGGTTTGATGGCTGCTGGGGATGGAGCCCAGCTGCCGGCCACAGTAGCGGCCAGCCGCAGCGTGGACAAGGCGCTGGAGGAGGCTGCAGCCAGCGGAGCTCTCAACTTAACCAACCGCAAACTGAGGGAGTTTCCCCGCAGCGCCAGGAACTACGACCTGTCCGACATCACACACGCAGGTCAGTCCTTTTTCTCTCTTTACTCTTGTAGAAAAGCACGCCGGCTGCTCATCCAGCCTTTGTTTTATCGCCACCTGCTTCTTCTTCTTCTTGTAACGGGAACGCACGCCCCCTTTTCTCCCACTGCCCACGTTTCACCACCACAGCCTCCTCCACAGTGACCTGCTGCTGCTGCTGTGGGCCTGCGCTCACAACTTTTACTGCTCTCTTTTCAACAAACAAGTCTCTTCATTATCTGGTATTTGAATAGATTTTTGTTTAAATGACATTTTCACACTCAAGAGCCAATAGACATTTCTAAGTTTTCATTACCAGCTCAGTCTAAATGAAAGTAGGCTATTGCTGCTTTCACATAACTGAACTGAACTGAACTAGGCCTGTACTTCCATGTCACATTTACTATTTCCTCTTTCTGAACATGACCTTCTGAATAATCTAAAATAAACTGCAGGATAAAGATGACTTACTTTGTTTAGGTTTTCAGGACTTTCTTTTAGGGCTGAAACAAGTTAGCTGATTGTTGAGATTGATTATTGAGATCATTGTCAACTAATTTAGCAATTAAATAATCAATATCTGAACTATGCCCAGACTCCAAACATAGTGCAGAGAAAATACATTTATAGTTAAAGAAATACGAAACATATAGGCTTCAAGTAGGGTGATATAGAAGAAAAATGAATATCTAGATAATTTTTGTCATATCTCAATAACAATAATTGGACAATATTCTGTCAACATAAAAGTGTTAAAAAACATGTCTTCCAATTTATTATTGGACAAATTTCAAAATTACTGGAAGAAATACCATCTTAAATAAGTAGTAAGTATGATGCTTTTTGACGGCCTTAAAATGAGACTGCCACTACAATAAACAACCTACTGTTCTACTGACAAATCTCATAGTAAAAACAACTCAATTTTTAGATAAATATGCAATTTAGACACTTACTCAGTAAGATATGATCTAATACTGAACATTTTCCAGTTGTATGTGCAGTAATCTCTTATTTTGCGGCTTTGAATAACTTATTCTAAGTGAATTCTGTTATTAAAGGGACTGTACCTGATTTTTGCATCCTAAAAATGTAAACAAACAGAAATAATTAATTTTAACCTTTTTCCTTCAGGCTACATCATTTCCTCACGTAGCCAATGCATTCTGAGCTTCAGAATTGTTCATCATGATGAGTTTTAATGTTTTTCACAGCTGTTAACAGCGAGGTGAGTCACTATGCTAACAACAGTTAGCATAGTCACTATGCTAACAACAGTTAGCCACAATGCTAAAAACAAAAACAGAAAAAGCTGCACACAAACGGGATTTTATTAGACACAGACAGGACTTTTTGGACTAATTTCCACCTAAATAAATACTTTAACAAGGCATCAGTGCTAGGGATAAATTGCTTTTAAGTTATCTTGTTGCAAAAAAATCGAGTACAGTCCCTTTAAAGCTGCAACTAACGATTATTTTGAAATCAATTAGTTGGGCGATTATTCTTTTGATTAATGATTTGTTGTTTAGAACTTAAAAATCACATAGATACTAGGTGTTTTTTGCCAAATTTGAGCTGTAGTTTTTAAATCAGTCAATCAAAGTTTTCAAATGTTTTAAAAATTCAGACAGTAAAACTGGTATTGAATCTTGAGACTCATTTGAACAAGTATCAATACTTAAAAACATGAATCGGACAACATTTGATATTTTCTGAAGATTTAGAACAACTTAATCAGAACTAGTTTAAAACACAATGTTTATAATGACAGTTTTGTACTTTGTGCTGAAAATGTCTAATGTTGAAAAAAAAGGACAAAAAAAAAGCATTTTTAATTGTCATGTCATCAGTCATAACAGCAGGCTTAGGCAAACTAGTTTTTTTTTACATCAAACACAAAATTTCTATGCCATTTCTATTCCACCCGAGGCTATTTCACAGCTCATGTGTGTTTGGAACCTTTATTAAAACCAGTTAACGATTATTCGATTACTAAATTAGCTGACGATTATTTAAATAATCAATTCGTTGCGATTAATCTGCCATATAAGCTTCACTTGTCAGTTTGAAAGTTCACAGCGTTACTTGTAGCGTCATTTATAGCATTTATGTTTACCGCACAATATACTCTTTATTGATTTTTGCAGATATTGAAAGTTAAAGTCACAATATTCTCTAAAATCGATGTATTGCCCAGCTCTAGCTACAAGTACTGTTATTGATCAAACACTTATATTCAGTCAGGATGTCCTTTAAGTCGTGCCATAAGAATTTGGCGTTACACTATAGTTACTCAAAATTATAATCGAAATTCAGCAACTCAGCGTTAGTAACTTTCTCTCAACACTCGCAGCCCTTCTCTGTTTCTGACTGACAGGCTTGAAGACCCAACATGGCACCCTCTCACTAACCAATTTCCTGATTCTCCGCCACTTAATCTCCATTAGTTTGCCCGCGCAGGAAACCGATAGAAGGTATCTGAGTGAAGATCTTTACCTTGAGTCAGGAGGCGCAAAAAGGAAAAGAGAGGATTACCCCGGGTTTCGAGAAATCAATCCACACTTTTCAAACACGATTTAAAGAGGAAGTCGTTCTGTTTACTTCCTCTGAGCTCGGGTAACTCTGACCATCTGCTGGGAACACGTTAGGTATGAGTCTTGTGGGATGAAAGACCTTGAACGCACCGGTGTAAACACTCAAACACCTGCTAGCTGCTAACGCTAATGACTCTGATATTTCATGCCTGTGCTAATTACGGCTGCTTCATGTTTGTGTGATTATCCATAGGTGAAAGCTGGCGTAATTGGATAACTTGATTAGCGCTGTGTTGTGTTAAACTGTTTGGAAGCTAAAGAAGTTTCCTCGAGAGAGTTTGAGGAATCCAGGAAGTGTTTTACGTTTTCCAAGAATGGCAGGGAGTAAAAAGATGGACGTGAAAGAGGTCTGCTGGTGATATTTTTGACCTGACTATTAATAAAAGATGGTATTATTGAGTAGTTTTAGATGGATTTGAATATTTGATGACTTGTTTGGTAGAGAAGGTCAGTACGTGTCTGATTCTGTGGAAAACTAAGAGTGTTTGTCAAAAACATTGAACCTATAGCTGTGCGTTGAGTCATTTAGTTAGTCAACATTGTCTTGACCAATTAAATGACTAATCTAAAAGACCAACATTTTATTAGTAGTGTAAAGCAGACATTAAAATGCATGAGTGATTGGTTTAAGATGTGGGAGTTTAAGCAGCTTTTTTTCTTTTCTTTGTACTTTTTCTGGTCAGAACATAAAGAATTTGAATAGTTTTGAAAAGCTTTTGCTACCGCCCTGTTTAGTCAACTTATCCATTGTCAGGAATCAGGACCTGTCTTTAGTCGATCAAGAATTTCTTTGGTTGAGTACAGCTGCAGCTCGAAATCGAAACGATATATATACGAGTGCAGTTAGCAAAGGCTGTGATTTTTGAAGCTCTAGCCTCTAGGCCTATAATTTATTTCACAAACTATAAAATGTGAAGTCTGAACGCAAGCTGTTAATGCTGAAGCGTAAATTTTGAATATGGTTTTGTAAGATTTTATTGTAACAAGCAGCAGATGTTAAATTCGTAATTTTTATTGTTGTAATGTGGCTATGTGACTATTTTGAACCATGTATGCTTTACTATGAATCTCAATACTATGAATAATCACAATTAAATAAAGACAAGTGGGCGGGGATAGGTGGTAGGTGAGCACAGGGCTTTTCTGAGAACTGGTCCATCAGCTACAGGGCAATACAAGATTACAGATTTTGATATAGTGCAATGTATTTTGTGTTTGTGTTTACCTTAAGCTAAAATGTGACCATTTGTGACAGCTATGCAATATTAAAAAAATGAATATCTTGATTTTTTTTTTTGGCCTATCTCGACGATGACGATATTTAGACGATATTTTATCAATCCAACAGAAAGTTTTGGTAGCACTTTAAAAGACCTCCACGGTACCTACCAGTTAAGTACCGTGTCAGTTACTAGTAACTGACAGTGACACTTACTAGTACTTACTCTGGTACTTACTGTGGTACTTACACTGGTAACTACAGTGGTACTTTGAGTGGTACTTGTACCAGCAGTTACTGGTACATACCACTGGTAGTTACTGTGGTACTTACACTGGTACCTACAGTGGTACTTTGAGTGGTACTTGTACCAGCAGTTACTGGTACATACCACTGGTAGTTACTGGTACTTACTGTGGTACTTACTGTAGTACTTACACTGGTACTTAAGGTGGTACTTGTGTCAGCAGTGACTGGTACTTACAGTAGTAATTATTAGTACACTTACCACTTTTAATAATTTGTGGCAGACACATATGTTTCAGTGATGGTAATATTGGTACTAAATTAAAAAAGTAAAGCTTATAAATTATGAATAACAACAAAATGCAAATGTTAAAAAAACACCAATGTCTTTAATTATGTCACAACAATATTGGGTATTGACAAATACCAAAGTAATTATTTGTTTCAGTAAACAAAACAACAGAAAACAATTTACAACAATCTTAGCTTAATTCCAACATTTATTGACAAATACCAAGATACATAATGGCAAATAGTGGTACTACAATGGTACTTACTACAGTAGTTGACAGTTAACTACTGGTAACAACGGGACCTGTTCTAAAGTGACACATACTGGTACTTCAGTGGTACTTACTACAGTAGTTGACTGTCAACTACTAACCCACACGAGGTACCAAGTTGGAGAAGTGTGTGGTAGTGTGGGGATAAACTCACTCCCCTCAGGTATAAGATCTGACCGGCAAACTGGGCTGAGGGGAGCGTTCCCTTTAGCTCAATGAGTTTGTTGGCCGACCGCCCCGCAGGAGACCCGGGTTCAACTCCCACTCAAGGCATGTGCAAGACTCTACCGGTCACACTAGTAGCTGACTGTCAACTACTGTAGTAAGTACCACTCAAGTACTGGTATGTGTCACTTTAGAACAGGTCCCGTTGTTACTAGTAGTTGACTGTCAACTACTGTAGTAAGTACCACTCAAGTACCAGTATGTGTCACTTTAGAACAGGTCCCGTTGTTACTAGTAGTTGACTGTCAACAACTGTAGTAAGTACCACTAAAGTACCTGTATGTGTCACTTTGGAACAGGTCCCGTTGTTACTAGTAGTTGACGGTCAACTACTATAGTACGTACCACTCAAGTACCCGTATGTGTCACTTTAGAACAGGTCCCGTTGTTACTAGTAGTTGACTGTCAACTACTGTAGTAAGTACAGCTAAAGTACCAGTATGTGTCACTTTAGAACAGGTCCCGTTGTTACTAGTAGCAGACTGTCAACTACTGTAGTAAGTACCACTAAAGTACCTGTATCTGTCACTTTAGAAACAGGTCCTGTTGTTACTAGTAGTTGACGGTCAACTACTATATACGTACCACTCAAGTACCAGTATGTGTCACTTTTAGAACAGGTCCCGTTTGTTACCAGTAGTTAACTGTCAACTACTGTAGTAGGTAACATTGTAGTACCACTATTTACAATTATGTATCTTGGTATTGTCTATAAATGTTGGAATTAAGCTAAGATTGTTGTAAATTGTTTTCTGTTGTTTTGTTTACTGAAACAAATAATTAATTTGGTATTGTCAATACCCAATATTGTTGTGACATAAATAAAGACATTGATGTTTTTTTAACATTGCATTTTGTTGTTATTCATAATTTCTAAGCTCTACTTTTTATAATACCACCACTGAAACATATGTGTGTGCCACAAATTATTAAATAGTTACCACTGTAAGTACCAGTCACTGCTGACACAAGTACCACCTTAAGTCCCACAGTAAGTACCAGAAACTATCAGTGCTATGTACCAGTAACTGCTGGTACAAGTACCACTGTAGGTACAGTGTAAGTACCAGTGTAAGTACCACAGTAAGTACCAGTAACTACCAGTGGTATGTACTAGTAACTCCTGGTACAAGTACCACTCAAAGTACCACTGTAGGTACCACAGTAAGTACCAGTAACTACCAGTGGTATGTACAGTAATGCTAGTACAGTGCCTACAAGTACACAAGTACCACTCAAAGTATCACTGTAGGTACCAGTGTAAGTACCACAGTAAGTATCACAGTAAGTACCAGTGGTATGTACCAGTAACTGCTGGTACAAGTACCACTCAAAGTACCACTCTAGGTACCAGTGTAAGTACCACAGTAAGTACCAGAGTAAGTACTAGTAAGTGTCATTGTCAGTTACTAGTAACTGACACGGTACTTAACTGGTAGGTACCGTGGAGGTCTTTTAAAGTGCTACCAAAGTTTTTAATCAATCATTCAATGTTCATTTTGTCAAATTTGATAACCAATTCACTTTTTGAATGTAGCTGCTTGATCCTAATGTCTATTAAGTATTATTGGCCTATAAAATGTTGTGGCGTCATGTGAAATCAATCAGAAAACTGTAAAAATATGACTTTTGTGCTCTTAGTTAAAAGTTTACAGATCGCTTCTTCAGTTTTTTTTATTTTTAATTAGCTCTTTTGGAGCGTTTTTTCTATGCGTGATATTCAGTTTTTGGATCTCTTGAAGACAACATTCATGATATTATCTCAATTTGGATATAATGTTCAGCTCTACATACAGTTAAAGTAGAGATCGACTGATATGGGTTTTTCTTGGGCTGAAACTGTCACAACATGTTTATGCACATTACAGAACATTTTAAAGAGGAATTCAAGAAAGTGCTTCTTTTCAAAACTCAGCAAAATGGAGGAATATAAAACAAACTGTATCACTTCTCTCCAAAATGATCTTGGAGCTCAGCTGATCACTGTGAGTGCAGCTCTATCATGCAGATAACTGTTCAAACAACTGCCTGATTAAATATTATATCTCTAATAGAAAGTTAAAACCCAACATTAAAACATCCTTATGTCATAATAAGAAAAAATATAGTGACAGAAACAAACTTTCCATAAAAACATGTAGGAGGAAGTCCGTCTGTTTTTCTGCCACACAAGTTCACCCAGTAAGGACACAGATTATTATTCCAAAACTGTATGAGTGAATGAACAAAACATTCATTACTTGGTAGGAAAAACATGCTTTCTGAATTTTTTCCAATTCACTTCAGTTTCAGCAGCAACGAAAAATGAAATCAGATGGAAAACAAGCACATTACCATTCCAGTTTTATCACATTTTCTGTATCCGACATTAGGAATCCTGCGTGTTCAGCATCACAACCTGGTTATGTTGAGTCTTAAAATACAACACCTCGTATATTGTGGCCGTGGTTGAGCTGAGGCGACACATTCTGGCCCGTGCGGTGACAGACAGAATAAATTCGGGTTGTCTCCTGCGGCTGACATCACCTCTTCTCTTCCAGTGCTTATTCAGTTCGCTCTAATTCTATCTGCGGCTCGATAGTAGGCATTTTGAGCTGATTACACGTCTGTGGAGCAGCCGGGCCCTGTTCTGCTCTAATGTCTACAATTGAAGTAATGGAGCTGGTCTGTGGAGGTGGTTCTGACGGGCGCCCTGAATCACCCGTGTGTCAGCGCTTTCAGCAGGTCGATTCTTGTTCGTTTCAATGGAGAAAGTACAGGATTATGTAGTTTTGTGTCGGCGAGGGTTGAAAGAAACTGAATTATGAGCTTAGTCTTGATTATTTAGGTGAATATGGCACGTCCTGATTTGTTATTTGATTAAATACAGGCTTTTTTCCAACTCTTTTCTCTGGATTTTCTTCCCGCCTGCGTTTCAGATCAACTCTACAACGAACCGTCCAATCAGATCAGTTTATTTCTGTGATGTAGACAAAACATAACGAAAATCTAACTTCACTCACTTCACATTAAAACAATTTTTCTGCTTCGCTCATTGATTCTGCAGAAATCCACGTGATATTTTTGCCATATTCTTCTATGTATTTTTTTGTCATATGTTGGTTTTCATACAGGAGACGATGCCCGTCCCTGATTGGCTAATTAGTCTGTCAATCACCCCCACTGAAGTTGTGAATGGCAGCTTATTTTAACAGTAAAAAGTGTGTGTCACGTAAATAGTTTTGAAACTGAAACTGAAATGAAAAGCACTTCTACACACCCATTTGTTGTGATTTTGATTGAATTAGAACAGATTATTTGATTTAAAGGGAGAAGACAGTGGACATGATATATGCTAAGATCAAAACTGCAAAATTGATCCAAGAAAATGCCCTACAGTAAATGTTTTTTGTCATATTGCCCACCTCTAGGTTTGTGCACCTTCCCTAGTATTTATCAGCCTGGTCTCACAGAAATGCTTGTCCTTAAAACACAACCAAACATATAAAATCATGTGTCTTTTCAATGCTTTTCATATCATGTCACCTCAACGCTGTGCCATAGACGCATCAGGGAAAATTTGCTGACATGACACGCTATTTACATTGCGTTGTATAAACTGCGAGAAAACAAAAGTTATGCTGCTAATTTGTTGCTTTGACTCATAAAGTTACATTCAGGTGAGCAAGAAGATGCAGAGAAAAACACTGTCTCAATCTTCAGGAGCCAGACGTCTGTCAGACCGGTTCAGACCTGATCCAAACAAATGCTCTTGTCCTGTTTTGATGTTTTTATCAAAGAAGTTTCCCAAGCCAAATAGATGGACAGCGTATATTTCTGCAGGCGACGTGCACAGTAGAGCGGAAAGTAAAAATAAAATAGTATGAATGTTTGAGAAGAAAATTCATTGACCTTGACTTAACCAGGAAAGTCCCACTTTTTGTGGGGGAGACATTAATGCATATGTTTTTAGCGGTAGGGAAAACCCAGAGGAAACATACGCAGACACGAGGAAAACATACAAGCTCCACATAGAAAGGCCCTGGGTCGACTGGAAATTGAACCCAGGACCTTCTTGCTATGAGGCCAGAGCTCTAACGCTGCACCACTGTGTCGCCCATGGTACTTCAAAACCTGCAGCCCCGGTAATTTCCTAATGTCATCCATTTAAATAGTGATTGTGATTAATTGTGCTGCCCTGTGCTGTGATGTCAACTGCATACTCTTATTTGCATGTCAGTGTATTTCAGATAGCTTTAAGGTTCTCCACCAGTTGTTTGGGCCGATAGCTCACATCTCCGCTGTATTTCTGCTTATACACGGCGCGGAGCCCAGTGGAGCTTGAAGGAAACAAAGGTTTACATCATTCCTCGGGCTAATTACTTTTAGATAGCAGACCTGAAGAAGACCCGGAAGAAAAGTGCAAGGTTAGGAGAATCGTCCATGCAGCGAGCCCCATCCATCGCAGCAGCTTTGTAAGTACTTGTTTAATGGGGTTAGCCTGAAGATATACGGCGTACTTCCACACTTCATCGATTCTGCAGCTGCCAGAATCTGCTGTATCACTCTCCAGACGTTTACATTTGGTACAGCACGGCCAAATGGGAAGTTTAACTGTGTGGGACGCTGTATGACTATGGTTGGTGAAATTGTTTGAATAGAAGAGAAGTAAGCTTGGTGGCTTTCAAACTGATGCGAGGAAGTCTTGCATTGAAGGTTTGCTGCTGTACTAGATTTTATGATGCACATTTTACAACTCAGGTAAAGTTGATCAGTAAGTAAGTAATATACAGTAATTTCAATTTGCTGATTCAGTCTTTTTAAATGACAAAGCAGCTCTTGTTTGGATTAGATAATGTGATGTGTCTGCACATGTCTAATTGTATGTTACAGGAGCTAGGCTAATGGCAACGTTTACTTAAGACGACCTGACATAAAAGTGCCTTCAGGGTGCTGCTGTTTTCTATATAATCAAGTACAATTTGGCGTCAGAGTGGTTAACAGTCTCACCTCACAAACAGTAAGACTCTCCAGGCCCACTTTTGTTGTTGCTTGTATGTTTTACTCCATGTTGAAGGAAGCTGGCTTCTCTCACCAAAACATGCACTATTGGCCAAATTCTCCACCGACAACAAGCTCTGGAGATGGGTTCCATTTCAGACCAGGAAAACCAGACAACCAGCCTAGTCCAATTTAAACTGATTGCCCAAAGTGCATGTAAACTCAGGGACACTGATTGAGGAGCTGTAAACTGTTTCTTTTGGAAATCCAATTGGAGCACATGGTCCTGAACAATTTAAATCTTTTTACATTCAGACTTCATGTACTTGTAAGGAGAGATTCGGTCTGCAGCTGGGCGAAATTGAACAATAAAACGCCCTGCACACACATGGGTCTAAATGTTTAAAACAGTCTTACGAGTCGCAGAAAAACTGTGTGTGTAAAATACAAATACATGATAAACAACAAAACAAGTATAAAATTGTTAACATTAAACTAGCCTGGACCATGCAGTAGCGGACCTGACACAGTACGACATGTCTCTTCAGGCTAATCAATTTACTCTCTCACATGTAAACAGGAAAACCAAAAAAGATTCTCTTTATTTGAGTCTAGTTTGATTTCCCTGATCATGTAAACACACTGTGCTTCACTCACTGCTCCTGAGGAGAAGCCCCAGAGGTATTGAAGCACGGGTCAAACTGCAGACGACAGATTTAACTTAGGGAAAATAAAGTGTACTTTGGCTTTATTTCATTTTGTGGCAGAAATGTTGCAGAAGCAGTTCAGGAATATCCTCTGCATCTAATTTTAGAATGTTTTATTCTCCAAAAAAGCAGGAAGTGCACTGCAGTAGCAATCAAGCAATTTGGTGCAAATGTACTTATGTTTTCATAAGTAAATTGTTTTCTCAAAAGCAATTTACTGATCATCTTCTCCAAATTACAATTTAAACTGACCATAAAACATATACAGTATATTGGTCATGCCTGAAAATTAAAGAAGATGTTTATCTTAGAAAAAAAGTGATTCCTATTTTCACAAACCGGAATCACAAAGCAACCCTCCATCCCCACTCAGTGATGGCGAGCAGCCTTGCAGCAGAAGCCTCAACCTCTGACCACCACCAAGTGTTTCATAAGCTGCATGTTATTGGTTGGTGGGGAAACTGGACATCCAGACACAAGGAGGAACATGCAAGCTCCACACAGAAAGACGCAAGCCTCGCAAGAGTCAAACCTGCAACCTTTTTGCTGTTCTTGCCATGCTGCTGATGAAAGGTGGCGGCTAATACGCTAAAAGGGTCCATTTATTGGCCAAATACAGTCTTAGCATCTTTGCATAGTATCAGAATTTTGTAAGTGGGGAACTACTTTAACTACTGAAAAACATTTTAAACTAAACACTTTTGTTTTTAAAGGTTTTAAACTGTAAAATCAACCACAGAGCCTTAACATTTGACGCTAAGTATAACAGTTTTTTTAGTCACTCCCTTCAAACAGAAAGTAAAAAGCCATGTTACCACTATTAAAAAACCTTTTTGGAGACCTCTACATGGTTAAATCTCTGCCCTATCCTCTCCTAACTCTGTATCGACTGCAGCGTCTTATCTAGAGCAAACCTTTCTTCACTCAGCCCAGCTCAGGGGACGACCCATGCTCTGCCGGTTGCTCTGGGACAACACCGGGTTGCCGCGAGGCCAGTCTCTTTTACGATAACATCAGCCCTCCCCCTTTTTTCCCTCCTCCTCTTCACCCCCAGAGGAACAGTTTCCCTCAGGAGGTCAAAGGTTTACTCACATGTACACAGACGCACACACTCACTCATGTCCCGAGTCGCTCCCAGGGCCGTGCGCGAACAAAGCGGGGCCATTGTGAACCGGAGCGCGCACCTTTTCGGACAGAGGCGTGTGCGCGTTTGTGGCATCGCGGTTTTGGCTTTTGATGGATCTACACCACGGGGCAAATGCTTTGAGAACAAGCCGGCTTTCTGTGCGTGATGTATGGGCTGCTGACTGCGAAGAAAAAGACTGCACTGATAATTGACGTCAGTGGTTTTAACAGAAAAAGCCCTGGAAGCTTGTCAGGAATATGGGGCATCTTAGCGGTTAGCTTGTGTGCTACAAGAGTGGTGTATAGGTCAAGTTTGTTGCGATAAAATGGTCAAGTACATGCATTTATAAAGCTGTTTTTAAACACAAGACATACCTGAGTTGACTATTTCATTCTTGCCAAAGGATTAGAGATGAATGTTTTGTCATATTTTCAGTCCAAATAGAGAAAATGGTTATTAAAAGTGACCAAAACACACAACAAAATGACTAATATGCACTGACATGTGAACAACTGCATGACAAACTCTCTTCATAATGTGTTTTATTCAGTGTTATTGGAGGAACTACTTCTTGGAGTCAAAATGAGACTGCTGCATGTATAATGGGGCGCTTTATTCTTCAAAAACCAGGAAGTGAGCAGTTAGCTAGCTAGGTGTTAGCTTTAGCGTGGCGGAAAGTTGTGGATAACGTTTAACTGCCTTTGTTAGTAAATATTACAGTAAATGAATAATGTATTATAATTAAAGATCGACTGTAATGGTTTTTTATTTGGCCGAAGCTGATACCATTATTTGAAATTTTATCAGCCGATTTTCAAGGTCGTTTTCTTGGGCCGATTTTCTTATTTTTGTTTTAAAAACAGAGCTGGAGTGAGATAGTATAACCAAAAAAACAAACATTCGTATTGTTCATATTGACAAACAAACTTATGTGCTGCAGCCAAAGTTATAGAACAAGAACAAAACTTGAAAAACATAATAATGATCAAATCAAAACTGCAGACAGAAGAATGAACAAAAGAATTTAAATATCGGTCTGCCGATATATCGCTTTATCTCTAATTATAATTAATGGCCTGAACTCAAAAGAAACACTGCAAAAAATTTACTTCAAAGCAAGCTAAAATGCTTGACTCTAGAATTTTAACCTTAACTTCAGAAATGTAGACAAATTCTTTATTTTTCTTTGCTATATTCTGTTTTGGATATTTTGTCAACAACAAATGGGATAACCAATTTATTTATGTTCCTAAGCCAAATTATCTCATAACAATCTTTGCAATAATTGATATATTCTGTATAAGCAGTTTAAGTAAATAAATTGATGTAGTTAAAAAAATTCTGAAAATAATTTTAGGCTAGGTATAGGCTGCATATATATTTTTTCATATATTCATAAATTCATAAAAAACAAACAAAAAATCAACTGAACGTTTATTTATTATTGTTTTCACATTATTTGTTGAAAGTTCACGTTGGGAACAAAAACAGTTGACTATAAGTTTAAAGAAATAAATCACTAGCTATTTTACTGTAATATCTGTATGTAAAGGTAACATTTTATTTAGACTATTGACCCTATTTTGTCCCGCCTACTTTTCTAGGACGTGCACTTCCTGTTAAGCTGCATTTAGCCTGTAGATTTCAGTCGATGGGTTTATTTTAGCTGTCATTATATTTAATTAAAATTGCCCCACAAGACAGACAAACAAACACGTTAGCTACCTCAACAGAGCTAAACAGGAAGTGCATTTCCAAGCCAAGTGGGCGGGACAAAATAGGGTCAATAGCCTACCGTAATTTCTATACTATAAGATGCTTCTTTTTCCACAATCTTCACTCTCCAGTCTAATGAAGCTACTAAATTATAGATTCACATTAAGTTAGTAAAAGTCCTTTATACTGTGTGCACTTTATTTGTTTTGTTTTTTTAAATGTGGTGTCTTATATATCAATAGTGTGAACATTACGGTAATCCTGCATTTGTGTGTCTGCATTCAAGCCTTTTCATTATTTAAGATCTGATCCATGAACCCTCCATTTAACAAATAAAACCTGCATTGTTCATAGATTAAAGCTAATATGTGTCCATACAGTGAGTGTGATGTCAACAATGCTCTGATTAAATTGCAGACAAGCTTCACTGTAATAAAGGGCTCATTACAGGAAGCACTTATTACCGCTAAAGCATTTCCCTTCCCCATTGTAATGACTGGAGGGATAATGTCCTGACCAGTGTTTGAACTCGCTAGGCTAAAACTTGGTTACATCCCTGGTATATAATCTTCTCCAGTTTGGATAATAATATAGCTCAACATGGAAGCCAGTGAACGGCACTAAACTGGATTTTTATCGTCTTAAAAACAAAAAACAATTACATTTAGACACAGTTTATCAAAATAATGGATTCAATTAGCAAATCTCAAAGGCTGCATTTTTTGAAGTCCCATAATTTCCTTCATAAAAAACAAAATATGTGACTTTCTGCATACATTGTCCTTTAATAATAAGGAATAACTGTATTAATTTATCATTTTATTAGGTGGGTAGTGCTCTAGCTGAATCAAAACGTAACAAATCTGCACCAAATGCTTCAGACGTACAAATATTAGCTTTGATTCTTTGAGTTTTAAGACTGTACATATTAACAAAATATAATCTGAAAAACTCCTGTGCCTTTAGAGTTAACAATGTTTATTTATTTTCTAATTTTTGCGTAACTTTACAATTTAAATAAGGCAGCAAAACCACATCTAGGCTCATTTTACACTGCTAGGTAACAAAAAATCAACAGTTTCTCAAGACACAAATTCGGGTCGGGAATGTGTTGGGAAGGAGGTCGGAGGCGGAAGGTTACAGTTGCTGTAGATTCTGAGAATTGAGAAAGCCGACACATGCTTCATATGCTTAAAAATACATATTTGACCATCATGACGGAGACTTACAAAGACATTTAACAAGGCCTTAACTAAGGGCGCTTCCCAGGATTTTAGCGATATTAATACATGTAGATGAGACATTGCAAGTTAATTTTCACATTAATAGATGCGTTGACAATGTATCTGTGCTGGTTCAAAGATATCAGAAACAGTCCTTACTTTCCCGTGGCCTGTCCCTGTAGTAATAAGCCTCATATTAAGCCAGAGCCGGGTTATTGCAGTCGTGTCCGGGTCGTGTTGTCGTGACCTGTGGGACGTGAATCTGCCGTTGCACCACAGATTCTGCAGCAGCTGACTCAGAATAATGAATGAGCCGAGTGTTTTCTGTGGAATCGCTCACTCACTGTGGCTCATGTTTTTGTAATGTGTTTCTGTCATACACGCAGGAAATTCAAGATAATAACGTTTGGACCAGGAACAAGAATTATTCTATATCATCTTAAAGCAGGATCTTAAGGCTTTGAGAAGTACTGTCTGAGTCATTATTCATCAAATAGTCCACAGTAAAGAGTGTTATTTAATAAAATGTAAAAATATATGAACAGTAGGTCTGTCAGTAACGATTACTTTAGTAGTCGTCCTGTCAGCAATTATTTTTTGTGAATAGTCCTTAAACGTTTTTTTGTATCAGACTTTTAAGGTGCATTCACAATACACTTTTGATTCGGATCAGGATTCGTTTGCCTGGATAGTTCAGTTCGATTGGTTTAACTGTGAACGCGCAAACGAACTATGATCCGGTCCAAAATGTCCAATTCTGCTTCACCTGAGGCTCAGAATCAAAACAAACGACGTGTGTGAGATCGATAATGAGACAAATAATACACAAAAACACATGAAAGTAACAGGAGAAGGACAGAGGATGATTCAGGTATACCGTAATTAATTATGATCACACAACCGTATATCACCGTTATCTCCCATTGTTTATAAAAATAACAAAGTTATACATCTTAGACGAAAGCAAATACAGAAAGTAACACTACAGCTCACATTACTGTGGGGAAAATAGTCTATATTCATCTAATATTTAGTTATGCAGCTAAGTGAGCAGATGACAGACCTTTCACAGCCAGATTTTCTCAAATAGATGAACTTTTTGTCACGTTTAGCCCTCTTCTCTCGTCTTCTGAAGTGAAAGTCCACATTGTCTTCACTTCGACACTTCGTCTGTCACTCACTCTGGTCCTGTTAATGTGAGAGAAGTTGTGGGATTGATCCATAAAAACAAAAATATTAAGTCCAGCAGTGTGTTTGTTTCTGATGGAGCTGTAGTTGCAGATGTGTCTTCTTTGCTGTTAACGTGATGTGTTTCTGTCCCACAGCACCTCTACAGGTGAAAGGCAGATGTGTCTCTGCGATGGTTCGATTGGTAAAAAGTGTATTGTGAACGTGAACCGAGCCAGTTTAGAGTTGCAACTTTGGTTCCCAAACGAGTTCAGTCCGGTTCGGTTTATATTGTGAATGCAGCCTAACTTAATGGATTCTGGTGAACAAACAGGACAGCATTTGACACAGTCAGAACATTGTGAACTCATTTCCATTATCTGTGCTTGGGATAATTTATTGTAAAAAGTCGAGTATAGTTCCTTTAATGCAGCTGTTTTTTCAAATATACACTACTTTTTCCCACCTTTGTCTCTGATTGGTCAGTTTTTGCAATACATTTGAGCTGGATTTGACCAATCACTGTAAATATGAACTTCAGAAGTAAATGATGTTATTTCCTCACAGACAACAAGAAAACAGACAGTACATGAATTATGATGAAATTAAAACTGTGATGTGACTCCAGAAAATAGTGATATTTCTTTGCCAGCCGTGCATGCCTCCTACATGAGCTTACACACACTGACAGCCGACTGCACACACAGCGCTGCCATTGAGATGAATTCATTATGACATAAAATATTTAGCACATCAGAGGCAGCATTTTTCAGAGGTTTAGTTTTCAGCCACAGTCCCAGAGGAGTTACTGGAGAAACCCCCGCTGAACTGTGGTTTATTCTGCACCTCCCAGCCCAGAGCCGTGTCTGTGTATATAATTATGAATATTAAAAGACAAAAGGCGGTTTGAGCTGGAGAGCAGGTGCACATAGGATCACACTGGTTGCTCTTTGTGTTTCTAACTTGTAGTTTCTGGGCATTGAGCTGCTGGTTTTGTTTTCCCAAGAGTTGACCCTGTGGCAGAACGTGTTATTGAAGCTGGGCTCTGCTATTGTGATAAAAGCGGATCACGTAAGCCAGGATATTGAGAAATGTAAGCAAGCCAAGGACTATTTCAACACCTGTGTGCCTGCTTTAAGTTCCTATTTAACCTTGAGATTAAGGATGTCAAGATTTTACTGTTAAAAGCACTTAAACTGTTTCTCCAACATGCACAAACGTTTTTTAAATGAATTTATTACTTTGAATCCACAGATAGTCATAATTTGTGCTTTTTACATCTTAATCTAAAAAAAACAACTTGCTAGCCAACAAGCAAGCTTTCTTCTGGGTTTCAGGGAACAACATTTTTTGTTTCTAGATGTAGATGTGACAATGCAAACTCATAGTTTTGGGAGTACATCTGTGTATTTGGCGCTGGGCCTTTAGATAGGTAGAAGGATAGAAATATACTTTATTGGTCCAAGGGAAATTCAGGTTATCAGCTGCTCTCAGTACAAGCTGATGGTTGCTATGGGTCCCCGGGAAAAGTCCTTTGGGAAATTGAAGAAAATACAGATGCAAGCATTACATTCAGTCATAGCATACAATATAAGACATCAGCAAAACACAGTATACTAGGTAATTTTTTTGTTTGGACTTTTGGTAAACAAGATAAACAAGAAGTGAGGAAGAGTAGGGACGTTCTGGGAATTGTGCAAATCTGAGGGTCTGAGTGTGAGAGACACCATGCAACCAACCATCATGATTATTCAAGTCACAATATAAACAAAATTGTAGACCTGTAGTCCTTTAGTCGGTCGATG
This sequence comes from Mugilogobius chulae, assembly GCA_038363315.1. Taxonomy (NCBI): domain Eukaryota; kingdom Metazoa; phylum Chordata; class Actinopteri; order Gobiiformes; family Gobiidae; genus Mugilogobius; species Mugilogobius chulae. The sequence goes on from CM076404.1 coordinate 32,356,280, forward strand.
TTAGCCAAAATGTACATTAGTTGACAATGTATGCAAAAAATGAATAATCAAGTGTTTTGTTTATAGGAAAAAGGGCAAAAAGAGCAAACACAATCAACAATTAAAACGTGAAACTGGTAACTTTTGTGACTAGTTTAAATAGTTTATATTTTTCTGACTGGCCTTCAATGAGTGACAAAGACATTTCTGTTGGATTGATATATCGTCTAAATATCGTATCAGAATACAGAAAAAAAGTCGCCCACACAAAATAATAAGAATACGTTACCAAATATTTGGTGTAATGTAGGGGTGCCCAAACTTTTCTCCTTGTTGGGCCAGAATTAGCTAATTTTTTCCTAAGCGAATCAAAATATCTTTCATTGAAGCATGCCGAGGGTCAAACACAATTTTGTTTTGCATTTAAAAAGTTTTTATTGAGAAGATATGAAGATTAATTTGTCTTTTATTGACGTTGAAGTTTTAGGAGATTACACTTTATATGGTGTCATTTGACAGTATTTTTAACACAAAATTTAATCTAAATGATTGTCCTAACAAACCTATACTCTTTCCAAATTCAAATCCCTGGTGGGCCGAATTTGGCCACCGGGCCATCTTTGGGCACCACTGGTCTAATTCCTTGTCCACACTTCCAAGCTCAGGCATTTCAGAACAAATATTTGTCCTAAACCACATCGTCCACACGAGGCAGGAGTTTCAGGACAATGAAGAGGAATATATCTGAAACCAGGTCCCAGAGTGAAAAGATTTAAAAACTCCGGTTTAGCGTCTCTGCAGTTGCGCTGTATCTGCACCATTTTTTCCCCAAATTCAAATGAATCGATTAGTTTTAAAACTTTTTATTGAAAGGTCAAGGTTGCTTGTTTTGGGATTTCTTTCTTTCTTTCTTTCATTTGTTTCTCTCTGAAAATCTGGCAACACGACAGCCTTCGACAGCTGGATTTAGCCACTGACAAGTAGAACTTTCTGAAAAATGAGATACTCCTTTGTACCTCAAAGGCAAAAAAAAAAATATCGTGATAAAATCTAATTCGTGATCTCTCTCCAAGAAAATTGAGAGAATATGTATTTTTTACGCCATATCGCCCAGAACTGCTTCTACAACACACGCTTCCACATTAGGATCACGGACTTTACTTGAGCTATTCTTTCTAGTTGAATTTCACAACACAAGCGAAACGCTAAATGTTCAGTTTGTTTATTCCTTCAAGTCGCAATGAAGCCTTAAAAACATATTAAACTGCACTGGAGGCTCCCTGCACAGACACAGCTAACGCGTCTGGATTTCTTATTAAAACTGCTGATGAGGAGTCGTCTATTAAAAAGCCGTTAGCCTCCTCCCGCTCCGTACAGTCTGCTCGTGTATAAGTGAAGCGTTCAGCGTTCAGCCACAGAGGCATTTCCTCTGACAATACCACTGTGTGTTTGGTTAATGGAGGCATTGAGCTGATCCCGACTGTCAGCTGTTTACATCTGCTCCCTGTCATTAACCGCTCACTCTCGCTGCACTAGACACTATATATGACACTGTAAAAAAATAAAACAAAACTTGACATTTTCTAGCTTTTTTTTTTTTTTTAGGGTAACATGTTTCTAAGTTTGACGTATCATTAATTAAAATGAAAAACATATTTATTATTTTGCACAACTTCTTGCTCCATTGCACTATATTGTAAAAACATGGCCAAATTTACATTTTCTAGGTAATCAGTGGTCATAATGTTTATCGAGTAACATTTTTCCAAGTATTTAGCATCATTATTAAAAATAAATAAATACAAATCATGTCATATAAAATAATACAATAAATAAAATATTGATAAAGAATATTACAAAAAGGAAAATGTATCTAAATAAAAACATAAATTAAATAAAAATAAATATTACAAAAAATAAATTGTATAAAAAACTGAATCAATTCATTAAACAAATTATGTATATAAATAAAAATAAATAAACAATGTATAAAAATAATATATAAAAAAATAATATAAATAAAAATTACAAACAAATATAAATAAATAGAATATATATTTTTTAAATAAAATACATTTTGAAAATAGTCACACTTTGAAAATTCAAATATTTTGCGTAGACTTAAGGCAATTAAATTGACTTAAAATAAATGTTGGATTTCATTGACATTCGCTTAATCTTTTATTTATTATTATTCATCTTTGTTATCAATTTATAATTTGCCATGAAACTAAAGAGAACATTTTCCTTTGTTTCTTTCAATAATTTAGATTCAAATGTTTACACCACATCAAAAAAAAAAAGTTACATCCTTAAAAAAATATATAGCAACTAATTATCTGGAAAATGTAGAGTTCTGTAGACATGGCACTTGAATTAAAATAACAAAAAGTTAGAGTTACTTGTTTTTAAGAACATTTGAGCTCATTTCAAACTGAACCTCTGAGTTTACAGTGCATGTGTTTGTGTGTTTGTGATTTCCTGTGTGCTGCTGCGGATGTGGCTTGCTTTGCTCACTCCGGCTACACTTCTGCTTCGAGTGGAGACTTCTCAGACACTTCCGGAGTTGCCCCACACTTTGCTTGACGACCAATAAGATGATTGGGACGAGAGGAGCAGCTTAAATGTAACCCAAAGTGACAGACGCATTGATACTGTTGATGCTCCTGTTTGTACAATAGTTAATCTTGTCTATACCGGTGATGAAGCAAATGGAGAAATCCCTCGTGTTCTAGTCTCACACTTCCTGTCAGTATGACAACAATTATGTCACAACGACTTACTCCTGCTCATTTGTAGATCCACAGCACATACTGTTAAAGCGTTGGTTAAAATACACTGAAGGGTAGTTCACGACCATGAGTTTTCACAAATTCGAGATGTTTCTATGGCAGATTGGCTTCTCTTTCACACGACAACGAGCTACATAAATCGGCGTACCTCTGGATATGATTCAAGAGGTAGTTTTGCTGCGCAGTGGGGTTCTGGTTCAGTGGATATCAGCTGACTTGCTTGAGATTAATAAGGTTTTTTTCGGTCCCTCAAAGCCCCGCTGTACTTCCTTGTTAGCGTATGGACTTAGCGCTGCTCGTACCTCTGCATCCGTCCATCTCTCACCATCAGTAAACATTAATGCCATTATTATTTTAACAAAAACTTTCCAACATGCCTGGTGTTGTTGATGTGAGTTGCATGCGTTCAGAACAGACAGTGTTTTAAGTGTTTAAATTTGCGCGTTAAAGCGTATTTTGACGCAGAATATTTTCGAAGCTGACACCCCAACAAGCCCCAAAACGCCCAAATGCGCGTCGTCGTATGGGACAAAAAGACACTTTTAACTCCCCAACGCACTTTGAGGTGCTGCTTGTTTGCAAAAGGCTTTGTTTTGCTTGTAGGTCACGTTAAGAGAGGAGGGAGAGAGATAGAGCTTGCTGCCTTCATAAAACATAGCTTATTTGATTGCATGACCTTCTTCTCCTCCAGGCAGCATCTTTTTGCTGTCTCTGTCCTCCTCCAGTGTCACGTCGTACAGCAGTGGTTTAAATACGGCAACAAGTATTTTTAATAGATCCATGTGAGCGTGTTGTCAGTCCAGATCATGTCCCGTGTTGTTTGTTTTGCCATGTTGCCAGATTTTCATGTCAAGCCTATGAAAAAAGTCCCCAAACAAGCAACCTCTCTTTTAAAAGTTATTAAAAGACTTCAGTAAACAGTCCTCCTTTCCCTTTGATGTGAGAGGAGAACAGCAGCATGTCACGTGTCACAGGAGTGTAGTCTCTGATTGGCTGACGCCGACTTCCAGCACGTCAGAAGATGGATTTTCCCAACTCCTGCAGCACACTTTGCACAAAGTTGCGGCCGCCACAGGTTTGAGCTTCCACTTCGCAATACGCTGTGTTTTCAGACACAGAAAGGCGTGTCAATGGACGCTCCAGACGCCAATGCGCGTGAACGCTCAAAATGCAGGTTTACATTGACTTGACATTGAAAATGGACGCAAAATACGCAAAGACGCTGTCCGGTCTGAACGCACCATAAGGGAATAGCACTTGCCCCACATCAGGAGCTAATTTGGTCCCCACATTGGCCTCACTGGTTCCTGGTCCTTATGTAGAAACACGCCAGAAAAGGGGCCAGGGGCTAATAAGGTTACACAAACAACAAGAAGTTCCTACAGTTTGATAACGCCTAATATCTGACTTGAGTCCATGTTTGCTTGTGTAAACTTGAACGGGTTTTCTGTCTGTCTCTGAGTCAGTTGTGATGATATTTGTATCTGCCTGTGTCAGTGTTGTGCTGCTGCTGTCGTCTTGTCTCTCTCAGAGCCCAGCAGCTGTGAGGAGGGCGAGGAGGGGGATTCCCTTCAGACTCTCGGGGGAGGTAACCAGAGCAAAGGCAGAGGCACACTGTCCGCAGGCACAGCCCCTCCTGCTCTCTCCCCCGTGGAGCTGTTTCTAAGGAACCGGCCCATGTGCTGCAGATCATGTTAGTCATAAAGCCTGTCTGATGAGTAACTGTGAGAGACAAAGCACCAGCACCAGGCTTGTGCCAAATGTTGTGTTGTGAGTAGTTCAAACATTTTGGCTTCATTGTTCGACACAAGCTAAATGAACATTGGCTGCAGAGAGAGTGGACTTGCACACAGTTACTCAGGGCCAACTGAATTTTATTTTCCCAAGGGCTAGGTTTTTCGGTGGACTGTGATCTCCGGGCTGGAGGTCTATGCTGAACCACCATTTTTATTTGAAATCTTAACATAACTAATGCTGTAATAGATTTTTGAGGACAAAATACAAAAGACATTCTAGCACTAGAGCAAGACTATATAGATACTTAAACTAGCCTAGATTCAAACAAGCAAAAACACAACTTATATTGTTGGAAGTTAGTTTGTGAGCAGTTTGTGAGTTCGAAGATGGTTTGTGAAAATGAACTTGAGACTTGACTTGAACTTCTAATCCAGTGACTTCGGACATGACGTGGAGCTTGGTGACTTGAGATGACTAGATATTTTTTAGAAAAGATAAACACATGTTTATTATTATTTAGGACAGAGGTCTCCAACCTGTAGCTTGGGAGCTATACTAGCTAGTTCTCCACCACTCAAGTAGCTCAGGACTTTAAATCATCAAATTGTATTTCATGCCTGTTTGTATTGTAAATGTATTAGATGTATTTAAATGCCCGTGTGTTCACTTCTAAATAAATAATAGATGTTTCATTCAGGCATAACTGGGCTCCATTTAACTTAAGATTCCTTTTGCAGAATCATCGATTTTGGTCTGATTTTAGTAGGGCTGGGCGATCTGGGGAAAAAATATAATCACGATTTTTTTTTCTCATATTGACCAATCTCAATTTTCGATTTGCTTTTGTTTAACCTTTTCAAAATCAAACAAAAATGCATTCATGAGCATAAACAAACAAAAACTACAAACTTTTAGTATGTACCATTTATTAGATTTCTTTGAAACTTATATTAATATTCTGCTTCAAAGTTTGACTTTTGCTCCAAACAACACATTTTTACTGACAAAAGATTGGTTTTCGATTTTTCGATTCAAAGTCCACCACCAAATAATTCATGATTTGGTTTGATTCGATCTCTCGATTTTTTTGATTAAAGGTGTGGTTGCTGATTTTTACACTTCAAACACAGTTTAGGTTTTAAATCTGACAACTTCCTCTCATAAATCCTTCAATACTTGGTTAATATTGACATATATTCATTTTGGCTGCAATTCTGGTCAAAAGCTTCTTTTTACAAACAACAAAGTAAAACTGGAGAGGACCACCCCAGCTCAGCCAATTAGAGAGCAGCATTCAGCTCCTGATTAGAACTAATATTTTTATTTATTCAGTTCAGACAGTACTCCGAGGTCTCATTTTTTCACAAAGTGCAGTATTAACTATATACTTTTTAATGGAAAACACAAAGTTTAGAAATTTACAATTACAAAAGTTAGCTACCCCAACTTTAATGGCTCAGCCCTAGATATTAGTCAACCAGGCATTTCTTTGGTAGATTAACAGCTCTATTTCTCTTTTATTTTTTGGGAATTTGACTCTGACTTGGAATCAAAACAAAGAACTTCCCAGCACTGTTGACAATTTCATTGCAAAAGATTCAGAATGTGCCTGATCAGGGTCATTAGCCTGTGCTGTTGCTACGTTGCTAACACAGAGTAAACAAAATGCCTGTGTGTTGGATACTGGAGGTTGGAATATTCATTAAAATGTGACTGGTTTTGAATATGACATGACAGAGTGAGGATCGTTTTTCACCAGGACCACACACTTTTCATATAAAACCGTTGACGTGTAACTGGCACCGCAGTCTTCAGGCGTTACTGGGACTTTTCCCAAACCGTTGACATTATCAAATCATCCTAAAAGTTGTCTCAATATCAGTTCATTTGGATAAAAAAGTACCTTCTGCTCGACAGCTCCAGGTTTACATACAACATCTTAAAAAATACGTTAAACTATGTGCTTTAGGGTTCTATTCTTGACAAGGGCTTTATATTTTTTGTTCTTACTTGTTTTCTTCTACAGTATGTTTCAACTTCTTCCATCTTGTTTAAGTCATTATTAGTCTTTTGCAAGCGCAATGAAATATTTCAGTTTTACATTTTTAAGGCTTCAAAAATCAGCGTCTGCACAGAAATACAGGAAAACTACAACAGCTCTCCTGCTTTTTCTCACTGACACAGACTTAAGCATCACAAAGAGTTTAGCTCATTACCTTTCAATGCTTAAAAAGAAACTTAATGCAGAATTATTTTGGGTTAAAATTGAATGATCTATTCTACTTTTTCCCCAGGCCTTTTTTGGACATTTTTGTGCAAACTCGCTCAGTTTGCAGTTATGTGAGCAAAAACTGCGACTGTATTGGACAAACGGTGTCAGTGCATTTTCAGTTCACGCCCACGTCACATTGAGTTCACGCGACAGAAGAGTGGGATATAAAAACTCCTCCCTCTGACACTGCTGCTAAGACGAGCTTTGGCTCAGTTAGATAAACGTGCGGTGCGATGTTCAGAGATGCCCAAGATCGATCCTCGTTTCGTTGTTTCAGTTTTCTCATTTTCAATTTTAGAAAATACTCACATGTTCACATCAGCGCATGCATGTGCTTATGTAGGCTAAAGCAAAGGCTTCATGTCTGCAAAGTTAAAAAAAAAGAGTCTTGACGTAGAAGTAGCCAGTGACAGCCTCAGAACTGTGAACTTCTCCACACGTAAGGATTGCTCCCACACAAAGCTCGCTGTCCATATTTGGTTTCTGTCAATCAATGTCTGTTCACACCCACTGGGCGTCTCTTAAAAGGTCTCCGGGCATCTCCCACTTTTGCGAGTCTGTTTGAGGTTTAGTTGTGGGCAGAGTAAGGCTCTAACAGCATGTTTAGCCTCACTTTAAATTAGGGCTGGGTAATTAATTAAAAAATCAAGATATCGAATGGAATTTTCAATTTTTTGGTTGTGAGTTTTGAATCAAAAAATTGAAAAACCACTGCTTTGTCGTAAAAACATGGTTTGGCGCAAAACTCAAACTCTGAGGCAAAATATTGATATATAACTTTTTTTTAAAATGAATATATATTAAAAACTTTAGTTTTTGTTTATGTTCATAAATGGCATTTTTCTTAGGTTTTTGAAAAGTTTAAACAAAATCGAATCAAAAACCAAGATTGGTCAATTTGGAGAATAAAAATCATAATTTTAATTTTCCCATCTCGCTCAGCCCTAGCCTAAATAAAATGTTATTTAATCTGTTTAATGACTGAACTATTTGTTGTAACTGCTGCTAGCAAACAAGCCTGCTAAAGTCAGCACTGTTGCCGTGACAACAGAGAAGCTGATTTATACATTTTCTGCCACACAGTCAGAATGTTGAGGAGCCTTTTTCTAATAAAGACTGTCTGTGCATAACCTTAACAATATTGCCTTTTTAATTGGGTGTATAATCCAGTTCAGGCTCAGCAGGTTGTGGATTGTCATCACGCCCGTCGTCCCGCGGCTGTGTTTGTCCCGTAACACTATCTTACTCTATAATGCATGTGTAAATAATGTAATGGTGAGCCTGGCTGTCCTGCTAACCAGCCCTTATGTAACCCACAGGTCTTTTACTGCTGCTGTTGTTGTTGTGTTGGGTCCAGATGGCTGTCCCTGTCCCGCGCTCATATGGGGCCACAGAGAGGTGCTTCTGCGGGCGCCCCAGTCACCTCCTCTCTGTCGGGATTGAGTTTCTCTTTCCCTAATCTCTCGCACAATTGTAACGTGAGCGGTTTTTATTGGAGACAGTGACACATGCCAGTTTTCTGTGGGTTTGTCGTAGAAGTGTCAGCTACTTTTCTTCTCTCGCCTCGGGGGCCAAAAACCACAAATCTCATGCTGTCGTTGACATATTTTGCACAGAAAAGCATAGTTTCTGTGGCCCGTTGAATGATTTGGAAATGTATTCTTTCTAATGATGTTTTAAAATAAGGACTTGCCATTTTCAGTTTTAAGAACAAGATGCAGTTCATAATCTGTTGTAGTCATTACATGTCTTTTCATCATTAAATATTTGTTTTGCTTGAGTTGAAACTGAAACTAGCTCAACAGTTTTTGTCTGTACATTTTTCAGTCATTTCTTGTGAGTTTCTTAATAATTACAATAGCTTTATGTAGAAATGTATGCCAGAGCTCGAGATTGAGAAACAAACATTCACTTTTCTGATGTGAACACCTACACTGTAAAAAATGGCAGTGTAGTACAATTTAAAAATGCAAGAACAGTTAAAGTTATAATTTAATAATCTCCTATACAGTATGTCAGTTGTTTGTCATGTGCAACTTATAACTGCAACTTATGATCACTCAGAAAAACAGCTTTATTTATGCAGCACCTTTCACAGATAAAAAACACAAAGTGCTTTACAAAGCAATCCACCCTCTTCTTATACAGATAAGTTGTATGAATTATAACTTTATAGTGTAAGTTTCACATGGTCAAGTTATAACAAAACAGTATTAAAGGTGCATTGCGCAACTTTTTGGACGGACATAAACTCTGATAAATGCATATTTTTGTCCTTTGTATGTCTTTGTTGCATTAAAATAATAAGTAAAAAACACAACTTTTCTTTGAACTGGCTTGCATGGCCGTTATCTGGCCTGGAGGAAGTTTGCTCATGTTTGTTTCCATAGAAATGTGGTTTCTTTAGCTGATTTTTTTCATACTATATCATGAAATGTGTTTATGTCCATTCAGAAGTATGGTTTTAACTTTCTAATTCTACTGAATTGTGTAGATGCTTTTCATCTCCAGAAAAGTTTAAGTTAAATTAACTTTAGAGATCCACCGATCCTGCTTTTTCAGTTGTGATACCAACAATTTGGCTTTATGTGTCTACCGATACCAAAGTTGAAATTACTTTTTTATTTCCAAAATTTGGTTAACTAGTTGAATCATAATGCTGCAACTGATACATATTGTTTGTGAATAATGTTATGAGACATTCTGGTTCACACCCAGAGAGTAAATAGTAAATTATGATGTTGAATTAGAGGCACAACTATCGTCTGAACCGTTATTATGAAACCGATACCTGATCCAGTAAAATCTCATGGATTGTGGCTCATATTGGATCGATCATCACTAGTTAGTCGCAACACTAATTGTGTCTAATAGCTTTTGATTAAATTAATTAAAGCCGTAGTCCTTTGTTTAGTCTCTTAGTTGATGGTGTTTTAGCTGTTCACATTTTGTATTAGTTGACAAACATGTAGATATTTTAGATTGTAAATAGAAAAGGACAAGATCACAACAAAACATTTGTCAGCAAATGTTTTTAGATACAATTATTTTTGTAAAAGCTCGATTACAGTTTAGTATTTTCAGTGCAGCAGTTTGACTCATTGTGAGAAGATGTTTTTTGGTTTGAAAACTTTTGCCACACTAACTTTTCAGCCGACTACTCAACTGACAGGACACGCCTTTAGTTGACCAATCATTTCCTTGGTAGACTGGTGTACACTAGTATTCATTTCTATTGGTTTAACATTCTACTGTTTGCATTGACTCATAATACCAGGGATCTGTTCTAGTTTAATTTAGCGTTATTGTTTTTAAGTAAACCACATGTTGTTTTACCTTTACCACAGTAACATTTTCTTCTTCAGAATGTCCAGCCCTGCCCTGTGTTGTTGTAAGTTTGAGTGTAGTACTCTCCCTTTTGCATGAATGCGTGGGGCTTTGCATATGTGGGCTGACGGAAACCTGCAGCTGGAGACAGTAGAGTAAAAGTCTGTGTGCTGCTGTCAGAGGGAGGATGAGTCTGTGAAAGAGGAGGAGGACTGAGGTTTTGGGCTGTAATCATTAGTCATACACTGTTATCAGACAGTCATCAGGATCAAAACACAGGATCTCCCACAATCCAAGAGCTAACACTGAACTGTGCTAAAAGGGTTTGTTAATAAAGTACTGGACTATCTGATTTTAAAACGATGGTGCCACAGTTAAGTAAAAAAGGTTCTGATTTTCAAAACTTTTTTCTCTCTCTCGCGCGCTCTCTCTCTTTCTTTCTCTCTCTTTTTCTTTCTCACTCTCTTTCTCTCTCTCTCTCTCTCTTTCTTTCTTTCTTTCTTTCTTTCTTTCTTTCTTTCTTTCTTTCTTTCTTTCTTTCTTTCTTTCTTTCTTTCTCTTTCTTCTCTCTTTCTTTCTTTCTCTTTCTTTCTTTCTTTCTTTCTTTCTTTCTCTCTCCTCTCACTCTCTCTTCTCTCTATTTCTCTTTCTTCTCACTCTCTCTCTATTCTCTATTTCTTGTCTTTCTCTCCTTTCCCTCTTCTCTCTTTCTTTGTCTTCTCTCTCTCTCTTAATCTCTCTTCTTTCTCTCACTCTTTCTCTCTCTCTCTCTTCCTCGCTCTTTCTCTCTCTCTTTCTCACTTTCTTTCTCTCTTATTAAGTTGTTTATTTTTGACTTGCTTATATAAATAACACAATATGATAAATTTCTTATGTTTTGAAAAGGAAAAAAAGAGCTATTTCAGTCTTTACACAAGCATTGATTGATATCGGGTATCGACAAATACTTCTAAAGTATCGGGATCAGTATCGGAACTGAAAAAGCTGGATCGGTGCATCCTTACTATAAAATTAACATATATGTGATAATATTGTACTCTGACATTTGCTTCTTGTTACAGCTGTGGATGTTTTTATTGGCCCGTTAGGAGCTGCTACTGTCTCTCTCCAAACCACATCACCGTGTTGACTTGTTTTAGCTTGCTTCAGTTCTGGCTGAGTCACCGGTGGTTTGCCGCGTCACTCTTTTGTCTGAATCTGAAGCAGCCTGAAGGCACTTAACTTTCAAATCCTTTTTTACTGCTTTTCATTCATAAATACTGACGTCTTTCCGTTTGATTGATGCTGGAAATTTAAGGCAAACAATGGCTTCAAATTTACCTGATTTCAGAATGTTTTGTTTCTTAATTATTGTTTTGTAAGCAGGTGACGTCACAGCATTCTGATTGTTAGCAGTGAGTGTCAAAAATGCGTAAGAGTCAATGGATTCGAAACTGAAATAGGAAACATCTACAGTCTGAGAACAAATATAAACAATCACAGCTGCTGCTAAATGTTGAATTTGTGTCTAGAGCTCATGTAAACAGTGTGAGAAAAGCAGATGAACAACTGGAACACTGAGGCTTCTTTCACATTTCTCACCGAGC